>VWZS01008802.1:196263-290921 GCA_013397075.1 Rhabdornis inornatus | reverse complement strand
TACATATAATAAAACACATGCAAAAAATTAGTTCTTACATTCAACTGCTTTCAGTAGGGCAAAACAGATGTTTAAGGTTATTCATGCAGTATAAAATCTATTTAAAACAGGTTTTCTAAATTGATCCTTTCTACTCTCTTTCCAGAATAAGTATGACTTCTGTTACAATTTCACTCTGTAGAACCTTTATTAAATCAAATCAATCNGCTCATTTTCTTAAACACAAAGATAAAACATGTATTTTCCTTCGAGCCTAAGATTATGACATGTATCAGGAGAAAAATTAAGAATATAACACTTCCATGAATCGTAGAGCCAGTGATTCACTATCTAATATTCTCCTTTGGAATAAGACCTCTATTTAAAGAAAAGAATAGTTTCAAATTATTGTTCAGTACATAGACAGTAGACACTGCATATACAAGAACAAATACACATAAAATCATATTAATGTCTGAAATATAAAACATATATAAGGTATATAACCAAGNTATTATTACTGTGCAAAATTATTTTCAAGTGTGAAGTGAATGAAAATTTAAGTGGCTGTCTTAATAAGCTGGCTCCAGATATTACCTGTTATGTCAAGATGGTAAAGCATAAAAAAGAGTTAAAAATAATATAGGTTTGGGTTTTTTTGCTTAAAATAAGTCTTTAATTTGTTGATTAAAGCAGAATAATCCATATTTGGCAACAGGAGAAGTCCCAATTACCCAAATACTCTATTAGCACTTCTAGAAGGGTTCATAGACCAGAATTACTGGAGATTATTATCTTTTCTTATTATCCTTTCTATCTTAAAAGTAGTAGAAAGTCCCCCCTGAGTGCAGCAATGTACAGAAAGGATGTCATGTCATCCTGACCTTCCATTAGCAGGAAGTTGAATATACTTGTTCCAGATTTTCCAGAGGACAGTCAGGATGTGACAGACCTGAGTCAGTTGATTTCTCTCACCGAAGTGAGGTTGGTGTGGCAGCACCTGCTTGATTGCAATGCTGTCACTGAAAGTGGCAGGGAAGTGGCAGCCCTTCTAATCCTCAACTTCCTCCAGAATATTTCCCTTAATAAACTCATAATATTATGAAAAGACCTCATCAACTTCTTTAGAGAGTCATGGCTACTCATACATAGTCATTCACTGCATAATAAAAAATAAACCAATTGCTTATGATTAATTTCAGACTTAATTAACCTTTTAACTTGAAAGACTTAAATCTACCAAGTATTCTAAGTTATTTGCTTTTCATAATTCATCAACCCTTGATTGACTAGTTCTCCAGTCTTTTAATGCAATTGTGATATACACTTAAGTTAAAAGAAATATGATTTTGTATAGGAAATATACTGGTAATATTGTAACAATGGCAATTAACCTACCATGGGAAAATAATTCCTCACAAATGTGCAGATAAATCAATTAAAGAAATTTATATATCAGTCAATCTAATGGATATTAAATAAATAAATAATTGTCCTTTTTGATGAAGGGCAAATACTTCAGCCCAAAGGAATATTAATTATTTAAGGACAGTGTAGTTGCACAAAGTATTGAATGAAAAAAACCCATATACTTAAATTTATGAACAATTAAGCTTTTGTACATGAAGTGGAAATACTGATGACATTTTCTCAAAAAAAGACTCTATTAAAAAATTCCAGATTATTCAGCATTTTCATTAATTTTTGCTTGATGTTAAAATCCAAAATGGAATTCAGAGAGGAGGTATAGAGCTGAAATTAGCTTACAACGATTTGGCCCAGTATGCTTTCACCAAATGAAATTATTATTCAGTGTTCATTTACCTAAGTGATTGAACTTGCCTGCAGCAAGGAAGGAAGGAGCACAAGGCTAGACCTCAAGCAATCATACAAACTGCTTTTAAAATTAGCAATCAGAATTACTCTTCTTCAGTGACTAGAAAATCTAGGACTCTAAATGAAAACTCCTAAATAAAGAAAAAACTCCACTGAAATGTACTGAGAACTATAATTTATAAGTTTCTAAAACCATTTTTGATAATGCATCCACAAGTGTTTTTTAAGTTTTGGAGAGATCAGCTGAGTTAATTAAACCCACAGGAAAATACAGAATTTTTTTTTCCCTGTTGTCCGAAAGAGTTGTGACTGAACTTGTGGAAGTTACTGCTGCTAAACATTTGGACACAGAAGTCCAAATGACTCCAACTATAATTAAATAAAATAATTTTAAATGAGTGCATAAATACACTTTCTGCTGTTTTAGAAATATTAACTCCCAATGTTTTAAATTTTGCACACATAAAAGTTCAACTTACACTTTTTTGAATCTATTTGATTTTTCTTATACAGCATTACCCTTTTCCTCACTACCACTGATACTTTGTCTTCCAAAAAAATATTGATACATTTTGGTTTCAAAATTCATGCTTGCACTCATCCCAATATATGATGACAGACTTAGGCTTCATGTGACAATTTACCTTTAATATGAACACTCTTTGGTTGGATGTCTGAAAATATTTTAATTAATTTTCTCTAAAAGCAGGCAAGACAGTTATCATTTTCTATTGCATAATTTTCTACTCCAATATATATTATTCCTAACCCTATCCACCTACTTTGAGTTTCCATGAGCACCTTAAAAAATTAAGAATAGCACAGAAAAGATTTGTGCCTTATTTTTTTTTTTTCCTAGAATAAAAAATTTCATTCTAAAATATACTTTTGTTCCAATTTGGACCATAAGTCAGAATACCACTATTTCTCACAGTCAAATTCTTCTACAGAAGCTGCAAGAAATAATCTAAATTATATCTGGTAATATGGAATAATTACAACTTTATGTTCAAATATTAGCTCTAAACCCAGTAAAAAATAAGTGTTACTGAAACAAATTGCTAGAGCAATGGAAAATATAGATGAACTCAGAACATTCAAAATAAAAGTTTAGATCGGAGAAAAATTAGATTTTTTCTAATATATATATATATTTCATCAACTATTCTTTGCTAAATTCTACTTGTAACTAATTTTCAGACAACATTCAGCTTGTATATTATAAGTGGTTTGAGCCGCCTCTTCAGATGTTTCATTTATAGTGAGGAGCAAACTGCTGTTGTAGTATTCTGCTGCTTTTCTTCCACTAATAAGTATCAGTGGCCAGAAGTGGACTAATAAAAATGAGAATAATCAACTTTCACCCCTAAATTCTCCCTTGCCTTTCTCCCTCACTGCTATTCCCTTTATCAGATCTTGCATTCACTAACTTTCCTTTCTGTTCTTCTACTTTCCCCAATATATTGGTTTTTACCATCCCTAATTTTTTAAGAAATATTGGGAAAAATCATAATTATGTTTCTGAGTTGCTCATTACATCATTTTACAATTTAAATGGAATATTTGTGAACAAAGGTGAAAAAGGGGGCACCTTGCCATATTTAGTTCTTGCCATTATCTTTGCTTCTAAAGCAAAAGCTTTAGAACCAGGTGCAACAATACTGGGGTGAGGTCTTCTCATAAAACAGGCTTTTTTCTGAATACCAGTCTCTCCTGACATCCTTGGGCTTTCCTGTTTCATGCATTATGTGCACGTTTTCTGCTCATTCAGTATGACCTCGGGCATACTGTGAAAATGAGGTTTCAGCTGAAGCTCTGCTGCTTAGGCAAATTTAAGAAGCCTCAAACTGTGAATATTCTGGCCCTCTGCTGTCTGTCATAATTTGCATCCTCAAATCCCTTCCTAGGCTAACAATTTTCCTGAGTAATACTTATTCATACAGTAGTTATTTTTCTTCTTTTTTTCTGTAGCAGAAAAAAGATGCCTTTGTTTGCATGTACAGAAGAAACACTCCTCTGTGTGACATTCAACAGATGACCACTCTGTCATCTGCTCTGCTCAGTTTCTAATTATCGATATACAAATCATAACAAATCCATTTTGCAGCTTTCCAGCTGAGCTTTCCTCATTTCCTTTCCATCATTCCTCTTGGATTGAAACAATTGAACTGTCATGAGTCTCTGTGTGTGAAAACAAAAGTATGAGGAGTTCTCTGTTCTTTCTTTCCGTTGAAAATGTGTGCAGAAAACAGATTTGAGAACTCTTGCCTAGAGAAGGGGAACACTAATTTTAAGTCTTTGGTCCCCCCAGTCCAATGTGACAGAATTCGGATGAAAATATTTCCAGTGTTATGGGAAGAGAGATAATAAAAGCATTCATCTTAACCTCGTTCCTTCCTCTGCTCACCTCCATTTGCTTTCAAAGGAAATAAAAAAGAAAGCCTGAACACATCACTGTGACTGTCAAAATGCGCTATTTACAAAATTATGAAGTGCATTTAGCTTTCTCTCACCTGAAAAACAGCAAAATTCTGGGACCTGAAAGCTCTAGCCAGGCTGGTCCCAGACAGCTCCTGTTGGGTATTCACCGGGGCTTCACCCACCCACCCCACAGCCCAGGAGCCCACACCAGCCCCTGTCCCTGCGATGCCACAGCAGGGACAATCTCCACCCGTCCCTGAGGTATCCCTGGAACTCTGGCTGTGCATGGCAGATGCTGCCTGATGCTCACAGGTGCAGGGGCTACCTGGCCAAGGCTGGACTCACCCCCACTCCTGCTCCTAGGCATGATCTTTGTTTAATAGAGCAGGAGAAAAAGTGGTGGTTAGGGTCTTTGCAAGTGCTCCTTAGGGATGTCACCCTGAAAAGCAACAGCCATCAGTGCAGAAGCATGCACAGGTAAAAGCAAAAACATCTTCAGCTATTAGACTTTGATTCACAGCTCTAGGTGAATCAGAGCCCTGGAAAGGGATTATATTGAGTCAATATATTTAGGGTGAATATATTAAGTATGAATAATTTTAATATTTATCTTAGAAATGCTTCCATTATTAAAGAAGTGAATGTATCGCTGAGTGTTTTTATCATTTTTGTATCATTGTCATTCCCTGAAAGTGTCCACAGGAAATCAAGAACTTGTTTTCTTTAGCAATAGGCTGTTCAGTCTTTTATAGGTTTTATGGAATGCAAATTTGCTTTTTATTGTCTTGGACAGTGACTGAAATGCTTTATAATGGAAAAATAACTCCTCCATCTCCAATTCTTTCTTGCAATGCAGTGTGTGTGTGTTATGTGCTCATCTAAAAATGAAGGAAAGCTTATGTATAAATTTATATGTGGGAAAGACTTCTAAGCTTGTTTAATTGTGGCTAAATCCACAGGGCTCAATTCTGGAAAGAAAAAAGAAAAACATAAAAATGACAGGAAGCAGGATCTGGGAAGTCCTTAATTCTGCCATAATTCAAAACTGGAATAGGAGTTCCCAAGATGGAATTTGAATTCCTGTCAGATAATTTCTATTAGATTTCAATTTTTTCTTAAATGTAAAGGTATTTTGAAGGAGAGAAGGCATGAAAGCAAAGGATAGGCAAAGGGGAAAGAAATCCTGAAAAACAAAGGTTAAAATATGCAGTTCACATGGCAACAGAAGCATAAATATATATTTGTTTGCCTGATTGTATTAATTGTTGCAAATTAATTACTATATAATTACTGCTTTATGTAATGCCTCATTCTCAAATCTCCAGAGGCCTGAAGCCCCTTTAAACATGTCTCCAGGTTTTACATGCAATGTTTAAACCTCAAGTTGGCCAACCAACAGGATTATCCAGTCTTCAGTGAGAGCTGCTCTGGCTTGGGCAATGAGAACACTGGAACCTGTGCCTGCTTTGGTGCTCACCATAGTGGGATTGCTGGTCCATGGCTGTTTCATTTATGCTACAAAGCTAAATGGGGCCAAGGCTGTTCCCTGGCATTGTTTAGTATCATGGAATGTATTTCATGTTTATATTATTCACTTCTTCTCCAAAACGGGATATGTCCACCCAAACTGCCCTGAAATTCTATCATTCTAAGGGTAACCTTCACACAGTTCCACTTCTTATAGAATGTAATATCAATTTCAGTTTAGAATAAAACACATTATTGTTTGTCAAATAAATGACTATATAGGAGAGGTAGAAAAAAATTGTACATTCAATGTCTGAAAGTTCTTTGAGAATGAATAATGTACAGTCAGATTCTGAAACCTCTGTGCATAATGAATAAGACCCAATTCTTTTATTCACCAAGTAATGTAACTAATTTATTGGAGGTCTTTTAATACATAATACTACTCAAAGTGAATGCAAGATGAAGATTTGTATGATAAATTATAAAAACATAGGTTTAGTAGCTTTTACCTTTAAAATTTGATGAATAAATTTCAGCAAGCTGGCAGATGTTACAAAATTAGATTTACTTGCTGCACCAGATGGTTGTCTTTCAATTCAGAGAAGCCTTGACAGGCTGGAAAAAGGGGCCAGTAGGAACCTCCAGAGCTTCAACAAGGGCACACACCAATTCCTGCCCCTGGAAGGAATAAAGCCAGGCTTTTTTACATACAGCTTGTCTGAAGAGCAGCTTTGCAGAGAAGCACCTGTTGACCACGAGCCAGAGATGTGTCCTTGCAGCAGGGAAGGCCAGCAGAATCTTGTGCCACATTAGGCAGAGGATTACCAGCAGGTTGAGAGGGATCATCCTTCCTCTCTGTTATACCCTGTTGTGCCATTTCTGTTTCCTGTGCTGGCTCTTCAGGACAAGGCAGGCAGTGACATGGTGGAGCAAGCCCAGCAAATGGCCATGAAGGTGATTTTAACAAGACATATATTACCTTGCTGGTTACACTTGTCTCCTTATAAAGACATAATTTGCTATTCAAAAATTTTTAAATGCTTTTTAAAATACTAACATAGTTAATTATAAAAAAAAAATCATGCATTTTCATAAACAGATACATTTATCTGTGTCCGTGAATAAATTTACATCATGCCCTGGAAAACATCAAATGCATTCACAATAATGTTTTTGATGAGCTATGCCTTTTAATATGACGATTATCATGAAAATACTTCAGAAGGATCATAACAATTTCCATCCAACACTGAACAAGAAACTTTGAAGGCAAATAGAATTATTCTTAAATCTATGCCTATTGGTATGTCTCTCTACACATACTTGGAAATAATTAATTTCTTTCACCAACATTGTTCAGTAGTAAGTCTTACATATATTATCAATAAGAGAGCTACATTTCCTGCTGGAAGTGATTTATGTGAAAACTCAGTCCAATTATACTGTTCTTCTTCCATCTAGAAATCACTTAAGTAGCTGTGTTCTGCAAGGTTAAAAATACGTGCTGATTGTGCTGTATCTTTCAGATCTTTTCTGATGATAAAGAGAATGTATGTAGCCAGAACAGTATATCTAAAAGTAGGAATCTGCTTTCCCAGATACACATTCATGATTGTATAGCAAACTGCACAGTACTCGGATTCAAGAATGGTCAATCACATTGTCCCCTTACTGTAATGCACGCCGGGATTATATTAAGAAAGTGAGCAATTCCTGTAGGAAAAAAAAAATACAAATTACCTTCTTGCCTCTGCAATTGTCTGATTAAATTAAAAATAAAACCAAATGCAAATAACTACTAGTTCTCAAACTCCATATAATAGACTTCTAAAGCAACTTGAAAGTCTGTCCTCATCTCCTGCAAGGTACTACTGGGCAAAGTCCTGTAGCCCAGTTTCCTCAGTTCATCTCTCCAAAGAAATTTGGTAGTCACTTTTTTTCCACTGCAAAGAATAAGTTTTAACAGTAATTCTCTCAGGCTTTCATCAGCCCATTCAGTCGTTGTGCTTACAAGTTTCCCAAGCCATCCACAGCTGAAACTCCTTTCACTTTTCCACTTTAAATCTAATAAGAGACTCAGAGGTTAAGTGGCCTTCTGTACACTTACATGAGAGTGGGAAGAACATCCATTATCCAAGAGAACACTGCAATATAATCTACTCCTTAACACAGCACCCAAAACAATAGTTTAAATGATTTTTGTTAATGACTTCTTAAAAAACATGTGTTCAGTTCTGCTGGTAATGTACTATCTGACTTCCTCAGATCTCTAGGTGAAGAGTGTATTGAACATTTCTCATCAGAGGGATTCATCCAGTAGTGACAAAAGTATATGACAGCAATTGAATACAAATAGAACTTCAGGGCCTATGCAAATAGATGACATTTATTGAACTTGACATGTCTAATAGCAGGAACACTTCACTGTGTTTGTTGGCCTTACAGTTATTGAAATCTTTAAAACATAAACTTTTCATTGTCTGTTCTTATTTTACCTCTGTAGTTTTAAGTGCAAAATGTAAAAACAAGGAGAAGCTGCAAGGATTCTTATTGAAGAGGCTGAATGAGTCAAGCCAAGAGAGCACAGGAAAAAATTAATATCCTCTGCATTTGGGTTTGTTTACAAGAGACTCCATAAGGGCAGCAGGGGAATATTAACTTAAAATGCACAAAGGGCTTTGTACACGCTCTTCACGTATGCACTTGTGGTGCATGCTAAGGCACAGAAAGCTTTCTGCATAAAAAAAAAATGTTCCTAAAGATCTCTCCAGTCCTTATAATTTATTCTCTATTCAAATATAATATGTTAAGTAATACTATCACCTTTGAAAAAAGTACATAAAAGCAAGAAACTGGAGACCAGATGTCTCAGAATTTACTCTCACAAGCATTGACCTAGGCTCAGATTTACACATTTTTTCTCTTCAGTCCTTTTGACTAAAATCTGTAAGGTTGTATTTTCAGGCATTATCCATACCATAACTCTTGTTTCTGTCCTTTCCTCTACGTGATTCAATTCTGCTTCTCACCATTAAAAAATTATGCTGTATCTGAGTTAATTTTTGTTGTTATTCTTCTTATGAGCAACTGCATGAGTGGGTATAAGAACAGGACCTCCATTTGCCAGCTGCAGTCCACCAGATTTTCCTGTGGTGCTTCGTCTGTATAAGGATACCAAGGAAAAACAGATCTAGTAGTGATGTGATTCAAATCTGGGATATTTTCTGTTTTGCTTTATTTTTTGTTTTTCTTTGATATTAGGCAATCCCCTGCATACTTAGATAATCTTTGGAATGTGAAACAGCAGTTAAAAATTTACAGATATTCTAAGAAGAAAGAAAAGATTGCAATCACAATGATTTCTTCCTTTTCAGAGACTTTGACATGGTGGCATTACCACAGTACTGCAGTGTTGACCTTCAGCTTTGAGACAATGCTAAATAACTGAAATCAATATCTCAACAATTTACATTTGTATCTATCACTTCAGTGAAGACATAATTGCAACTTTCATCTGGACAGAGGTTAATGAAAAATTTCAGGATATCTACTGGGTAAATTCAATTTTTTCAAGTCAATGTTGCAAAGGGAAGTCAGAGGGGAAAGGCTCTGGAAAGACATTGCCAGGAAAAACTAAACTAAATTATTCTACTAAGATGTTTCATGAGGCATACGCATGATTCATGAAATGTTGCCATATCTATGGTTAAACCAAGGAAAGTATTTCTAGAATTGCTTTTATTTTGCTATGGGAATAAGGAGTATTATCATACCATAAGAAAAAAAACAAATTGGTACTTTTTCAAGCAGATAATTTTATCTAGCTCACCAAAGGTTACAGTGATGTTGCTAGAAGCACATTTCTGTTAGCATTTTGTTTTAAGAACTCTATGTGACACAGTGTGTATATCTCTGATGGCAGAAAGAGCCAGACTAGCACTGGCTTTTCTGAAACATCCACTCCATGGGACTCCAGAGTGTTCCTCCATGGGATACTGTAATAGCCCCAGAAATAAACTTATTATTACTATAGATATCCACACCCATCCACCCATGCACACCCACACAAATGATTAAAACAGAAAGATGGCCGTTCCAAATGTCAAAAAAATTGAAGACACTGTGCTTCTCCAAATTTCCACTCCTAAACACAGGTCCCAAAGAATATATCTTACTTCATGGATACTATTAGCAGCTTCCAAGACCATCAAAATGGTGGTAACTTTTTTGTCATAGTGAAGAACATTTCTCTTATCTAGAACAAAACAGCAGTTCATATCCACATTATCATTCTGAATGCATCTACTAAACTGATGACACATCTATAATTCTCAAGAAAAGAGATAACAAAAACATAAACTTCAACGTCCCTCTTATAAAAATGTTTTTATATCTTTGTGATACATTCACTGAGATAAGCTATGGAAACCTTGAGGATTTGTTTGATTTTTTTTTTTTTTAAGCCATCATCATAAAATGGATCTTGGCATCTTATGTTTATTTTTAGTGTGATGGGATTTTTTAATTTATTTGTTTGTTTCTAACAAAGTTCTTCAGGACAAAATCTTTTCAATTTTCCTGAAGTGAAAATAGTATAATGAAGGCATATAAATAATCATGGCCTTCTTTCAGAAGTACAGGTGATGTGTATTATTGAGTTTTAGGATAAGGGTTTTTTTTACAATAAGTTATTAAAGTACTCCAAATACATCACAATTTTGTCACTATGACTTCAGTAAATTTGTAATATTATATATGATTAGTTTATCTCCCATTTTTGTCTTTTTAAATCTCCTGTTCTTAAATATACTTGTCATCTCAGGTATTCAAGACAGAATTGACAGATGAAATATATAGGTCAAGTTTTCCATCTCTTTTATCTTGCACATGTACAAAAGAATCTGTTACATTTCAAATTTCTATTCTTCATGAATTTCATGACTTAGATGAATTTTTATCTGATATCACTCTAATTCCTTGTTTCAAATTACTTTTCTGTTGTACATGTGCATTCTACAGATATATCTGGTGGAAAGGAATCTGTAGGAATTTTAGGGGAGAGTTCATCTACTTGTGTTATCTTCTTTCCTCCCTACAGAGTTTTTCTCTCAGTGTTCACATACAGTTTATCTAAATCACCTTCTTATGGTCCTTATGCATACCACAATTGTTTACAGAATTACCCAAAGTAATGCATGATTTCCAAAACCTCTCTGATTTTTGTATGTAAA
Source organism: Rhabdornis inornatus (assembly GCA_013397075.1). Classification (NCBI taxonomy): domain Eukaryota; kingdom Metazoa; phylum Chordata; class Aves; order Passeriformes; family Rhabdornithidae; genus Rhabdornis; species Rhabdornis inornatus. The sequence goes on along the minus strand of VWZS01008802.1, from coordinate 279,984 downwards.
TATTCCTCATAACACATTGTGCTAAAGTAAGAATTTTATCAGAATTTTAATTAGTGACAGAAAAAACATTTTATTTTTTTCTGTGTTTATTTTGAAGTCTCCTGTTTTAATTAATCTTCCAGTAAGAGTCAATCTCAGTGTAGCCTGCGTGATCTGTTTAGTTACCATTAGTGACACCTGTTTAGAATTTGACAAAAACTGCTACAAATGTGTCTCATATCTCAGTATTGGTCTCCCTATTTTACATTTGGAAATCCTTTGCTTATAAACAGCGAACTATAAAGAACAATTGTAAAATTTCCTAACATATAGAAGATTCATTACATATCATTATTTTAATCACATATATATTATATATACAAGATAATCTGTATTTAAGAGGAAAGTTGCAGTATCTGCTTTGCAAGATATATGATTTATTCTTAGTCCAACTTTAGATTTTTTTGGAAGAATAATAATGCAAAAAGAATAACTGAAACACACTTTTGAATTATGGGAATTAGAATTGCCTTAGTGAATATTCTGTTTCATAAATATTTTCATAGATAAACAAACTACCATCTAAAATCTGAATAAATATATTTTACTTCTCTGAGGGTTTATAACCAACAACAGCTTTAATATTTTTCTTTAACATATGATACATTTTATGAGTTTAATTAAAATGTAAATTTTCATCTTTTATCTAGTCTTTGTGAGTAAACAGTAGACAGATTGTAAGCAAATACTGAATATTGTAATACCAACTGGTAGACATTTTTCCATTTAAAAAATTCCCAAATCACCATTCTAATTATTAAAGCAAGGTATGCTATGCATGAATGAGTAGAATTTATATCCTGTATTTTTTCAAAAATATATTGTGATGCTAAATAGTTAAATAGCATGAAGAGACCAGAAAAAAGCTTCTCTTTTCTTGTAAGAATTCAGGAGTGTTGTTCTGGTCAATGAGGATTTTTTGCCGTTTAGGCAACTGCCTAAAACATTTAATAAAATGTATGAGTTTATTATGATGATATGTTTCAGTACTGAAATACTTAGTTCCCCCAAAAAAGTATTTTTTACCCTGTTTAGATTCTTTGCACTGAAATATCTTCAAACGGTGTTTTGCAAACTCCTTTCATCTTCTTCCAGTCTGCAAGCCTTTTTTTTTCTTCAGAGTTAAGTACTGATATTCTGGCCTATTTAGGAGTCCTATTAAAACCTACTAATCATTTTATGCTTCCTTCTGTATCAAATATTTCAATCATCATTTTTCATGAGCTATGTCGCAGACAAATGAAACAAAATAATTTTTTATGTGTGACTTCGTCTGTCTTTACCAAACAACATTCATTTTGTTGTATAAAATAGAAAAACTATAGTGGGAAAAACTGAGTCCCACCACAGAAAATGTAATGCCAAATATTTGTCTGTTAGGGAATAAGAATTCAAATTCGCTCTGTCACTGGGGAGAATGTAACCTCATCTCCCACATCCCAATTGGGCTACTAAAATCCTTACTAAGAAGAATAGATAGTTCCATCTGACAGTGCGGTTCTGGGGGTTGGGGGTTTTCCTTCTTTTTTAGTTCCTTCTTTTTTTAGCTTCCAAGACTAATTTTGTGATTCATGTGGGCCAGTCTGGGATTGGAGGTTACTTGGGAGATGCCTTGCTGAAGGATTTTAAGGAAATCATGTGCTAAATGTTCAGACCATCAAGCCAAAGTAAATATCTTCAGGTGCTGAAATCTTTATGAGGGAAAAGTCAATTGCCTACATACTGTAGTTTCCTGAAACACCAGATGGCATTTGATTGTGGTTGTATTCATCTCAATATATGGGAAGTTAGGTAAAATGAGGGGGTATAAATTTTCTCACAGATTTAGCAGTGGTCTTCTTTCACAGAATGTGCACATTTGGGTTTTGATATTTTGTTTGACCGAATTAAAGCAAAGAAAACAGAAGTGTTTCAGTTCCTGTTAGATTGTCAGCCTGAAATTTAGATCAAAGAAGGGTAGCCTGGAGTAACTTTATTCTTGTATCTGCAAGTTATCCAAAGGAAAGAAAAGAAAAAGAAAAAATATCTCCCCAGACTTATTCAGAGTTGGCCTTTACTATTTTGGAGCCCGTTTTCTATCATGGGATCTGAGAACAGAAGATATTTTTAAGAGCTGCTGTAGAGAAAGAAAATATCTTAGAATAATAGTAAACATTGAAATACAGTTAAAATATGTGTGACTACCACAGATACAGAAGCCTATTCCTTCCAGGAAATGCCAGCATATATAAATGGCATTACATTTTATCCATTTTATTTGGCTGAATGTTTCCTGAACAAGTTTTGGCAACTGCCATATTCGAGACAATCACCCTTCCAAAGGAGAACAATCCCTTTAATCAACCAAGTGTATTTTAAATTTTCTCCATCCACTCTGAGTACCTACATAAGTCATTAATTGCAGCAAAGGCATGTGTTATAAAAATATAATTACTATAACTTGTTTTAGAATATTTTTTTACTTGAGTAGACACAGGAATGGATAGCAAAAGCAAGGCCTCTAAGGAAAATTCAGGCCTATGAAGAATACTAAGCTATGCCTTTAAGAAGATATACATATCAATATATAGAACTTTATTTATATCAATCACAACAGAATAACAATTGAACCCTTTTAAATAAGCATCTGAGATACCACAGTCCCAGGGTAATTTTTTTTTTAAATAAAATTCTATTTACCAAGAGAGGAGTGTCACAAAGGATCAGTGGAGTAACTGAAAGAAAAATCTGCTGCTCTTCTGACTTACTGAAAGTATATTTTAGTGCTTATAAAATTTTAATTGAATGTCAGCTGTGTTAGAATTCCTTACCAATGAGGCGTATTTGTCTTGATTATAGGCATCACATTGTATCTTTTATTCCAGAAAGTCTGATCTTTTAAACAAATGCCATCCTTCGATTCCTAGCTGACATCACTTTCTTACCTCTCACTTGTATGAAGTTAATTTTTCACAATGAATGAAGCAAGAGTCATGTTTCGCTTTTATTTTTATTGCTCACTTTTCACTTATAAAAGACAAAATCCATACACAGAAAAGGAACATTAATTTAACCAAATTCTGGTTGAAGCAAAGAGCTATATCTTGACAAAGACCTTGATCAAAGGATAATGCTTAGTGTGTTCCTAACTTGAAATATGTGAGTCATTTCCACTGACAAAGTTCAGTTTTGCTGAAGTGCAGTGTTGATTCAGAACCACTATTTTTAAGACCTTAATATTTAAAGGCACACTGAGCATCCAATGTTACCTGCACATCTGGAAGCAGAGTAAATGTAGACTGACCTACCACCATAAAGCTGGAATTATATTATGCTTGTCCTTTTAGCACAGAAGACATAATTCATAAGCAAGCAAATTAAGTAGGACAACATACCACCTTGTTGGACAGGCTGACTTTAAGTATCCTTTGGTGACTCATTCTATCCTATTTTATAATAAACTTCTTTTATATAATCCTTTCCTTGAATATGCCATTAAAGGAGGATGACAGAATGTGGGAGGTGAGAATGACTAGATGAGTATTCAGCACCAGATTGGTATTCCATTAATATGAACCATTTCCTTGTCTTCAAAGATAGACGTTTGCTTGGATATCTGTAACCATAAAGTTTTATTTTTACTAGACTATCACATTAAAATAATTCTACATCTTAGTATTTTATTTTTTAAAATCATTTATTTATTTATTTATTTATTTAATGTCGGCAGAGATTCAAACAGAAATACTATATTTTCATACCAAAGGTGCTGTAAAAAGTATATTCCTGTGTCCTGCACAGAACACAGAGTATCCTGTACCCTGCCTTCTTTTTCCTCCAGACACCCAACAAGGAAAAAAAGCCCATGAAAAGCAGTCGTCTAATGGCTCCATTGAATTTTATTAGACAAATAAAAGTGATATTTGTTGCTACAACTACACAAAGAGGAAAGAAACAGTCAGAATTGCCACTAATCATAATTCCTTAATGCAAATATGCTGACAGTGTTCTGTTCCCTGTTTCTGTGAAAATATTCTGTGAAAATAAGTGGTCTTTAATCTGACCATTCAATCATACTAAAATACCTCTTGAGATAGTGCTTTTGTGTACAAATTTAGTGAGTATGCTGACTAGAGTGAAAATAGGATTTCACAGAGGTGTTTGTTTGTTTTTTTGTTTTGCCCAGATTACATTACACAGATCCATGTAACAAGGTTTCCTGTTTTTAAAATCTTGTCTGGTGAGGTTGGAATTATTTTTCCAGGAAAATTTGTAAAATTACGTATAGGGCCAGAAATATTGCTGAGTTATATCTGATTTACCATTATTTTGTTCAAGACAGGAAAGGTGGTGTGCTAGTTTTGGCCTGACTAGAGGAAATTTTCTTCACAGTGTCTGGTATGGGCTGTGTTTTGGATTTGTGCTGCAAACAGCGTTGTTAATAGAAAGATGTTTTTGTTACTGTTGAGCAGGGCTTACACAGAGCCAAGGACTTTCCTCTTTCTGGTACTGCCTCACTGGTGAGGGGGCTGAGGATGCCTGGGAAGGTGGGAGAAGGCTCATCTGGGACAGGTGATCCAAACTGGTCCAAAGGATATTCCATCCTACATCATGCTCAGGATAGGAAGAGGGGAAAGAAGGAGGAAGTGGATGAAGTTTGGAGTTATGGTGTCTGCCATCCCCAGTCACTGTTAAGAGTGAGGGAGCCCTGTTCTGCTGGCATGGCTGAACACTGAACACCTGCCTGCCCATGGAATACTGAATGGATTCAGTGGATACTGAATTTGTTGTTTTGCTTTGCTTGTGTACGCAGCTTTTGTTTTACCTATTAAACTTTACCCCAACCCACGAGTTTTCCAGCTGTTACCTTCCAACTGTACCCTTCCAGCTGGGAGAGAATGAGCCACTGTGTGTTGCTTAGTGGCCAGCTGTGCTTAAACCATGACAGACATTCATGCATTTGAGTTTTCATATTTGACATATATTTTTAGATTAATTAGTTGACAGATGATTTAGTTGCACCAGCCTCTGCTATCTGCAAAGTAGAACCAACGTCCAAAGTTTCAATTTTCCAAGATTTGTCAAATATCAAAATGTCAGATATCAAAATAATCTTTCTATTTTTGCCCTTTATCCTCTCCACTCTCCCCTACTTTCCAAATCCTGTGAAGAGAGTATGTCAGTAACTTTCATTCTTGTTCTGTGTATATATTTAGTGTACTTTCAGCACATTTTATGTGTGCTACACTTTGAGGGCAATCCAATTGCAGTCTTGAAGGCACTTGCAGTTCCTTGGTTTCATTTATGTTCCTGGAAGAGAGAAAAAAGAAAAGCAGAAGAATGTTTTATGTGTTTCTTCTGATTTGGATGCCTCAGGTATATGGAGAGAAAGAAAGGGAGAAGGGAAGGAGAAGGGAAGGAGAAGGGAAGGGAACAGAAGGAAAGCAAGGAGTGGGGTAAAGAAGAAAGGAGTGTGGGGAGTAGGGAAAGAAGAAAGGAAGGAGGAAAGGGATGGAAGGAGACAAGGTGTTTTCTCCTGAGACAGTCTAAAAAAAAAAGTGTGGATGTTGCTCATGGGAAAAACAATTTTAGATTTGGATAGATTTCTGAGTTGAAATATCTTTGAAAATCTTGAAAATATAAATTTCAACTAAGTTATGCCATGCTAAGTAATACTTTCAGTAATAAGAATAATTTAAATTTTAGCAGATGAATGTGGAAAAAACCTTACAAATGCTTAGCTATTTTTCAAGAGAGACAGTTGAGCAGCACTGCTTCTGTTTCTTCAATAATTAAATTGGCTGGCAGAACTTGGGATGCATTTGTAGCAACAGAGGCTCATCTCTTCTCTTTACTTTGAAAGCAACATTACAACTAAATAGGAGCTTATATTCTCCCATGGGATATATTGAATTGTGTCATTTCTAAAGGTGAAGGAACTAATGTCTGCATGACAAACTCCTCCTCACATGAGACAGTTCTGTAAAATGAAGCTCTTGTACAACTGCTGGCATTTTGAAATCCATCACCACAAGTCACAATCCTGTACTCATCTACATCCAGGCTAAGGTCTTGATCAGTCAGCAATATGTGCTTCACATCCTCCAGACTGTGCTGAGAAGTTCCTCACATGCCAGTTCTTTGAATTCAGCCTACAACAGGCAGAATAGAAGGAAAAGATCACAAAGAGGGAAAAAAGAGACAGACGTGAGATATTCTCAAGGAAAAGATATTTCCTGTTGCGAATAGACCTAAATGTTAAAAACAACAAACTTCACACTATGGGACAGGATGACATTTTAGGAGGGCAGAATTCTTAGAGGATCTGTCGCTTGTTTCCTTAAATAGAAAAAGCCTATGTGTTCCTATTTATAGTCTGTCACTCAACTATCAAAATGAATGGAAACATTTTTGCTTTCCCTTGTTTACTTCTCAGGGTTTTTTTTACTGTATATTTTCTCTTTAATGGTGGGAAACTTTGGAAAGAAAAACAACGTTCTGCTATTTCCTTCTTGTATATTTACCCCCTTTATATTTCCTCTGTATATTTACCTTATTGTTTTTCAGTTTTTATATGTCTTAGCCTCAAGTATACTCTAAACATAAAGGCCACAACTTAAGGTTAGAGTTTTAATGTAAAAGACACAATTACAGGAGCAAGAGCTGAGGCTTTAGGAAACTGAAATATCCTGAAACAGAAATAATCAATAAAAATAAATGGAATATTTAAAATTGAAACATTCACTTTGTCTGCAGCAGATTCACTTGCTCAGTTTTATTCTTCAGTAATGGTAGTAATAGTGAAATGGAAATTAAGTTTGACATCAAGCTTTGTTTGCTTGCTTAATTTATGGGAGGTTCAGCAATTGAGAGTACAGATCAGGTATTTACAGTGGAACCAGGCAAACCTCCACCTCAATGAGGCTTTGGCTTAGTACAAAAATGAGTTTCATATTCCCCTTATTAGCATTCCTTGCACAGCTTTTTGTGGCAGGTGGAACCCAGGTCAAACACAAGGTTTCATTACCAAGGAGATACAGCTTTGGTTTTATGATAGTCTTTATCCTGTGCCTGATGCAAACTTGCTGAGCACATAATGGTTCCAAATTGTCTAAGTTTATCTGCATTTATTTATTTTTTTTTTAATTCAATGGTGGCATTAGATTTCAAGAAGCTATCACCTGAAAGCTGACAGCTGCACTTACAAAGCAGCGTATCAAACATCAAGGAGCTGATGCAGCATCTTTCACTCTAAACTTTGCCACTCAGATTATGAAATAATTTGAAAAGTAAACTTTCATTAGCTTACTTTAGAGCATAATGTAATAGTATAAAAGGAAATCTACTGTATAAACATTTGAGAATATGCATACATAGAAAATGGCATCTGTAATGGGGTTCATAGCAATTGTTGAACTGCAGGAGGGGCACAAAAGATTTACAAGCAATATTCTGCCAAGATTTCCATCTGAAGTCTGAAAATTTGTCCATTTACACCGCATTTTTTATCCATAATATATATTTCATGTAACTCTAACACATGTTTTATTGTAAATAAGGAAATCAAATTCCAGATTTGTCTTTAATCTCATGTTGACACTGAACTCATGACCTGAGAAGATAAAATTATTTTTGGTTTTATGGTAAATTGACTTTTATTTTCCAAGTAAATTGAAAAAAAAATAGTATAATGTTTTCTGATTCGGAGTACATAGTGTTCACAGTTTTTTGAAATGCTTATTATTAAAGAAAAGTCACTATTACTTTATCAGTACTTAATTATTATTATAATCCCAATTATTATATTTTTAAGTTTCCCAGTATAATAAGCAATAGCAAGACATCATATTTCCACACATCTTAAATTTACAATAAATAATTTAGTGCAAAGAAATAATGATTTATTCATCCACAAATCATAATCATAGTTAGAGTTCAATACCAGTGAATTTGCCCAACAGTGCTATTATAAGTTTTTAATGCATCTTTATAACCAGGTGAGCAGGGTTGCACATGGAACCCCAGTTCCCCCATTTTGAATGAAGGAGTTAACACAAATATATCATTCACATATTTGAGTGTATGTTGCTATTGCTGAAATTCTGACTTGCTGAAATCAGTAGCAAAATACGTATTGATGTAAATGCAGCTATTATTATAAGCTTTTAAAGCAATTTAAAAAATGGGGATTTTCTCAGACCGGTTGTATAGACTGAAAAAAATGTGGCAGAGGTGGAGCTGCCATTCTGTCAACTTCTTCTGTGTACCACAGATATGCTCAGCACAGCTGTGCAGGTAGGGCTACACAGATAAATGGCTGAAAGAAAAAAAGTACATTATATCACTGACTTGTGGATTCCATGAAAAGATAAGCTATTAACAATTTTTGAAGCTATTGAAATTATTCTGAAGTATGTGCAAACTTAATTACTTTATTAATTTTCTTAATAGGTCTGATGGTAAGTTAATGTTGGCCACTTTGAAATCATACAAAATAAGGTAATCCAAATTTTCAATAGAATGGACAGCTTGCATACTTCTAGGGGCTGGTGTATACAAGAAGTGCCGAGAGGAGATGCTAATGCTTTGGGTGTCCATTTTCTCATCCATCCCTTGGGTCAGGGGACTCCAGTAAAACACTCATGTTTCTTTGTTGTATATGATCAATTTATCCTACACATTTAAGACTTATATATATTACATGCCCTGATTTGAAGATAATTAGTTTCTTAAATTCATACCATACATGAATTTTACAAGTTAACTGTTGCTGGTGTTCAATGCAGAATTTATCATTAGACTGTGCTAATATACATTAGTTATATAAAACCAGTTCTGCTTAGCCCTATGATCAGGTGACTGAACAAGGCTTGTCTAGAAAATTGACTTCCAGCCTATAAAACTCCTCTTACCAATGACAACTTGAAAGGATGATTTCACATTTCCCTCTGTAGTCTTGCTCCTGAGGAATGCCACTGAAGCAGTGACCTGTTGATTTCAGTTGTTTGCAGTGACATGGACTTAGTACTGCATTTTCTCCTCAATTTTGGCAGCAAGTAGAGAAACAAATAGGGAGACAGAAAGAAACACAAAAGATGTATAACTTCTTTGTACAACATGACTACCAAGGGTACAATTTTAAAATAATTCTCTCCCACAGCAGCATTAGAGATCCATGTCTTCTATCTCTTTTTCCTGTAAAATATAGTTTACATTAGGTTCTGAATATAGTTAGTAATAAACTATTGTAGAAATGTATACACAGTTATATTGTATTAATAAATGGTGAATTAATTTGTATGGATTATATGAGTTAAGCAAATACAGAAAATTATTGCCTATGATTTTTTCAGGGCTTCTGAAAAAGATGTACAGGAGAGGTCATAAATTTCCTTCTGGAAAGCATGAGTATAATATTAGGTTTATAGCTAAAACTAATCAAATTGCATACAATATAATGGATAAGACATGCTTTTAGTGTTTTAGTGTGTATTTTTCCCAAAATATTCCAATTACTTGAATGTTTTTAAACAAGTCACCCCTCAGCAGCACGGCACAATTAATTTCAAACTTGTATAATTATCAGAATAACTGAGGGAAAATACTAGAAATTGAAAGTCCCAGTCAGCTCAGAGATTACTGTTCTGCTTTTGACCATTTCTGCAAACTTTAATTTTTGATACATGAATAATTTCCTTTTGCTCTCAAACTTTCAGTGCCCTGATGCCTTTATACACAGCAGTATATAAAAATGTTTTCTGGAAGAATGGATTTTGACCAGGAATCTAGATTTTCACCTGAGATTTACCAGCATATTTTAATGTAAGTCAGAAGCTGATTAATAATCAGGCCTGCTGGCTGGATTCCTCAAAATATGTGATACCACTAATCAGTGTTACCAATCAATGTGCTATGACAGCTCACTTAAACTTCCACTCAGCTGAATAAGAACCTGCTTCTGAACAAGAACTGCCTGTGATTTTAGTACAAATGAAAATTATTTTTGATGCCACCTTACATATACTCACGCACTTGGAATGTGGATAATTACTGCCTTTATAAGCCAACAGATGCTATGGCTTACAATTTAAAGGACATCCTTTGTCATGGAAACTTCCCCTGCCTTTCACATTAGGTTTCTCTGCCTCAATGATTTATCACATATCTGTTAAAGGTCTGAGGATGTTTCACTTCACACTTCTGATTCATTCTCACAGTAATTCCCTACTGAAACTTGTATTTCTGTCCTTGGTACTACTCAAATATTTTTTAATTATTATAGTCAATAAAACTTCCAGCAAGCCTTTTTAAGATCTTAATGGTGACTGCTTTTGCAGGAGTTGTTCAGAGTGTAGGCATCTTGAACATTTATTCCTACACTGGAGGAAGTGCACTTGGGTGCACCCTTCAAATGTTAAGCTGGAGTGAAGTAGCACCACTAATACCAGCACCTTTCATGCCTGTTGCACGTTTTTATTCTCTCTGACTGTTCTCCAAAGCAATTCAAGATGCAGGAGCAGGTCCATTACATTTCTGGTAAGAGAAAAATAAGAATTTTTTTTTTTTTTTTCAAATATGCAGTCTGTGAGATTAATGCACTCATTTAATCTCATGCTGGGAGCTCATCCTGGTGCTGCAGAGTCTAAAGGGGGAAAGACCACCACTTTTGGTCAGGGCTGGCAGCAAATTCAAGAACAACATAAGCCAGAGAAAACTACACTCATGTCATCCCACAGAGGCAGTTTTCCTCTCTGTCCAGAATCCTTTGCACTTTCACAGCAATGGGGTCATGCAGGGCACTGAGGTGAGGAGCAGTCTGTGCTAGGGTGGAGATCTGCCTAAACCAAGTGTGTCAAGGCAGAACATGGCACGATCTTTTATTTCTGCCATTTCCCGTATACTGCCACTTTCCTGGGAAGAAATCCTACTGCAGTCACAGCCCTGCAGCAGAGATATCTCCCTGAATCTACAGTGTGGGGGCTGAGCAGTCACTGCCTGGCACCCCTCAGGTCTCACATCCTCCTCTGAGTGGGATGTGGTCTTCAACTTATTAAGTGCCCTTTCTGCATTGCCTACCCTGCTTCAGCCCAGATGAAGGTACTTAAAGAGAATCCACTATTAGAAGTGTTCAAACACCCTCCCCAGCTAATTTTGGTGGAAGTGGAGAAGAGGCTGTTCGCTGGAACAGCTCATCTGGCAGATGGGAAGAGAAGGGGTGGTTACTTCCACCAGGGAGGTGGGAAAGATCAGATGGGGGCGAGGTGGCATCAGCACAGCTGCAGCTGGGAGAGGATGTCTTTCTCCACCCATTGTACTGAGGTAGACTAATTCCAAATGTAATAAGTAGCTTCAGTAGTTTCCCAGGGTGAATTTGGGTCTTGATGAAGCATGAGTCATATCCCATGACAGAGGTCAGAAATACTGTTATTGATGCTCACTTCGTGTAAATTATATGGGAGAAACAAGTTCAGGAGCCTTGGTTAAAAGGATTCTCCATGTCAGCTGTCTTCCTTGTTTCATATCTTGTTTGACTGAAGAAGGTGAGACTATTGTTTTCTTTGAACTTCTGCAGTACCAAAAACAATTAAGGATTTCTGATAAGAAGTAAAAATTGCACTTTCTTATTCCTTTTATCTCTATTAGTGACAAATGGTTTCAGACAAGAATAGAGAAAATATGTACAGAAGACTTTGATTACAACTCAAATAATCTCTATTTTCTTCTAATTTTCTCTTCAATACAGGAAGTTTAGCATATTAAATTAGCTCTTCTTTAGCTTCAAGCACCAATTACTTGAATTTAAAATGGAATAGTTTTATATCTCATTTAGTATTAAGGAGAACAATTAGAGTTATGATTCCAAATAAGTATAAGATATTTTAAATTATTTATTTGGTAACACCCTTTGCTGTTTTATTTAACACACATTCTTCAATAAATGATTCTAGATTGTATTTAACTCCATTAACTTATAGGAAAATAGGATTTCTTTTCCTTTTTTCTCTTACTCATTTTCTGTTCATCATTAAATGTTGTGTTGCTCTTCTTAACGCTGGCATAAGGAAGGCATAGTCTTGTAAGGCACAACACTTAATCCAGATCAGGCATAGGCATGGTAATACACCTTAAGCATCAGTGGTATTCAGTATTCTCAGCTGGTCAGCTACCTAAGCATTAACAAAATATTAGCTTTATCCCCTGACATTGTCTGTCTGGCACAGCCTTAAGCAAAAGTCCAGCTGTCAGGGAGAGGAGGGGGGAATCTATACTGGTTACCAATATTTTGTAGTATATTTGAAGAGCTTTGTAATGCCATGTTGTGCTTCGTGTTGGATTTTACTCAGTTATTGGTTGTTCTTTCTCTTTCATTATGTAAGTCCACATGCATCACCCTCTAACAAAAAAAGAACAAAAAGAAAGCAAGGAAAACTGATCTGCAATCATATATTTCATACTTTGAGGACACAAAGGAGTTGAATTAAAAGAAAATTATTTTGCCCTAAATGTATTTGGCATCAATCACTATCAGGCTTTCAGAAAACCTTATATACTGCTAAACAATTATAAAATATTAACTCTTCTTCCTTCCCTATTTACAACCTTTTTTCAGTAACAAAAATCACATTGTTAGGAAATATATAATAAAGAAAAAAAAACAGTATTTGCAGATATTCTACTCTGTCATCATACTAACATAAGTAAATGTTTATGTCAGCATAGACAATTTTGTGGGAGAGAGACAGTCAAAGAGTAAGGAAAATCTATAAATAGTACACAGATACAAAATCCAGGGATGTCAAGTGGGGTGGGGATGCTTTTCTGATAGGTGCACAGATAATGCATCTAATTGCATAGTAAAGACATACAGAAAAAATGAGTTAGCAAGATATTTTGATACAATTTTATACTACAAGTTGTAAATTCATACTGGACTAATTATTAGGCAAACATGACAAAAGAGAAGAAGAAAATTCTTAAAAAGAATAAAACATTCCATGTGATGATCTAGAAAAATATACCAATATCTCTGGGTACAGGCACTGCTGAAGACTCTTTCTTGAGGCTTGGCATCATTTTTCCCTTGGAGCTATGACAGAGGCAGGAGCCATCACACAGTGTAGTCTCAAATGGACAGCTGAAATCCATTTTCCTGGGAATATGTTATCCAAGTGTTCAAATAAAGAATTTCACACACGTATGAATTTAGGCTGTTTCATCACTCCCATAAAAGAATCTTTGTAGAATGGATTTCCAAAGCAGTTTTGGAGGAAGCAGTACTAAACTTTCTGGACTCTACTGCCTAGGAAGCAATATTTTCCAATAGGACTTTGTATTCTTGTGCTTTTCACAGGACAGGAGAGGAGCTTTTGGAGAGCAGAGTGTTTTTGTTAGTGTGTGTTGGGTTTGATCTTGTGATAAGTGGAATAATATGTTAAACAATATTTAGCAACAAGATTTTTCTTAACTCCTGCCACCCTTTATGAAAGTGCCAGATAATTTGAAAATTGTATTAAGAATAATCTACTAAAATTTCAGTAGAAAATCCTACTAAAAGTTTTCCATTGGCACCTGCCTATTTTGCATGGGCCCATATCACGTGGGATACATCTCCTTTTTCAGACCATGGCTTGTTATTTACAAGTGAAGACAGTACTGCATAGCTACACTGATCAGAGAGAGAGTATGAAAATACAACATTTAGGCAAAGTTCAATTACCTTGCTGCTTCTTGATATGAAATAAAATTCTCTCATCATTTTTAACCTCTCCTTTATGTACTTGGTCAAATCTAAGTAGCCCATCATACTAAGGCTTTATCCTGCTTTTAAGATGGATGCTACTGGAAAAGAAGCAAGTCTTATTTTTAAATACATGACATAACCCTAACTAAACCATAAGTGTTTCCTTTATTCCTTTATCTTTACAGAACTAAAATTATTAACTCAACAATGTATTGCACCAGTATCTCAACAATGTTAATCCTTTAGCTATGGGGAATTAGCACCTCTTTTAAAAAACTTGATAATTTGTACTTTCAGAAAATAACTTCAGCACAGAGCTTTTCAGCTAAACATATGATTTTTCAACTCTTTATAGTGGCTCATTATTCTTTTTAATCACTAAAACATTATTAATTATGCTATGAAAAAGTCTAGAATAACAAAAATAATAGACATTTTAAATACAACTTGAACTAGAAATATTTTTTTCTTGTATTGGCAAAAAAATGCTCGGAAAGTAGTCCTAAGAATAAAGGAAAACAAAAGAAACCAACCTGTTACTGAGATTTACTTTTGTGCTTCAATCTGGTCCCAAATGAAAAAGAATTGCTGATGTCAGGTGGGTCAAATCTCCTGTGAATTAATTGGATTTTCTACTAAGGAATTCATCTCACGAGAGATTTCTGGCCATCATTATCATGTAAAAGTCTTATTTCACCTTACTTACTCAAACCTCTCAAAAGTATACATAAGGGTGAGGTGGGGGATGGTGGGGAAGAAAGGGAAAAGCACTGTGGAAAAGGAGGACACAACACGCTGCCCCTTGGAGGTTATTGTAGGACAGGAGTGCAACAGTGCAAACCCAGGGTAAATTTTGGCCTTCACAAGAAACCAAATTTCCCTTCATCCTGGGTTCTGGATGTACAATGCTTTGTTTTCTCTTCTATCTGCATTTCAGCTCAGCAATGTCATTAAAACAGATCTGTGAATGGAAAAATAGATACATTAAATGGAATTCCTGTGATTCCCTTAGTATGAACAGTGGCAGAAATAGTGTTGGTACACTATGCAGCAATTAAGCTGCATATGTAATTTTTTTAAATCCCGTCAAGATAAGCAACATACTTGAATTTATCCAACAATCTAAAACGGTTAATTTTAAATATATCAGAATTTGTTTTCTGTGCATGATTTTATTCTGTGTTGTTAAATTCTGTGTTCAGTTTTTTTGGTTGGTTTTCACAAAACAAGGAACTGCAAAATAAACTCTTAATAATTATGACTGTAACAACAGCTAGTCTTATACTGCTTCCCACCAAGATCTTGAGGTACATTAAGAGCAGCTGTGCCAAAAAAAAAAATCTTATGGTCCACAAATGTGAGGTGAAGACACTGCTGCCACATTCATTAAACACAAATTTGTTCCCAAACAGTAAATGCAGAAACATAGCAACAGAAGGAGAAAAGCAACCAGACAAGGAAATAATCCTGAGAAAGAAGTTGTGGTGGTACTGACAAAGGCAACCCACTTTTATTCACACAGATGTCTCTGCTGCCAGTACAGGCAGGCAGTGCCACTGCTGCTGGATGTGAAAAGGCTCTGGCTTATGAATGCACAGACAGGGTGGAAGTGCCTGGGCAGGCTGCCTCTTCACTTTCAGCCCACCTTCATCCCAGCCTGCTGACCTGCAGCAACCTTTTGAACCAAGGGAAAACAAAAAAGGGGAGTGGGGAGGAAGAATATTCAGTAGCTGCAGGGATGACAGAAACAGTAGGTGATTACTAGAGCTGACACTTATCATAAGAAATAGTTTAGAGCCAAAGCTTCATCCTGATTGTTCTGATTTTCTCAATTTACACTAAAGTGAGTGACGTGATATATGGCAAAGAGGCCTTCATTAAAAAGATATTGTAATTCACTATCATTTTACTAATTAGCTCACTTGTGGCTTTCAGTGCTCTTCAAGCTCTGGTTATAATCTTCCTACTAATTGCTGACTGCAAACAGAATAAAGTCATACAGCTTGCATAAAGATTCCCAGAGAGGGAAATATTTGCTCTCTGTGATAGATCCAAGCTGTTTTCCTATACCATCATTTGTCTTCAGTAGAAGAAAGAATGGACTATCTTAACACAGTGATGATGTGAGAAAAGAATTGTGTTTACTATGTTGCACAGTTATATTTTCACTTCCCTGGTATTTTCTGTAAAAATAAGATGACTCTGATTTTTAATGTGTTTATTTGCTTATTTTTGAATATTAGGGTCAAACAACCATCTTATAGACAGTTAAATTCAATTAAAATTCCAGCTTTCTGTACTAGAACACTTTTTTTTGATACTGCAGGTTTCATTTTTTTAACCATCTGCTATTGGAAATAGCTGTATTTGAGAATCCATAACTACTTGAAACAGCCCTTATTTCTAGATAATGTCTGGAAAACACAACGTGGTTTCAAGTGTTACTTTTTCAGTCCTATTTGTAGGCACAGTTGGAGAGCCCTGGGTCACAGCCTGGGTAGAGGTCCCTAAATCAATTTTCTATACTGCCACATATAGGTTTCCCCTACCCATGTCTCTGAAAACTTTTCTTTTGTTTCTCTGTCCTGCTTTCTCGTCCTCTTTAGATCGGTATTCAAGACACCAACTACACCATAATGGTCTTTCCTCCTTCTAGTTAGTTTCTATCTTTTGTGGTTCACCAGACTCCTAATATAACTATGGAAGTACAAACCACTATTTTTCTTCCCTGCTCAGCTCCCTCCAACATTTCTTTATCCTCAAAGTCTTAAGTTCTGTCTTTTTGGAAAAATAAAGGCACACTCTGCTTGTTCATATATTTGAAGACTTCAGCTCCTACATAGCCAACATACTGAACTGGACAGAGCTTTTAAAAATTCAACAAGAACAGGATCTAGAGCTGCTCTTTCTAAAGATGCAGGCCCTGTACAACTCTGATGCTGCACGTGGGTCCTAGCTTGTTCTTATATAAATAAAGTTGTTTCATAATTAGAAAAAAGAAAAGAAGAAGCGTTCATTTATATTTTCTGCAAATTATCCTAAAATCCTTTAAGACACTGCTGAAGAAACTGTATTTCCTTCTCAACCTAAGAGCACAAACTAGAGAAATGGTAAGAACAGACTAAAAATAAAACATCTCTTTTTATTTTTTTAACTCATAGAGGCATTTCTATTCCCCATTAGAAACCTGATATACATTCTGATAACAGAGCATTATGTTCATAATTTATAAATGTAAGACTTTCTCCAAGATTCTTTTTCTGAGCTCTCTTTCTCTATAATTATTCAACTAGCATAGTTCCTCAGAAAGAGAGCAGATGGATTAAATAAGCAAGCTGATTGAAAGAAATGGATTATATAATAAAGTATAAATGCATATTGGACTTAAATAATGAGAACAATTTGCTTTCAAATTGCAGTGCTTTTTTCATCAAAGGCAAAATAAAGTCTTTAATATTTCTCTTCTGAATCTTGTAGACGAAAAATCTACAACTGTTCTCCACAGGACACCAGATCAAAACAATACAAATTAACCATGAGTCTAATTTTAAGTTAACAGCTAAAACTGTTATAACTATTATAACTCTTATAATTGAGTTATAGTTCATTTAAACAAACACATATTCTAAAATACACAATAGATATTTAAAAATGGTAAAACACAGCTTGTATACTGTCTTCCTCATTATAAAATAATTACCAAAAATGAAATTCTACTAAGTCTTTTCAAAGTTATTAAGTAAAATTAAATTTTATTAAACATTATTGGTTTGATGATCTTGTCAAAGTGTTACTGAAGTATGAAGGGAATAGCATCTGTTAGGGTTCTTACATGAGTAAGGAATAATGATCCCTCCAACTCATTTGGTAATCTACAAGCTTTATCAGAAGGCAGTCTAGGAGAATAAGACTATTCAGATCAGAAATACAGAATGAAGAAGCATCAGCAACACCCCAATTGAAATAGACAAGTATTTAGTGATTTGGTGTTTCCAAGTAAGAGAACTCCTTTGTGTGTGAGGTTATGATCAAGCACTGTCTGTCATGGGTCAGTGGCAGTCATCTGAAATGCAATGGCCTGATTTGATTTTTCCATACCATTGGAGTTACTGCAGCAGATTATCCTTAGGGCTGATGCTTCTGTCCCTTGTTCTTTTCCCAGAACAAACTTAGCAAATGTGTGCATATAAAACGTCAGCTAGTGAAGTATAAGCCTTTAAAATTATTTCAAAAGAGAAATAGCTTCATAAAAGAGTAGAGAAAGCTCTCAATGCAGATTAAAATAAAGAAAAATCCTTTCAAGCAAGGTTTCAGTGGGCTTCAGCCACAAATTAGAACCTAAACAGGGTGTGTCACCTTTTTTTAACTGAAGGTTACCCAAGTCTCTAAGTTTCTGCCCATTACTGCCTTTGCTATTTCCTGCCTAGACCACATTTAGAGCCAGCAGCTGAGTGTTCTGACAAGTCATACAAGTAAATATCCCTAGGCATCAACTTTCTGACAGAGAAAGCTGCTGTACAGAAGAGTTCCTGCTCACTCTAAATGAACCTTCTCAAGACGA
This sequence comes from Rhabdornis inornatus, assembly GCA_013397075.1. Lineage (NCBI taxonomy): Eukaryota > Metazoa > Chordata > Aves > Passeriformes > Rhabdornithidae > Rhabdornis > Rhabdornis inornatus. The sequence goes on along the minus strand of VWZS01008802.1, from coordinate 261,664 downwards.
CCTCTGAATTCTGGATCTGGAGTAAAGGATGGAAGGTGTCATCTAGAGACCTCCTAGGTGTGAAGAAAGGGAGGGTCAGATAAAGCTGCTTTTCATTTTAGTTGTTGAAACTCTTCACTCAGCAAGTCAGCTTTTTCCAAGCTGTAGATTACCTAACACAAAAGACATTTCTATTTTCTTCCTCATGAACATGTATAAGGCCCTATTAGCAAAGTGTTTGTAATTTTGCCTTCATATAACTGGCAAACTTAGGAAAGCACTTAATTCTGAAATACTATTTATTTTAAATTGTGCCCTTACTAGCTATTATTTTCAGATGTAACAAATTTACAAATATACATTGATCATCTTGTTTAAACACGTTGGACTAGTTTATTACAAATGCTATATAAATTATATAGCTATATAGTTTATAGTTTCTATATAAATTGCTGTATTTTTTCTTAGAAATTTCTCCATTAAATTAAATTGTATATTATTCTAGGCTCATAAAGAAAAAAGTACCCATTCAGAGGAGTTGATAGGTGTGAACAAATAATGCATTTTAAAATAAATAATTTCTAAAAAGTCGGTTCAGACTTTGAGGCACCTAGGGACACTTCCAATTCAACTGTCCTTGTTCTTGTGGGGGACCTCCACTTGATAAAATCAACTGGGAGGACCCCACAGCTAGCACAGCCCAGGCCAGTAGATTCCTAAAAAACTAGATAACAGCTTTATGGAAGCTTTATGACCCTGAAATTTTGTAGGATCTGCTCCTTCAGTTAAATCCCTACAAATCTATGTCATCTGATGGAATTCACCCAAGAATCATCAAAGAGGTGCTGATGTCATTGCAAAGCTTCTCTTGATCATTTTTGAGTGGTGTCAGGAATCCGGAGACTTCCCACCAGATGGAAGCTGGTGAACATCCCAGTTTTCAAGAAGGGCAGTAAGGAGGACCCCCCCAGAAACTACAGGCCTGTCAGTCTCACTTCAGTGCCCAGTAAAATCATTGAAAAAATTCTTCTGGGAGGAATTGAAAAACACCTGGAGGACAACTCCAACATTGGTCACAGCCAGTACGGCTTCATGAGAGGAAAGTACTGCTTGTTGAACCTCATTCCCCCATATGATAGGCTAACTTGCCTAGCTGATATTGGAAAGCCAGTAGGTGTAATCTTTTTGGCAAAGCTTTTGGTACTGTCTCTCACAGGATTCTTCTGGACCAAATGCCGGGTGGATAACCATGTTATGTGATGGGTTAGCACCTGGCTCATGGATCAGGCACAGAGAGTGACAGTGAATGGAGTGACATCAGGCTGGTCACTTATAGGGTCCCACAGGGATCCATCCTCAGCCCAGTTCTCTTCAACCGAGAGATTTTATTAATGACTTGGATACAGGAGTCAAAGGGATACTAAGTAAGTTTGATAATGAGAACAGGGAGGACCTGTCAACTCCCTCAAGAGCAGGGAGGTCCTGGAGGGAGATCTGGGCAGATTAGAGGACTGGGCAGCTCTACCGATTTTGGCAAGGGTTCTGGGTTCTGCACCTGGGAAGGACAGCCCTGGCTGTGTGTGTAGAATGGGGAATGAGAAACTGGAAAGCAGCACCAGGGAAAGGCACCTGGGGGTCCTGGTGGATGGAAATCCTTCCTCCTCCTATAAAGTTATGTTGCACTATCCACTACAGAAAAAAACAAACCCAAACCCAAACACTCTCCTCTTCTATGACACATTTAGAAGGAAAACCAGTCTTACATGTACTCACATGTACTCTTATTGTCATGCACTTTTATAGAACTAGACATTATTGCAATTAGAATTCCACAAATGTAATGAAGTCTTCAGTGATGTGTGTTTCACATCTGTGTGTTGCACATTACATCCAACATGTCAACTTCATCTTATGAATGTTCCATTGGATATTGTGCCTGGGAACTGTTTTTTATGATGTTAAAACAAAAAAATTTATTCCACTCTATATATTATTTTATTTCACTAGAGGTAGTTCAAAATATTTGACTAGAAACTAGAACTTAAATGCCAAACTATCAGTCATATTTAATAACTACTGAAAAATGTACTGAACTTGCTGTGAAATAATTAATGCTTTCACCTGTTTGGATACAAATCAATTACACAATCAAAGTAAGCTAAATCCTTTAGGGGTATAAATATGTTACTCTCAAAACATTGTAAATTTTTAATTTATATGCATATTGAGCAATTTATTTTTTTTAAAGAGCCATTAGTATATTGGGAAAAACATTTTTATTAAAAGATTTTTTAAGAAATTCCTTAAATACTAGTTATTATTTTGCCTGAAATAACCATTTAATGCATGCTATACTATTCTAGTATTCAATTACATTGGGAGTAGGATGTTGAAGTGGCAAATTCTTTAAACATCATTTAAACATCTTTAAATATTGTTTTCAGACCAATTTTAATCTGTTATTGACAGATATTTATTTTTGATATCTTGCTATGCGCATTCTGTTTAATGTACTACAGAAGTTGAGTGTTTATGTTGCTGAAGGAAAGAAAGAAAGAGGTGTGTAGGAGGTAATTTTTTATTTCACATTGTAATTCATATATATTATTGATATTATTTTTTAATACTGGTATTGTCTTTACCATTAGATAACTACAGAAGAACTTTTTTCTCTTCTGGAAATATTGGTGATTAATTGTTTTATTTTGAATAAATAAAACAACTTATAAAGGCCATAACAATGCTTTTGTTAGTTGGATTTAGGTGATAGTAGAGATGAAACTCAGAAGAGACAAAAATTTTTAAGATGTTACTGCAATTAGTTGAATGTGCCAAAGAATATTTCTAGCCATCTAATGTCAGAAAAAACTTCAAAAACAAGTACCTAAAATTTTAAAAGGAGTTTTCAAATTATCCACTCTATGGATTAATATTTTTTACTTTGTAATTCTCAAGAGAGATTTGGGAGATACACTCCACCTCAACAGCTTTCCCTTCAAAGTAAAAACCCACTTAAATATGTTTTTTTGCAATATGTCAGGATATACTCTGCCACTGACCCATTTTTGCAATACTAAAATAAGTACAATCCCAATGTCAAGCAATTTAATTCAGTGAGTCCTGGTGACCTGGCTGATGCTTGTATCCCTGTGTTCACAAAAATCTTGCAAGGCAGAGACAAACATCAAACAACACCTCTATCTTTTGCACATTATTAACATGTAGAAGCCTCAGTCAGGGCAGTGGCAGATTGATGACTAAACTCACAGTAATTGGTAATCCTCATCTAAGATGATAGCAAAAATCAGTCCTGTACAACACATGGGATAAATGTTTTCCTGACATTTTTCTAACAAACTACCAGATGTTTCACTGATCATCAGTGGTATTTAATTTTCCAGTCATCAGCAGGACTCCATAGGTGTTGCACTCCATAGTGACCCTGACCTCTTTCCAGTTTTGTGCCAAAATCTTCCCTACACATGGATCTGCAGGGAGGAAGGTATAGGAAAAGGGGAAATTAAACAATTCCTCTTGCCTTTTGTTATGTGTGGATTTGATTTCCATTCCCAGTGCAGCACTGCAGCTGTTCTGTAATGGGAACAATTTGCTAGCAGGACAGCAGCAGGACATAACAGACAAATGACAATAATAACAGTATGGTATCCTCCCACTTCTGTAGAATAGATAAGGAGGTGGCTTTTTTTCTGCCCCTTTCTGTTTGGGGCAGTTTATTTAGACAGCTTGTACTGCTTGCAGACAGTTTGAAAGCAGGAGCCACCCAGTTAAAAGTAGGAAGTAATTATCGGATGATACAGGCAATAGACATTAAGGACGAATGAACTACTATGATAGATACTAACATGTTTCCCTAAGTCCATTACAGCACACAAAATGTGTTTACTCTCTAGGAAGTTGTCACTCAGGTAGGGATGCATCAGCCTCAACACATCCTCAGTGATGCTGAGTTGCAGCCTTCCAGATCCCTGTTTTATTTCCTTAGTGCTATAAATATTTTCTGGTATTACTCATCCTGTTGAATCCCTATCTTGAGAACTTCCTCATTTTCAGTAGTCAGGATTCTGTCTGCCACTCTCACTGTTTTTCTTAGACTTTCTTGCTCCACTCTGCAGATTTTCGTGCAGTTTTTGTTTGTTTGTTTTTGTGTGGGTTTTTTTTTGTTTGCTTTTTTTTTTTTTCCCACCCTAAAAACATTCTCAGAAGCTTAAAGCCTGGCTGCAGAGATATGCCTCATGGAAACCAGGCCTTGGCCTCTTGCCCTTCGTGAAGGGAAATAAAATGTTGCCATTTCAATGAGGATCAATTTGGCAAGCTTTGGTCCATTTGCCTGCAGTGCAATGCAATCCCATGCCATTTTATTGTTTTCCCTTCAGTGCAGATTTTATTTTTTTTTTTTAGCATTTCATTTCATCAAGTTCTTTTCCTTTCTTTTAGTTTGATTTATTCCCTGATTTTGGGATTTCACTAAGGTTTATTTTGGGCAAGTTTCAGTCGTTTTCACTGCACCTCATTTCATCCCAATCCATTTGGTTGTATTCACTCAATTTCCAAATTTTCTTGTTTTTTTCCAGCTGCATTTTATTTTATCATATCTCCTTTCCGGAGTGTTTTTCACACTTTCTTCTCTGTTTTTCAAGGTTTCATTTTCTTTCCTGAAAGAAAATTCTTCTTATCAGGAAAGGGAATTAAATCTTGTGATTTCAATGAGGATCAAATTGGAAATTGGCAAGCTTTGGTCCATTTGCCATTTGCCTGCACTTCATGTCATCCCATGCCATTTTATTGCGTTCCCTTCAGTGCAGATTTTTTTTTTTTTTAAGCATTTCATTCGTCAATTTCTTCTCCTGTCTTTTTGTTTGATTTCATTCTCTGATTTTGGGATTTCAACAAGTATAATTTTGCAAGGTTTTGTCCTGTTCACTTCAAATAAAGAACACTCCACTGCTCAAAGACTGCTCTCTTCATACCTTTCTTCTTTGTAACACTCATGTACTGGACACCTCAGTAAAAAGCTGCTTTTACTGTTTCACATGTGGTTAGTCTTGGGGTTAGGCTTGAAATAAACACAAAGACTAGAGTTCCAAGGACACTGCAGTTACAAAAGGCATGCCAAGGGGAGCATGGCACTGCCCAAACATTGCTCCTTTAACACCTTTGTGCTTGGCACCACTCATGTGCATGGCACCTCAACAAAAGACTGCTTTTATAGTGATCTGATTAGTGTTAGGGTTAGGCTTAGGTTCAGGGTTGAGAAAACCACAAAGCCCAGAGCTCCAGAGATGCTGCAACTGAAGAAGGCATGCCAAGGGTGTGAGGCTAAACCTCCGGGTGCTCTTAGGCACCCAACTTGTCGGGTTGTTTTCTTCAATGAGCCAAGCAGATAACAGTTGCCATAAAGTTGTTTACTGCAGAAGCACATCAGTCTCAAAGCAAAAGTCACAGGCACTAAAGTCCATGCTAAGTTTTGGTATAAAATCCCAAACAGAACAGAAACAAAGCAAAAGCAAATGACAAAAAACAAAAGCAAAAGCAGCAGCTCTCCCTAATGCATGTTCTTATATAGAAACTTCCCAACAAGCTAAAGACACAAACTTGGACCACCACTTTTTAACCTATTAGAATTTTAGTTTCTTAGCATGCCAGGCTACGTATAATCTACACATATGGTATATCTTGTTCTGTCTAAAAAATGTAGCAATATTCTTACTACAGCTTTATTATGTCTAAAACTGTTCTTGGAGCCTCCACAGAACTCCTAGTATCTAAGACTATGTTTTTCAACCTTCACTAGAACTCGAACTTCTACACTGGTATCTAAGACCTTTTACTTACTAAAAGCAGTTAAACCCATTCTATTTACTTACTTACTTGCTTGCTTATACTAAAACTTATATCTCTACTTTATGTGTGAGTGGCTTAACGTACTTCAATCCATCCAAAGGCTTTAATTCAATCTCTGTACTCTGATTTCTCTCTGAATTCTTCAGAGAGACTCCTGACTTACTGACTCCAACAAAGGTGAGCACAGTGCTGCCCCAACATTGCTCCTTCCACAGCTTTCTGATTGGCACCACTCACATACTTGGCAGCTCAGCAAAAGGCAGCTTTTACTGGTTCACTTAGGGTTAGGCTTAGGTTTAGGCTTAGGCATAGGCTTAGGTTTAGGCTTAGGTTTAGGGTTGAGAAAACCAAAAAACCCAGAGCTCCAGGGACACTGCAACTACAAAGGCATGCCAAGGGGAGCATGGCAGTGCCCAAACATTGCTCCCCTCACATATTTCTGCTTGCCACCATCCTCAGCCAAAGGCTGCTTTTAATGCTCTGCTTAAGGTTAGGGTTACACATAGGGTTAGGGAAATGGAGTGACTGCAGCCAAATGGATTGCAATGAAACAAGGTGCAGAAAAGATCTGAAACTTACCATAAATAACTTCGGTAAAATTCTGAAATCAGGGAATTAAACAAAGAGAGGAGATGAAATTGATGAAATTGAGTATTTAAAAATAAATTAAAAAAAAATCTGCACCGAAGGGAACACAGTAAAATGGCATGGGATGACATGCACTGCAGGCAAATGGACCAAAGATTGCCAAATTGATTCTCACTGAAATCTTGAAAACAGAGATGGAAGTGTAAAAAACACTCTGAAAAGGAGATATGATAAATTAAAATGCAATTGAAAAAAACTCAAAACTTTGGAGTGACTACAACCAAATGGATTGTGATTAAATAAGTTGCAGTGGAAAGGACAGCTCAGAAACCCAGACCCTTGGGATGAGGGGATTTGGGACAGGGATGTGACAGCTTGTGGCTGGCGTGAATCTGTATAGCCTGGAGAATGCTCTGCTCCTTTGGAATGTCCCTCACTGGGCTTGTGACCTGCAGCAACACTGCCCCTCCTCTGTTTCTCACACCATACATCAAGACAGTAAAACAATACTTTGTCACACATATTGAATAAGAAAATGTCTAACAGAAAATTTTCTCAGACAAAAAAAGGGACATAATTAATCACAGATAGATGGTTGGGTTGCAGGGCCAGGATAATCTTGGGCCTTTTTCAAAACTCAACCTTGACATACTAAATTTTGTTTAGTGATTCTTTGGGGGGTTTTTATCTTTAACAATAGGAATGTCATAAAATGTACAAGTGTAACCAGTTGCATTTGTAGGTGTAGTGGAAGAGATTAGGGTGACCTTGCCCCTGATAAATCACAGTTGTACTAATTATCAAAGGGGAGGAACAGCCTTGCCCTTAATGGATCACAGCTGTGACTAATAAAGATAAGTGTGATAAAAGGGGTGAGCTGGCTTGTTAGGGGGACTTTGAGAAAGGGTGTTTTGGGGAGTTCTGTGTGATACAAAGAAGGAAACAAGGAAGAGGGCTGCTGTAGTAGAAGCTCTGCTATGGGGTTGGTCTGTGTCTGATGGAGTTAGAGCCTACAGTCATAGCTGAGCTAGGTAAAGCCTGTGTTCAGAGTCTGTAAACCAATACTTGCAATCACATTCTAGCAGGAAACAGCCAGCAGTCGGAGTCTGCGGTGGCACCCTACAGTAGGAGCTTGCTGTAGTCAGTTGGGATGGCAAAGATGTAAAGAAGAATAAACCAGGATCCTTTTCATGTTATTGAATGCGAGTCTGTGTTTTGGCTCATTTCTACCCCTAACAAGATGTCTGCTTCAACAGCGTTTTTCCTCATATTTTTCTTAGGCAATTTTCTGTACTCACTGAATGGAGACAGGCAGGACCATTGGCAGAAGCCAATTCCTATCGCTACATTAAGATGACACTGTTCTCCTGAATAACCTGAAGTTAAAAAAAAAAGTATGCTGTAAAGCTTTTATCAAAAAGGAGTACTTTTTAAAAAAAAACAGATTGTGGCAACCAGATTTGCAAATAGGAAAAAGATAACTGCTCCATCAAATGTTAAATGAGCAAAGGGATATTAGTTCTAATCAACTGCTTACAAGGTTTAGAGGCTGTCCAGTAAAATCAAAACACCATAAGCATGGACCTGAAGTTTCTGGTGGTCCTGTTGTATTGTCTGATTTATTTCAGACCTCAGTAATGCAAGTTCCTGAATAATAACCTTGTGAGTTTACTGTTGCTTTCTACTTATTTATGGATAGTTTTATCTGCAAGCTTAACTGTTTAGGAGTTCCTATGGTAGTTTGTCTAATTATTCTTGAAAATAGCTTTTCAGGAATTATGTTTGACCGCGGTTTGTGAAAAGATTTGTAGGAGTAGATAACAGTTTATATGGTACCATCTGAAGTTACTGGAGAAAACAACAGTCACACAAGCTTGCTTCCATGTTGAAAAGATTGCTTGTTGTATATCTCTTCGAAAACATCAATTTGTTGTAGTAAAGATATCGTGCTCTATTATAAACTTTGTTTTGTTTGTATCCATTAACCTATCATTTCCACATCTAAACCATTTCTTCTAAACAGAGTGTAAAAATGGTTTATGAGTTTTAATTCTGTCTTATTCTGGTTGACTCCAAATTAACTCTTAAACAGAGATCTAGTTTATGATCTAGTGACGAATATATAGAGACTATATTTTTTAAATTATCCTTGGAGAGGTGATATTTTGAAAGCAATATTCTTCCATGATATGGGGTTATTTCCTCATATTCTGAAGGACTCCAAGTAGGAAAACACAGCATTCTGATTTAATAGCCCTTTGGCAGTTAAATCAAAAAGAAACTAAATGACTTTCCTAAGATCCCAGAGCAGACCTTTGACAAAGCAAGTATTTATTATTGGTAGTTTTTTTCCATCCTAAAATCACAAAATGATTCTTGCTTTCTAATGCAAACTGACTCGAAAGATGGCATTTTTGAGAAAAGTTGGTGGAGTGGGAGGGACGTTTTTATTAATTGCATTGTCTTTTCAGTTTTTAGTTTTCTTTTTTTTCTCACCTGTAAAACCAATATCAATCAATTTTTCTATGATTCCAGTAAAATGCTTCTTCCTGATCAATATGCCCACTCTTTCCTTTAGCATTACTTTAAAAAAAAATATTTATTTTTATTTTGTTATAGTGGTTATAATAAGTTAGTAACTCTATTTTTTTGTTTTATTTCTTTTACTTCTGAATATTTTAACCCTTTGCTATAGCTTCAAAAAATTCTCTTCAAGTAGGGAAATAGTAGTTACTGTAACATATTTAACATTTGAAAATAAGTCAATGGAGGCTTTAAGGGTGTCTAGCAAGGCTGGTCAAGTGACAGCTGGTGAACTACCTTGGAGTCCCCTGTTTCAGACTGTATTTAGCTGCACTTACAGTAAATTTCATTTGAATTTCATTTAATTTCAATTTTATACATACTTACAGTAAATTTCAGTTTTTAGTGTACAATGGGATGAAAACACTTAAAACAGTTTAATCAACTATTTATTTATGAAAAGATGTCAAAAGGTTTGGAGTTTTTTGCTTTCCAGTACACAGATCAGCTGTTAATTCTTAAAAGCTGTTGCTGCTATCAGAACCATAGTTCAAGTTATTTAATTGTCAATATGCATGCAAATTTAAGTACCCCTGTTCTTGCAAAGTGAGGCAACAAGTGAGGAATAATCCCTAGGAGTGATCCATGAAATACTGTTTTGAAAGGATTAGCTAAGGAGATAGCATTGCCTTTTGCATGTTCATTGGGAGAATGATGAGTTCTCTTTGCTCTAGTAACTCACAGGGTCATTTCTTGTCAGGCTTCTGTGGTGCCTCTGGCCAGTGTTGGTTACCCAGCAGAAGAGAGGGTCAAATTAAAATAGATTTCAGAATGGGAATACAGCACATCACCAGTACAAAATTCTTATTTTCTCTTTTTCTCTCATCTTTACTTGTCAACATATGTGTGTCTGAAGGGAAGGAAGAGCATGACTAAGTAGCTGTTGTGAAATACAGATGGAACCTGAAGGTTTTTGTTTTTACCAAGCTGGAGAAGGAAAACATATCAGGTATACTGCATGTGCAATCTTCACTGCAATGAACCCATAATGGATCCTAGCTGTAAACTCTGAATATGCCTAATGGAAGCAATAGTTTGAATCTTAAATAATAAAACAAAGAGTTCCTCACTGCTCTTTAATCCCCTCTGGGAAGCCCAGTTAATTAAAGCTGTTTATTACAACTTGATCAAAAAGCCTAAATTCTATGTGTCCTACATCTAGCTACTACAATATTCTCTGTCATTGAACCCTCATGAGGCCCTGAAGACTTTGACTTGGTAATGCAGCCATCAAAGAGATAGACTAACTTACTCTTTAGTCAAGCTGTTTGTTTCAAGGTGCAGTACAAAACATGCTCTAGGCTTCCCAAGGCTGCAGTCTATTTCCTCCTTAACTTTATTCCAAAAACCTCCTTGCCATACTTAATTTAGCATTTGAATCAAATTAATTATTTTATAACAAGACTGGTGTGGAGGATGTAGGTTTCTTATTTAGCATGGAACATTAATTGATGCAGTGGAATGCTCTCATTGAGCAGCTACTGTTATCAGTCCTGTGTTCCAAATAGGTGGCACAGGCACCCACATGCACACAGATGAGCTCATGGAACATCAAGATGGAGCAGTTAATTAAGGAGGAGAATGCACAAATCAGAAAGAAAAGGGGGGGGGAAAAGAGCACTTACAGTTGAACTTCTGTCTCTAATCATTAAAAGAAAAAGGTGGCACTACAATAGCTTAACCATCACTATTTTTTAAATTATAAGTGTGATCACTGATAATTTTTTTCTTACCTGTCCTTGTTAGTATTAACTGTAACCATGATCATTATGAGATTAAGATAAAAAACAAACAAAAAACTCCTTTGCCTGGATTTTCCTTGGCCATACCAACAGTTCATGCTGGAAACAGTAATGATTTAAATAATAGAAAATAAAATTAATCTGTTATTCATTTTAAAATCGTTTGCTATAAATTCTCTACACTGTAGGAAAAGCCTCTATTGAATAATAAACTGGGACAGGGAGCATCTTACCCTGTGTTCAACTCCCTTTTATCTCATAAAACACAATAAAAAATATAAAATACCTAACCCCTAAGCAACTGTTTTTGAAATTCAAGCTAAGGGAATGCATGCATTTCTTAAACCCTTTTTAGTTTTGATTGAAAGAAATAAGTTTTCATTCCACCTAAGAGATTCTTGTGACTTCTGCTCCTATCATATAGAGTTTTTTATCAGACAATTTTAAATATCAATTGCTGCCATTTTACATTAAAGATACAGCTTGCAAATGATATCTTAATGTCTTTGTTGATGATAGTCACTGAGAAAGCCAGACAATTTAAGACATCTTAAATATCTCCTATTGTAGCTTCTCTTTGGAAAGGGTAAGTGGATTTAATTTCCCATTTTCACAAAAGTGTAAACCTCCCTTGTTACACAGAAAGTCCTGTACACATGATGAAGGCTCTGTAACCAATTTTTTTTTTTAGATTAAATTCCTTCAGAATACGAGCAAATAACAGGCATAACTGTATGGAAGCAAAAGCAAACATCCTGATTTTGAAAATAAAGTAACCCCTGAATTGAAGAGTTGTTGTTTCATGCTGCTAAATAAAGAGTTCCATTTTCTCCCTAACAGCAGCATGATCCAACATCTCCACAAAAATGGGTAAGGGACTGCAGGTGTGCATCAAAAGCCATCAGCCCTGATCCACACCTCTCAGGAAGCCTTCTGCCACCTGGCCAGAAGTGTTTCAGTGCCACAGGTAAAATCCTCCTTGACACTATTCTCTCACAGTACAGCTTTGAAACTTTGAAAGGTAAGTAATACCTGACTGTATAGGCACCCTGATCTGTCTGTGTCTGTCACTCAGAGGATCTTGTGCAAAGGGCTCAGTAACACACCAGGACTTTCCAAAGAGCAGCCCCTATCCTTCTGCCTCTCTGGAATCAGAGATACTCCCCTGAGACTTTTTGTGTAATCCCACCAATGTGCTTGCTTTGCCTACTTCATCCAAGAACACCCGAGGCTGCCTTGGTGCAGATGTTGTGCCTCCTCTGGAAATAACGTGCTGTTCAATTTTCTCCCCAGTTGGATGCCATCCTTCTATAACTGCCAGTGACAGGCTACAAAGAAGAGTCAGTCACTTCCTCACTGGGGCTCAGCCTTGTGTTTCAACACACTGGTGCTTGTGGACCAAAACAAACAGATCAGCTTCTTAGGGTGAGCAGACAGAAAGAGTGTGTTTATATTCTCTTTATTTTTAACTTCACTTTTCAAGTGTGTTTTTCATGTTAGCAACTGATATTTTCTTGGCATATATTTGTACCATGATCTAAGGCAAATCTCATAAAATTGCCTTGGTGTGACTTCCATGTTGCAAATTAATTTTTGTCCCCTCATTTTAGTCATATGTAAATACATAGTGTTAGACTATTTCGTGAATTCATATAATCCCTAGGAGAGCATAAATGTCTTGTTCTATCCCTGAAGGACATCCAGTAGATGTACTGATTTACTAATATGTCCCCTGACAAAAGGGCATTTCCGTTTCAGTAATATCTTTGTAACTGAATACTTCTTTTATAGATTCATCCCCTTGACATTGTTTACATGCCACAGTTAAACAACAAAGCTTTAATCTATATCAAACTATTAAATCACAGCTAAAAAAGCAATAATATAAGAGAATCTACACAATAAATTAAAATGAACGCAATGAAGAATGTTATAATACATGATTTTACCTTTATTGAAACATGCTTCAGGCTAACTCAATCAGCAAATGCTTTGACAATTGCCATCCTCATAGAGGACATTCATGCTGGAATGATTAGAAATGGATAAGATCTTCACTGAAGCCATGAAAGAAAGAAATCCTTCCCAGTAGATACCATTGAAAACTTGCTGTGGATGATCTATGAATCCATAATTTGATTAATCTAGAAAACACACTGGAATTTGTGCTGCACTCAGTTTTGGGTTTACCTCACGATAACGTGCTATTAATTCTCAATGAAGATTGTTATCTCGTGTTTCTTAAGATCTGGAGAAGTAGAATATAAATTGAAAAAAATATGTTTGTTAGAATGAAATGAACATAAGGAAAAAATTTGTCAGGATGGCATTTCTGATTTTGTGCTGTTGAGTTCAAATATGTCTGCTCAGAATTAATAATGTAGGCGTAGGTAAGGGATCAAATGCCATCTGCACTTAGGAATGACTAGAATATGTCAGAAAAACTTGTCAAGATATTCTCTCTGATCCTCTCCTTTTCCATCTCTTTCCTTTTCTTGTTCCCCATCTACTTTATTTTTCTCCACCTTCTGTTGCTTGTAGATAGGAGCTTATGATAAATGTAAGTAATTCTTTTCTGCTCTATGACAGAGTAGGAAAAGAACACACTCTAATCTCTTCTAAAACACACCCACAATGTACTAAGTTGTTCTGAAAATAATTAGACTCTAATAGTGTTATTAATGGTAATAGCAATAGTACTGTTATTTGTTATTTATCCTACAAAAATGTTGGCTGTGTTAGACAAAGTGCAAATATTTGCCAAAAACTCAGGAAAGGACTAACTTACAATTTCAGTACGAAGTGACAGGCAACTATTTGCTATAGCAAAGAAATTAAAATATGGCAAAGTATAGTAAATTGCATTGTCAGAGGAGGATCTTATTATTGTCTGTGTATGGCTGTTGGCATGGAACAATCCATATAGGTATCACAGCAAGAGAGAGAATTTAGACACAATATAAGTCAAGGAAGTGATTATCTGAATATTTAAAAGGAAAAATCTCACTGATATACTTGTCTGAACATCTGAAAGGCAGGAAAACAGCTGGCCATTGATTGAATGCTGACAATTGATATATTGCTCTAGGTACAATTAAACTTTTCACAGACAAGAGCAGAGAGAATATAAATTGAAATGTGCAATAATAAAGGCCTAAAAAAGCAAGAGAGATAGCAATGAGAATGCACATTTTACTAATGATTTGTAGAAAAATTGCAGTCTCTGAAGGAATAACACATTACATCTCAGCAGTAATCTCAGATTGACAAGATGCTGATGGTGTTCACAGTTATCTGTGAAATGGGGAAGAAGAGCTTTCTTCAAATGAGATTTAGGAATTGAGTTTGGCCATACATGCAAATTTTATCTCAGACACAGTGAGTCAGATTCAGAAAAGGAGAGGAACTGAATGAATTTTTTCAAGTGAAAATGATGATGGGGAGGAATCCAGGATTCCAGAAAAAAATCTTGGTGACCTGTTCCAGAAATTTTGTGGACACCTTGAATAGAATTTAAAGATGCACTTGAAATGGTAGCAGAATTAAGATAGGACAAAAATATGGAACCTAATAGAAAGACAAAATTAACAATAAAAATACTATCTTGTGGGCTCAAGGTCATCTAATAGACTAAGGAAAGCAGGGGTGGAATATTGATTCTGAACCTTGCCCAAGAGAAAGTTATGAAAGACACTGAAGACAGACACAGGTTTTGTAATAGGATAAGTTAGCCTATGAAATTTTTTTTCCTGACATGAGAGGAAAAAAAAAAGCTTACGAGTTTTCAAATTTACCCACAGGCAGCCAGAAACTATGATTTAAGTCAAAGAAAGAAGGAAACAGGATGAAAAAAAATAATACCATTATATATAATCTAATTCTACTGGAATAAAATTTCTACCCATTGTTCCTTCTTTTCCTAACCTTATCTTGCTACAAGTGCCATTCCACAGACGCTCTCCATGCTCTATCCTTTACTGAAGATTTTCATGTCCTCTAAGGGAGATAAAGTGATCAGAACAGCTTATGAAAGTCTGAATCTCAAAAATGTTACCATTTGAAAAAATATTTTATTTCAATGAGTTTGAAATCTCAAATTAAGATTATGTGACCAAGAAATTTCTCTTGAAAGCTAAATATATATTCAACTTCAAAGATGAAGCTGTGAACTTTTGTTTCTAAAAGAGGATGGTATATCTTTATAGTTTTATTGATGATTCTGACTCGCTTGCCAAGCCCTCCAATGATTATGACTGCTAAGTACCTGGACTTGTAATGTTTCTGGGCAAAACGTCTCTATTTCCTGATTATTGTTGCAAAGTATACATTACCTGCAGCTGCTCCGGCCCCATCGACCCTTGTGGTCCCAACGGAAGCCACTCTGGTTTACTGATGCCTTTTATGTACTGAGGGGCCCAAACCAGATGCAACACTCAGATGAGGTCTCAGGACCCCTGAGTAGGGTGATACAATCCCTTTGTTTGCTCTGCTGGCCACACTGCTCTTATTGATGTTGGTCACCTCAGCTTCCAAGCCCTGGTGATCCAGGGCCTTTTCTGCAGATTGGCTTCTCAGTGTCCAACCTGCAGCACTGTCGGCGAGTCTCTGCATCGTCCTTGGTGACTTCCTTGGAGTTCCTTTTGGAACTTGGAACTCCTGTTTTGATCTTCCTTAACAGCAGATGTCCTTTCAGTTTGGAGTTGGCTGCAAAAGTTTTTTAACAGGGAATCATTGCCCCCATGTTCTTGTTAAAAATGTTTGAAACAGGACAGGTTCCAGGACAGAGCCTGGTAGTATTCCACTTGCTCCTCACCTCCAGAGTATGTCCCATTAAATTCTAGCCTCGAAGGTCAATCATTCAGTTTCCTCTATGAGAAGCATTTATACCTTTTTTTTTTCTTAATTTACATTTAGCAGTTCAAGAGCATTATGCATTCAAATTTTTAAAAGGTGAGTATCAGGAGGATGGTATCAGACGTTTTTCAGTACTATTCAGTGACAGGACTAGTGGCAATGGACACAAACTGAAATATTGGAAGTTAATTTGAATATGAGGTAAAAATCTTTACTTTGAAGGTGACAGAGCACTGGAACAGACTGCCCAAAGCAGCTGTGCGGTCTCCACCTCTGAAGATATTCAAAGCCCACCTAGATGCAATCCTTTGCAAGATGCTCTAAGTGAATTTTCTTTAGCTGGTGGATTGGGCTGTCAATGACCAATATAGGTGACCTCCAGAGGTTCTTTCTGACTCCAGCTTTTCTGTGATTTGTCTCATCATCATTACACCTGTTGGCACTTCTTTTGTTCTCACTTGTATTTTGCTCCAGTTCCTTTCCCTTAGAGATGTACCAGTGAATGGTTTTTTTTGTTTTTCATTTGTAACTTTTGTCTTTCCTTCTATTCCCATAGCATGTTCTTTTCACTTTTGGAAGATTATGCATTTCTATATCCCTCAAACGTTGCCAGCAATGAGCTCTGAAGTATCAGTGGCTGAAAAAATAACTGGGTCTTGTTGGAGCATGACTACCTCCCTCTTTCCCTACTCATGGGCTCATCTTCAAATCTTTGCTGCAAAAGCTTTTCTATTTCACTTCAAGCCAAACTCTATGAATGTCTTTAAGCTTGTAGAAGTCCCCAGAATCTTTTCTTTCGACAGGTATAATTTGCAGTGATGTGAAAGTAACTCCCCAGACTGTTTGGTCACCTAGTACAAAATGTCCTTAAGCAATGCCTGAGCGCTGCTCATCTGGCTGCTCTGCTCCAGCACAGCACTAACAGTTTGACTAATTTGACTCCTGCCTGCTGCAGCTCCCAGCTTGAGCGACACTTCCCAGCCATTTCCCAGGCTCTCTGGGATCTCGGACATGGGTGTGGCACCAGATCTTCTCTTAAGTACATCACTGCTACATCGACATTTTCTTAAAGCTATCAGCCTTCTCTCTTTGATGTGGAGATTCAGGATTTCCTTACACAGCGACTCCAAATCTGTATAGTAAGCAGAGAGTATTAAAGATGCTCTCATGCTCTATGCATTGAGTTTAAAAGGCAGAAGGAAGGGAGGAGGGAAGGAAAAATGGATTTTATATTTTTACAGCATACTGTGAAAATGCATCCTGGAAATTTTAATAAAATGAAAATTGGAAGCACCGAGCCCCACTTTAAGGGTTGCAGTGCTGCAAACTAAGCTTATTTGATCCAAAAAATGTTTCTTTGTAAATTTCACTACTTGCACAATTTTAAACATTTCATATTCAGACACACATTTTTGTTTGTAAAGGATACAAATACATTTGTAAGGAATTGTGCTTTCAAGCCTGAGAGTGTTTTTCAGAGGAAGAGAAATTACAGCACTAGCAGCAGCTCATGAGAATCACAACAGGCAGTAATGCTAGGATAGCTAGAGCTCTGTCTTGTTGCTAGGTAGAGACTGACCATCTTTGCGAAATTGTTAGGAAAGCTGCTTTTAGTTTATATTATTCTAGGCTACACTTTTCTTCAGGCAATTATATTTTAAGGGGAGAAAATGTTTTAAAAGTAATTGGCTACAAAATTGCTGTAGTAAATCCTTTACATAACATTTAATGTTATATCCAACAGAGAAAAGATGGTAAATGTGAAAAAAAATTCTGATATATCAACTACTCCAAATATTTATTCCGATATCAGTAATTTAAAATGTGCAAGGCACACAGTGTATAAACCTTTGAAGTTTTCAATTTTGTTTCTATCAGTTTCATGCACCAGGTAAATGAGCACTGCAAAGATAACCGATTTTAAGACAACAACATTAAAGCCTTAAAACTTTATTCATTGCATAAAAACAATATAGAAGCAGTCTTTAGTATATTTAGGGAGGGTTTATTTTTCTCTCAGGCTTTTGTGATTGAAAAAATAATCAAACCAATCAATACTTTTTCCTGTATAAACTGAGAGCTCAGTATGTTTGCACAGAAAACAGGGAACACACAGAGAAGACACTGTATGTTTAGATCAGATTGCTTTTGTGTAATTATTTTTGCATAAGGAAAAAGCTTTTCTGGCAGAAATGCATCCATGTGGCTGTAGGTGGCATAGCAGTATAATTCAATGCATTACTTCACGTTACATACTTTGAATCTTCTGTTTAGAGACAATAGGTGCAACATTTAAAAATGCAAGAGAAATAGGTTTCCAGAGTTATTTCCTGTAAGCTCTGTCACAGCTAGCAGAGAACTGGCTGTTTTGTAAGCAGTAACAAGGGCAGTACAAGGGTAGTAGAGGCAGCACATTTTATAGCATGATCATTGCCTTATTATAAATAGTCAATTTCAAAGTATTTTCTTTCAAAAATTAAGTCAATAAAAGAATGAACAATTTCATAAGCTACAGGGAAGGAACAATTTATATATATACATGCATTTAAAGTAATATTGTACATATAATATTTTCATGGAATGTGAAATTATTATAGCAATTGGTAATATTAATGAACTCTATATTACTAAAAGTAAGTAAAATTAATCTAGAACTTTTAGTAATTATCTAAGCAAAGGCAGATCTAATATTGATGCATTGTTTATCCAAGAGGATGCTCACCAACATTTCTATGGTCACACCATTACATTTGAGGCATACTGTTCAGCTGTGGCCTTTAATATTATCAGATCCCCAAGGTTTTTGAAAATAGATTATGAATATCAGATTTAAACAATTCAGTGAGAGATCTCTTTTTCAAAGCTGTATATATATTCCACCATTTCAACTAGAGCAGAACTTTCAGTATCACTGATAATTCTACGTCTTCTTCCTTTAATTTGAATTAAAAGGGGGGTAGGGTTGAGTATTGGGTGCGTCAGTCAGGCTGTTGGTAACTGAGGGCTTCAGGGGTGGCCTTTGCAAGGAGAAGGCATGGACTGCCCTTCTCTGGACACAGATGTTTCCAGCTGGCTTCAAAATGGATCCACCACAAGGCATGGCTGAGACCATCAGCCAAGCTGGTGACAAATTGTGAAAATGTACTTTTAAGGGACAAAAGTACTACAGGGAGAGAGGAAAAGAGAAAAAAAGCCAACCAAACAAAAAAACAAAACCAAAACAAAAACTTAAAAAAAAGTGAAAACCAGCAGAGGGAACACAAGTGTCAGAGGAGAAGGAGGTTCTCCATACTGGAGCAGGTGTTCTTTGAAGCCTGTGGAGGACTAGCACCAGAGCAGATGGATCTTCCTGAAGGAACTGCCACCAATGGAAAGCCCTTAAAAGAGCAGCAGAAAAGAATGAGGAGTGAAAGAGAGAAACCACTACGTTCTGACCACAACATACTCCTGTCCTGTGTTGTGCATCACCTCTCTGAAAGGACTGAGGATAACCTGCCACAATAGCAAGAGGAAAGGAGAAGAGTCTGGAATAAAGTCGAGCATGGGAAAGATGGAGAAAAGGTGTCTCCCATACTTTTTAATGTTTGGGTGGGGTTTTTTTTGTTTGTTTGATTTTTTTTTTAATAGATATTATTTTCAAAAATCAGGTAATTTATATACTATTTCACATCTTGATCCCTGGACTTTCTTTTTACTGCTCTTTCTATTCCTACCCCAAACCTTCTGAGGTCAGTCACAGAGAATGAGTGGCTGTTTAGGATTTTGGCTTCCACTTAGGGCCCACCCAGGAGGAGAAGGCAGAAGAGCACAAAGCCTGAGCTATGGGAGCTCCAGAGGCATCAAAGAGTGGATGGGAAAGTGACAGCTTCCTGCAGTTCTTGATAAGGAATTTCATAGTTATCATAACTTTTCTCATTCTGTATCAATATGTCAGTGATGGTCAGGTTTCCTTATAGATATCCTTTGTCCTTAAAATGATGTAGCCCTCAGGACTTAGGTCTCTTCTGTAATTAAGCACTGATGACTTAGCATTTTGGCTTAAATAACTTTGGTTACAGTTATCAATTTTAACTCAACCTACTGGGTATGCTTTGGACTCACAAACTCTGATTTTCAGCTCCTGGACAGAGGCATATAAAAAATGACACTTTGGAAGTATAAATTTGTGTAGTAGTAAGTATAAAACTGAATATAATATATAGAGAGGCCTTGTGGATAGTTTGTTGTATCAGATGGCCCTGACATTCTTTGTGCAGCCACTACGAGAGGGGTTTGACTATATGACCTTTAAAAGTCCCTTTCAACCTAAACTATTTTATGATTATATAATACTAATATAGGATCTATAAATATGTGGAGGGAAACCACATTCTTTATGTATTAGTGGATTTTTTTCAGTTGTCTATTAAGACTATTTTGACCCACTAGAAGAAAGATACACACATTTTTAATGTCATTTTAAACTAGAAGTAATTTTCATTTACATTTATTTTCAAATAATTTTTAAACTATGGTTATACACAAACCGAAAAAATAAACCTGAACCAAAAAATCACAACAAAACCTATATGTTAATACAAATCAAATTATATTAGTAACCAGACATTTTCATTCCAAGAAAATTTAGAGAAAACAAAAAATATTACTAGAAAAAATAACTGAGTGCAACCAACATGAATACTCCTGCAGAAAACAATAGTCATAGGTAATGGAAACCAGCTCTCTTCTGCTTATGCTAGGATATCCAAAGAATATCTAGATTATCTACAGCAAATCCCTTATTTGAACATCATAGCAAAATATATAGTGTGAGATTTGAAAAAGTGTTGCTCAAATGGTATAAACTCTCAGCAGCCAATAACTATTTGTATCTGTCATAACAATTGAAAGCAGAATTAGCCAGAAAGTCAGCATAAAACCCAGCTGCCACTGCTAGAAAATAAATTTGAAGCGCATTATTTTTGTCGTGCACCTGCCAAGTTCAACTCTTTAGCAGTGACCATATCAGTCTTGGAATAGAAAGAGGCCTGTATAGATTAGAGAGCCTTATAATGTTCTTTCTTATTGACATCTACATAAAGACATTGTCCTAAGCATTTAATATTGTTTGTTGATATTGAAAAGGTGTCTGGAAAAGTCCTTCTTTTTTACATTTATATACAGTATCCATGTGCATCATGGGTAGCATTCAGGTACAGATTTAGAGTTTTGCAAGCTATGTATGATCATGATCACTGAAAAATTGTCAGTGTTGTTGCTTTCTCTACCTCAACAAATTTTCTGCTTCAAAATATGAACAAAACTAAAGAAAAATGCAGATGGGTATTTTTCAATCTGTTTTCATTTATAAGGAAAGAGTTGTTTTGTTTTGTGTTGTTGTTTTTGTTTTGAATTGATTAATCAATTCCATGTGATTCCCTATGCAGGGTCAGTAACAACATCTGTAGTTATGGTAGCATACAGGTTCTCATTCCAATAATCACTTTTCAGTGGCCTCTAGTCTTTTGCAACTGTTTCCTTTTCTTTTAAAATGCACCGAGTTTCTGCTCTCTTTGAAAGGAAACTGTCTTGCAGGCGTTGGAAATGTAGTTCGGCCATTTTTGAGAAAGAAGAATCATTTTCTCAGATGTTAAGACAAGTGTTTTAAAAAAATTTCAGGAACTATTTGAGGGGTTTTTTTTAATGTTTTGATTTAATAACATACCTCCATAAGACTGCATTATGTTCAAGAGTATAGTAGGAAAAAAAGAATGCTTGTTCACTGAATTTTTATGAGACTATGAAAATAGCATTTGGTTGCTGAAAAATGAATTGTAATAAACAAATTTCATAAGTTCTGTTATTTTTTCTATCATCTCAGATGTCTTGTGAAAAAATACTGAATCTATTAATGGGTGAAGGAAAAATTAGTATTTTTAAACACATGCATTCTTCATCTTTCAGTAAATTCATCAAGCTCTCAAAGGATGTGGTAATTTACTCATATTTTACCCCAGCTAGCATCTATTCAAAGGATTCTCTGCTAGGAAGACATAAATAGTATTCCTTAGTTTCTGTAAAAGAAGAGATACCTACACCCACTAAAAGATCTAGGCTGAAGAAGACAGGAAGAGCTGTGAGGAAAAAAATAGAAAGAAAAACCCAAAGCATAAGCAGTATGCTGTAATTATCTCAAAAATTATATATAAACTCAAGGTTATCAGGGTATCATTCTGCCATGAAATTTATTTTAAGACTATATGCCAATGAATGTTACTTTGACTGTGATATTTAATGAATCCAGAATAATCAGAACAGTCTCTTGATGCATTTCTTTAGAAGTTTTTCTAGATTTTCCAAAACTTTTAAAGGGGCTTACAAACCTTACTTAAGCATGTAGTTACCTTTGTTAGGAAGACATTAATTTGAATAAAAGTAGTCTTTGCCACTCAGCCACTGAGAGAAAGCAGAAATATTCAGAAGGCTGCTTAAGAAGATAAATGCAATTTATAGGCTTTACTCAATAATTACCATTTTTATCCATACATGGTACAGAAACTATCTGCTTCCTATAAAAATGCACATTAAGAGATTTCAGGTCAAACAAAGTCAACTGCAGTTTATCAAAGCACAGGAATGCATTTTTTCAACTCAGAGTCAACTAATACTACTTGTGTAGAAGAAGGAATGGTAGAATCTCAAAGGATGGGGCTCTGTGGTGGGGGCATGGTTCCAGATGTAATGGGAATGTGCCTGACAGATCATTGGGCTCCTTTGTGCCTAGCAGATAAACAATCCTTCTTCCTCTGGCTGCTGCAACAAGAGCCTCTTTTTTCTTGTCAATTCAGGAATTGTGGCAAATGATACTGTTAAAAAAAAACCCAAACACATACACACACACACACCCTAAACCAAACCAAATCAAACCAAACCTCTCTTGGCTTTCTAGGAATTAATTTTTCCAGATTTTGGTCAGAGTACTTAGCAAAAGTGTAAATAGGAAGGTTTTCATATGTGTGTAACCAGGAGTCCAAGAAATAAATATTGATAATGAAGACCACAGTATCCAGAGCATTTTTCAATCACCATTTAATTTTATTAACTTTATTTAAAACATTCAGGCTTCTTAAAGGAAACTTGTCCTTGCTCAAAATATGTGTCAGTCATATTAATTTCCTAAGCAGCTTTCTATTTGCCTGAACATTTTTTAAAAAACCATTTGCTCCCAGAAATACATATAATTTGTATATATAATTTATCTTTCCCTATCATATATTGGTATTTATGGAATATATTCATCAGAAGATAAATAGAGTGAAAATATTTTGATAATTTATCCGAGGCCTCAGAAAGATTCTGTGATGACATGAAAGACATGATTCTGTGATGACAGAAACTTCATCTTTGCTTTTATCTAGACTGTACATAAACAAATACTATGTGAAGAAATAAACTCCAGGACCACTGGTATTTTAGAAGATGCATATATCTTTTTTTTTCAACAATTGGTAGTTAGGCTGGGTCTTTTTTTTAAACTGCTTTATTGGGAGGAAAGAGTTAAAAAGTGGAACACTGGCAAATCACTTAAGTGACACTGCAGCTGGGAAAAACTCTTGAGAAGCCTGTGTGAACAGCAGGCCAGTGATGCTCTGGCATGGACAGAGATTAACAGTGCCATTGTTTCATTCCTCTGCCCAGGTGCTGCTTTGGGGATCTCTCAGTGAGGTAATGGAATAAATTTCTCCTTGCATTCTAGCCGCGAGTTTGGGGTTGTTCTGGCTGCCTTTGTCAACTCACACATGCTCATTAGCCAGAGCTCTACTCTTTTTGTTGCTGTAAAGTATCTTTTTAATGAATCAGAGCTTAGGAATGACAAAGAATAGCCAGCAGCATATCCATTTTCATTCCATGTATCCAGAACAGTACTCTGCAGACACTTCAATAACTTTTTCTCCTGGTGGTCCATCTGTTATTGGACTTGAGAAATGCCATTTGCAGGAGTTCTCAGACTCCATCACGACTATGTTGTCTACATTTCACATAATAAAAAAATCAACAGCATATATAAAATGTACTGCCACTTTTCAGTCATTTTGGACCCTAACCCTTCACTTTGCTCTTGGATTGTAAAAAATCATGTTCAACATTCAAATTTTTGTGGGGGTATCATCAAATTAGTAATTTTTAGTGGTGTCTTTTAAATTATTTCAGCGAAAAATCATGAATGTAGATAGTGCATTAGCTTGTGTTATTTATTTAGCAGTGAAGCTAAACTGGTTTTTCACTGTTCATATATTTTCAACTCTTGTAGCAAAATGTTTTCACCGTGGAGTTAACCTGATTTTTTTTTTCAGTGATTAGTGTATTTATAAAAAATAGTCTCATAAAAAATACTGCGATTTTGAAACACTAATATAAAGAAGGAATTTTAGTTGTAACCTTTCTCAGTAGATGCAGTCCTGGTCTGGAGGTTACATACAAAGTTCACTCTCTTTGGTCTGAAGGACTTGCATAAGAGCTGGTGTTATAGCACAAAAGTGTTTTGGAGCAAAATGCTTCCATTTGCCCTTGCATTTCTGAACACAAAAGATGAATCATAGCACCTTGAGACCTTGCTTAGTCATGGCTGGTCTGCAATCAGAAGCAATAGAACCATGTCAGCATGCCAAATACCGCAGAGAGTGACCTGTGACTGACCTCGGGCAGACCAATGTCCATCACATTTGCAGGGTGTCTGTTGGGCATAGCCCAGACCCCAGGCAGTGAGAGTGTGACAGTGACATGACCCTGTGTGAGCAATGATCAGATGTGGTGCTGCTGGAGCCCTGCTGGAGCAGGGGGCACCTGGGTCTGCCTGCTCAGAACCGTGGGTCTGCAGCTGGGGTCTCTCCCCACGGGCTGTGATGTTGACTAAGGCCACTCCTGGAGAGCCCTCACCTGACTGGGTGAGTGATTGTGCATGCTGGGTTACGTTTTCTGAAATCCTGAGAATTATTAAGTCAGCTGGGCAGTTCCATTTGTCATCAGAAATTTGTAGTCAAATGTTGGCAGAGGTTAATCAGTTTATCTGGTTTAACTGGTTTATAAAATAGATTTCATTTGAGTATATTATTTGTCTGAATTCTCTAAGATTCCACAATAGTCAGATGAGACAGACTATTTTAAATGTTCCAGAAAATGCTAGTCATTTCATTTCCCCCCACAGAACACCTTAAAAACACAGTCCTAAATTCTTACGGCAATGGAAGGATACAGATGTCTGGAAAAGCAAAGAACAGAGGGAATAAACTCATATAGAAAAGAAATCAGAAAAAATTCCTAATTTTCCTTCAGCAAAAATACAGTGTGCCTGCTTTGTAGAACATACTCTATATTCACCGCCTGAACTATGAGTACATTGAAAATTGTGTCACTTGTTACTTTTGAAAGAAAACTCTAGCCTGTATAACTGTGTTGTTATGAACAGATCTGGGGGTTTTGCCTGCTTTGTTGCTTATGTTTCTGGTTTTTTTTCAGACGGAAGTGTGGATTTAACAATGTGAACAATTAGTGGCTGAGTATGGTTGGGCTGGACCCAGCTTACAGCGTTTGTGTTGGTGGCCTGGCAAGTTTGCCATGCAAGAGCTGTGACCTTCTGTTTCCTCCCAAATGCACTTCATAGCTCAGTAGTACTTCAGTGTTTCTCTGCAATTATGCCTGAATTCATATTATGCCCTGCAGGAACTAAAATAAAATTAAGTATGTGATGAAAATCCCAGAGTTTTGATAATTTTTTATTGATTTTTGTCTCCATTCTTCACTTTCTCTGTTCCCACTGCTGGTGTGTCCTGACCCCATTTATTTATTAAATATGCCTGATTGTCATGACTAAAATAATATCTGCTTGAATTTACCCATGTCTCCCTTATGTACTGGCATTCATGCTCTACTTCCCCTGTATGAATTCCGTTAATGGGAGATAGATTCCATTTTAAGTATCAGTATCTATTACTGTTCTGCCCTTGGCATTGTAAGTCACCAGGTCTTAAGTTTAGTAAAAAATTTGTGAATTTCTGCACACAGTTCTTCCTCATACGCAAAACCACATTGTAGGTGAATGGGTAACCTAGATGCCACTGCCCAGTTAACATCTCCTGGACCCCTGATCAAGTGAGGGCTATTCAGTGACTTGGCTTCAAACAAGAACCTGATATCAATTTTTTTTCAACAAGAAGAGGAGTCAAGTAACAATGGTGACATATTGAACCTGGAGTTTCAGAGGAAAGGATGCAAATTCATGCCCAGCTGACAGAAGTAATCTGTTTTCTTATCAGTTGCCTTGAAGGGCTGTGGATGTTGTGTACCTGGACTTCAGCAAGGCCTTTGACACTGAGTCCCACAGCACATTCCTGGAAAAGCTGGCAACCCATGGCTTGGATAGGAGCACTCTTTGCTGGGTTAGGAACTGAATGGATGGCTGGGTCCAGAGAGTGGTGGTGAACGGTGCTGCATCCAGCTGGGGATCAGCCACCAGTGGTATTCCTCAGGGATCTGTGCTGGGGCCAGTTCAGTTCAATATTTTTATTGACGACATGGATGAAGGTATTGAGTCTTTCATTAGTAAATTTGCAGACAACACTAAGCTGGGAGCGTGTATTGATCTGTTGGAAGGTAGGAGGGCTCTGCAGAGAGACCTGGAGCAGTTGGATGGAAGGGCAGAGTCCAGTAAGATGAAGTTTAGCAAGTCCAAGTGCCAAGTCCTGCATTGTGGCCACAATAACCCCCTGCAGCGTTAGAGGCTGGGGATGGTGTGGCTGGACAGTGTCCAGGCAGAAAAGGACCTGAAGGTACTGGTCAACAGCCAACTGAACATGAGCCAGCAGTGTGCCCTGGTGGCCAAGAAGGCCAGTGGCATCCTGGCCTGTATCTGGAATAGTGTGGCCAGCAGGAGCAGGGAGGTCATTCTTCCCCTGTACTTGGCACTGGTGAAGCCACACCTTGAGTGCTGTGTCCAGTTCTGGGCCCCTCAGTTTAGGAAGGACGTTGAGACACTTGAGCACATCCAGAGGAGGCAACAAGGCTGGTGAGGGGCTTGGAACACAAACCCTGTGAGGAACGGCCAAGGGAGCTGGGGGTGTTTAGCGTGGAGAATAGGACACTCAGGGGTGACCTTATCACTCTCTACAGCTCCCTGAAAGGTGGCTGTAGTCAGGTGTGGGTTGGTCTCTTTCTCCAGGCAGCAACTGACAGAACCAGAGGACACAGTCTCAAGCTGCACCAAGGGAAATATAGGTTGGATATTAGGAAAAGGTTTTTACGGAAAGAGTGATCAAGTACTGGAATGGTCTGCCTGGGGAGGTAGTGGAGTCACCATCCCTGGATGTGTTTAGAAAAAGACTGGATGTGGTACTCGGTGCCATGGTTTAGTTGAGGTGTTAGGGTATGGGTTGGACTCGATGATCTTGAAGGTCTCTTCCAGTCTAGTGATTCTGTGATCTTTGATTTCTTTCACTTCATGTTTGCCATTCACAGTCATAACATATTTTTAAGATAGCTTCTAGGTAATATCAAAGAACTGGCTAAAGGCTAATTTTTCCACTTTTAATTTTGCTGATTTTGCCATAACTTTCATATAGAAGATTTTGAAGAACTTTGGAAATTTTTTGCAAAGTTTTTGAGAGCTGAACATGACAGCCTTTTGCCTTTTCAGGCAGAGAAATGGGACAACTGTGCCTTTCACTTTTCTTTCTAACTGCAGCACTAACTTTCTGAATGAAATATCTTGGTTCATGAATCACCTATCAGGTCTAGAGACATGGTTTTAACTCATATTTCTATCTTTACCAGCCGGATCCCACTGGGTTGTAAAGCTTGCTTTGTGTTTTTCTCAGACCCTCCAGTGGGAGCTGTTTAATTTCTGTATGTAACTAACTCAGTAAGACAAAGAAAGAGGAAAAAATGGTGCATTTGGGACAGGGGTGGGATGAGGGGAAGGAAGAATTCTACTCTCTGGTGGTTAGGACATTTACTTATAATGGAGTAGAGAGGGTTTCCAGTACTTATTGTGACAATATGTGATTACTTTTTTGCTAGATATAAATTGCTGAAAGAGGAAATATGGAGGGTACAATTTCATCAACTCTGTCATGAAACTGAAGAATGAAAGGGATACACACCTCTGAAGAGCAATAACTTAGTGCTTAAAATATTCTCTTGATCACTTGGAATTAACCACCCCCCTCTAAACAACATAAAATAAGCTGCTGGGATAATAAAGCCCTAGAACAACAAGCCCCAAGGGAATGCTCATTACCTGTGATTGGAAGACACTCCAATAAGACAGTGAACAGAATGACTCTTCAAGGACTTGCATAATTCAAATAATTGAGTAAGCTGTGATAGCACCATATTTTTTACTATACTGACTGTTTCACACTGATGTTGGACAGACATTCACAAATAGCAGTTGTTAAAATAAAAAAAAAAATAAATCTTGAGATGAAATCAATTTTCTTTAACAGGATGGTTGATTAGTGCCCAGATCACAATAGGAGTCTGCATCTTCAACTGGGAAGTGTTTGTATGATACTTCCCAAGCTGCTCTTCTGATAAATTCCTATAATCCAGTTGGCCAATAGTCCTCCAGTACATGCAATATTTATTTCTACTGACTATCTGAACTAAATACAAAATACTTCCTAAATTTCCCTTAAGTATCTGTAAAAGATGTGACCTTTACTGTGTCTTCAGGAACGGGTTTATGTGGAAAGGTCTGGGGGAGAGAGAGGGCTACAAGGGTGGCTTCTGTAAGAAGCTCCTGAAAGTTTCCCCCCATATCCAACAGAGGCAATGCCACGTGGCTACAAAATGGAACCACTGCTGGCCGGGGTCGAACCAATCAGCAAAACATGATGTATTTCAGAAAGGTAAAACATTGCTGCACAACAACAATTGCAGCCAGAGAAGAGAGGAGTGAGAATACGTGAGAGCAACAGCCCTGCAGACACCAGGGTCAGTGAACAGGCGGGGCAGGGAGCACTCCAGGAGCAGGAGCTGAGATTCCCCTGCAGCCCCTGGTGCAGTCCATGGTGAGGATGGCTGGGTCCCTGCACCTCATGGAGATCCCTGGTGGAGGAGATAATCCACCTGCGGCCTGGGAAGGACCCAGTACCAGAGCAGGTGGATGCACTAAAGAGCCCATGGCCCCAGGGGAGAGCTGTGCTGGAGCAGGCTCCAGGCAGGGCCTTGGATTAGCAGAAGGAGGAGCCCACACTGGAGCGGGTTTGTTGGCAGGACTTGTGACCCCAGGAGGCTCATGCTGGAGCTGGCTGTTCCTGAAAGACTGCACCTCATGGGAAGGACCCACACTGGAGCTGTTAATGAGGAACTGCTGCCCAGGGGAAAGACTCATGTTGGAGAAGTTTGTGGAGAACTGTCTCCTGTGGGAGGAACCCTACACTGGAACATAGAAAGATTTGAGGAATTCTCTCCTCAGGGGCAGGAGCAGAATTATATGATGAATTGATCGCATCTCCCATTCCCTATCCCTCTGCACTGCTGTGAAGGAGTCAGTAGGGAAATTATGAGTGAAACTAAGCTCAGAAAGAAGTGAGTAGTGTTTCTTAAAATTGGGTTTATTTCTCATTATCCTACCCTGATTTGAATTTCAAGTAATTTTCCTGAGGTTTGTTTTGCTTGTGATGGCAACTGCGGAGTGGCTTCCCACTGTCCTTACCCATAAACCTTTTGCTTTTTTTTAAACCCTCCTGGCCATATGATGGCAGTGACAGAGCAGTTTGGGTGGGCACCTGTCATCCAGCCACAGTCTATAAGGTTTTATTGGATCACTACCTGAGTCTCATTTCTATACAGTTGATCAATTTTACAGGAGGGAACGACTAGGAGACCATCCAGAGGGAATTGCCATATTAATTATCCAGGGTGCTAATTAATGCATTTAAGCACACAAACTGGCCTATGGACAGTCTTGGGAGATTCTCTAGACTATGCAAAATTCCCAAATGGAGAGCTTCTTGAAATAATCAGTCAACTACTTTATATGTGTCTTGGAGTTCAGTTTCACATCTATCTGCTGTTTCAAGCCAGTCCATTGTCACGTTTGTGCACAGAATATTTGGCACATTCCCAGACTACCTAGGGAACTAATGACTTGATAACACTGGATGTGAATACAGCATAACTCTGATAAAGAGCTACACTGCAGTTCTAACTATAGAATAACTTGATTTCTATACTCAAATCTCTCTTATAACTCAAAGCTTATAAATTTCAACGCTTTTGCTACACTAAACTTGCTAGCTTTGGAAATAGAGCAGTGACCCTCTGTCAGGGAGAGGATTTAGGCCTAAAAGGCATCCAGTTACACTATGAAACATAAAATTTCATCACTTGTCCTTCAAAACATCTCTCAGAGGTATTTGACTGTGTGTTGCTTATAAATGCAGTAAGTACTACCTGTGATTTTAGTTATCTTTTAGTTAACTTAAAATGTCACTGACACTTTTTTATATCCTTGGCAGGACTCAGTGACATCCTTTCTAGAGTAGTTCTGTCAACAAATAACTTCCTTTTTATCACCATGATATGTTCTTTCAGGTGTTACTTCCTGATAGTTTTGCACTCATCTTCTTGGACACTTTTGAATGGAATAATCAAGTACACATTTTTCTCAGTAACATGGACATGTTTGAAGATGCAGTTTATTTCCTTTCACCATTCTTTGCTCTACCAGGGAGCATAAGGATGATAGGGATCCTCAAGAAGGATGCCTGTCTTTGTTTCTCTTGCTCTTGTTTTGTTCTTGTTCAGTGACACGAACAAATAGAAAGCCGTAAGGGATAGACACAATATGCAGTATTCAATCTGCAGAGAAAAATCAGTTCAAGAGCACCACAACTAAATTAATAATGCTGCTTACATGATGTATCTGAAGAATCCAGCAGATAAGATTTAAAAGTTTCAATATCTTCCAATGCATATAACCACTGATAGTTAATGTAGCTGACTTCCTTTTTAAGGCAGTCAGAATACTGGTTCTGAATTCTGAATTGAGTAACCATCAATAAGTGAAACCTGTACTTTTCCTTTCTTGCACACTGGATTGTGTCATATTCACCTGTCCCCCCTCCTTCCAAAAGGTCCCAAACAAAATACTTGGAATTGTGATTCAGTAGCTCTGCTGATAGACTACATTTTTTGCTGTACCACTTTCTATATAGATTCTCTTCTTATATATGAGACAAAAATTTACGCATCCCATTTTACATATGAGAAAAAATCTAACTCTGTTTTGATTTTCTTGAGTTTCTTCACCTTTTATTATTTCTTCTGGTCTCTTTCCTGTTTCTCTTCCCTTTTAGTGCCACTCTGGGATTAGCTCAGTTGGTTAGAGTATGGTGCTAATAATATCAAGGTGGTGAGTTCAATTCCTGTTACAGACCATTTATTTAAGAGTAGAACTTGATTATCCCTGTGGGTCTCTTCCAACTCAGAATATTCTGTGAATTCTTATCAACACTTTCTGTGCATCTTTACTCTCCCATTTCCTGGTTTTTCATATCTGCATTTTCATTTGTACTACCACAGCCATTTATGCAACATAGCTAATTCTATTTGACTGTAGGAGCTTGACCTGCATCAGGAATATCTTGGAAAAGTTTTTGGTTTTTTTTAATTGGACAGTTCAATACTGCCATTATTGATTCTCTAATCTGTTTTCTGAAAGAATTTTGCTAACTCTGTCCTCCAAATTTGTATTTGACAGTGTAAGATGCCCCCACTGAAAGAGATCTCTTGGAACCCAAAGCCTCTTAGCACAGATAACCAGGTAGCCAAGTCAGGTAATCCTTCTCATAAACTTCTTTTCTGTCTTTCTCTTTTAGCCATTTTCATTTTGTTCATATTCAGTTTCATTACCTCCTGTTACAAAAAGTGACAATACACATGTAGTACTTGTTCTTTATTTTTATTAAATTTCTTCTTAGGGCAAAAAGCACCAAAGCCTATGGGATTTTAGGATGTATTTATTAGATATAAAAAAGCCCACAGAAAACCAGTACCTGCTTGTGAGTTTTAATTTTCAGTAATTTTGTCTGCCTGTTTAAACATGCAGAACGGATTTTCCTTTCTACAGGATGTCATAGCTATTAGGTTTGGCCTAATGCTATGTGTATCATATCCCATTTTTTTAAGAGTTTCATTATACAAATACTGTTTTAAATTTTCTTTTCCTTTCCATCTTTATTCCATTTTGTTGGTCCCTGCTAACACAGCAATTTTCATTAACAAGGCATTCAACAATATATGCATAAGTGTGTAAAAGTGAAATTATTACAATTATAATTTGCCATATCAGACATCAATATTTCAATGAAAATTTCTTCACTACCTCAGTAACCATCTTGAATTAATTCTTACTTTTCTCAAGTTTTGTATTAGTGGTTGTTTTATTGTATTATTTTCCTTTGATTATTGCAATATACTTTAATTTGAAACAGCATTAAGTAAGCCTCTTTGTTTAAATCTTTATTTATTCAAATGATACATAACAGTTTATCGCTAAAAATAATAGAATTTGTCCCACACTCTACAGCATTTTCACTTTCCAAAGCCTAAGGGGCTTTCCATTAAACATTTGGCTCAAAACGTTTCCAAGCCATGGAAATTTAATAACTAGTTCATTACAAGAAAGATATCTTGTAATATAAAGTTTCTATCTCTCTTAGTCATGTCTCTTTTTGCACACTGAGAATAATACCAAGTAGACTGGTAGAGTTAAGGAGATTTCTTGGAGGTGATACAAACGAGCAGTTGGACTGAAGAGCTGTATGTCCAAATACATAATTAACTAAGATAAAAGGGCATTTTGGAATTTAAGAATTGAAATAACAAAGAGTTCTGTTACTTATTGAGAGAGAATAATTTTTTAGTGAATGTGTTTGAAAATATGGTAAAATATTCATACTACAATAAATAATGCACATTATGCACACTGGAAAAAGTACTACTGTAAAAGATAGAGAAGAAAATACGTTTCAGAAATATGGTGTTTACAAGTTGTTTTATGGGCTCATTTAGAGATTAGCTGGGGAATTTTTTTTAGATTCAAGAAATAATTTAAAAAGTTCTTCATCTCCAAATCCACTAGTTGCTTTCCTTAGTTCAACATTTGAAAGTACCAAAATCACATTATTTCTCTCTTTACTACTTTTTTTTTTTTGCTGTAGCAGTTAATAAAAAATCTGAGTTTCCTATTTAATTACAACATAAAATTACATAATGTCACAGAGGTCATTATAAATTGTCTCTGAAACTCCATTCTTCATTGCTGTTCTTAAGAATGAAGCTGTTTCCTTCAGGAAAGAATGGAAACTGAGAGTAAAATCAGAACCTGAGAAAGACATGGAAAGTTAGCTAATTTACCCTATAGACCATTTAAATGTCTTAAGGAAGTCAGGTTGAAAGCTGAAAGAGTCAAAGAACTGATATAATCAGAATATCCTGTAGAACAGGAGCTCAGAGGACTATAAAAGCTAGAAAAAAAAGGAAGTTGCTGGAAAAGAAAATAAGAATGTCAGATCAAATTTGTATTACTCTTCCTGAAGTGTAGTTACATGATGTGAATCAAATTAATGACAGTTTAACTCTGCAGCATGAAATAAAGACTCCTGAAGGCAGCAAAGCAAACTGAGTACGATGCTATTACTTCTTGAGTTTCTGCTCAGAAATATGAGGCACCATAAGACAGATTTAAAACTTCAGAGACAAATTAGATATTCAGTACGACTTCTCATCTGTGTTTATTTTTAAAGCATTGGTGTTTTACATCTGAGGAATAAAGCAATTTTTTATTTATTTTTATTTTTTATTTGTTTGTTTGATCTAGGCATACCAATAGCTTTAAACCATCTGGGAAGCAGAAGCCCTTACAGAAGCCCTATGTTTAACCCAGCTTAATTTTTTTCTAATTTTAATGCCAGTACAAACATTAAGATTGCTAAATCAAACCCTCAGATTTAGGAAATGTCAGAATTAAGATTGTCCATGCAAGTTTAATTTGCTGACCTACATTATGATATAATCTTTAAATTTTTTTATACAATCTTTAGTTCTTTTACAGGACACCTGCCTCACTCAGGGTGCATGCATATACCTTAGACAATTTTTCGATATTTCTCTTTTCTGTTATCATTCAATATGTGGCTCTGGAGTTTATTTACTGCAAGTTATCTTAACTCTGCACTGAAACATGATTATTGACATCTTGATTTTTAATGTATTTCATTACCAGAACAGCTGGTACTTATAAAACATTAATCAATTTGTCTTCACAACAATATTTTTATAAATTTTTCAGGGTGCATACATCTTATTTTGTCCCTTACCTTCTTGTCCTCCCCAGTTGTGCCAGCTTTTTTGCTCTGATTCTTCCCCATATTTACTCCCTTCTGCTCCAGTTTTCTTTATCCCTCAGGAGACAGGACACCCCCATGCTATTTCTTCTCCATTGCTTACTCTCTGAGTGTCAGCCTGTTTTCTTCTTCCCCTGCAGGCACACAGCTCTCCTTTGTTCACTGCTGTCTTCTTCCCAGTTCCACAGACACATTCCTCACTGTCAGCACAGCAGCTCTCCTGGTTGTCTTTATGAATGTTGTCTTCCATCATGGCATCTTGGAAGCCAGATTCATATTTGGAAGCAAAGTCTTGGCCAAATTCTGCGATGTAAAACAGATCCCATTTTCAGCGAATTTCATTGGCAAACTTTAACAGACCTCTACAGTTTTTTTAAACATGCATAAGGCAATTTTAGGAAGTGAGAAAAATCAGGAAAAAAATGAGGACAGCAAAAGACATAATCTGCTGGATGATGGAAGGTGTTCCCAAATTAGCATTAGTACAAACACATACTGTGTGTAGTCCCATGTCTCAAGACACTCTTGTAGCCAGGCATTTTATGCAGCCTTACTTCTTTCAGGCTCAGACGGCCTCCAGATATCCAGTGAAACTCAAACCCATTGCCACAAAGCAGGAAAAGTAAAATTCCTCAGGTGAGCAGCAATACTTTGAAAAAAATGTATCAGTCCTTCAAGCTTTTTCTCAGAAAAAACGCACAAATTTTGATGGATAAATTTCAAATAACTGAATACAGAACAGTTCAGGTTAATGTTAAATTTTGGTGAGTTTATGGCAAGCATAAATACTGAACATTTTCCAGAAGTTTAAACATAGGTGTTATTTCCAAGCCTGCATCTCATGTAAGTCTGAATATGATTTCATGTGTGGAATTATATTGGTTATATAAATCCTTTATAATATGTTCCTGTCCACCTTGAATTCTAAGCATTTATGCAACAGTTTCCTATGGTGAGACCTGTAAGAGAGACTAAATAGAATTGAGAGACCAGGACTAGAGAGGAAGTGTGGGAGAGAAGGAAGGAGGAAGGCAGGAAGGAAGNGAAAGAAGGAGGAAGGAAGGAAGGAAGGAAGGAAGGAAGGAAGGAAGGAAGGAAGCAATTAGGAATACAACTGAAATGGTTTGTACCTGTTCTTGCACTGTTCCCTAAGCATCCACATTGGACTGATGGGGGCAGGACAGATGATGATCAGCCTTGAGTCTGACCCAGTCACAGATATTTTAGGTCTTAGGAAGGGGGAAAGCATATTATTATTCAGCTTCACCAGGGAGTGTTTTCCTGAATAAATAAAAGTCTGGAAGGAAGATTAAGCATTGCAATCAGCTCAGAATGAATTCAATAGCCTTTGCACTGCAGCACCAGACATTGCACACGCAGTTTTTGAGTGATATTCTCACAAACCAGTGCATTTCAGTTATATCTCTAAAATACTTATTTTGTTCGGGGGAAAAAAAAGTGAAGGGAAGGATACCATATACTATCAGTGTAGCTTTCTCCCAGTTCTAATTAGAGGTTATTTAAGAGCTTTCCATCTTACTTGAAGCTTGGAAGAAGAGCAGGCACATATCACTGGATTATCCATGGAGTACAGAAATTGCAAACTGTGGACTGGATCCTTTCACCCTACTTTGTCTTCTGGAGGATATTGTCATCTTTACCTGTCCTTCTCTTTTTAATACAGTGATTTCAAAATGTATTTCTTAGACTGACAATATTTATACAGAGTAAGTGACTTAGGAATCTAAAAAAAAAACAAATTATAGGATGCAAAATTATAAGAATTTAAAAAATAGCCTTACTTTAATAGAAAGACTATAGTAACAGAACAAGAACATAAGAAGAAGGGAAAAGTTTGGTGTTACTCACAATATCCAACTTGAGAAACTGGTCGCCATGGAAATTTAAGTCCTTTGTAATTCCGAGAGCAATATGAGAAGGTTTTATTGGAGTTTTAAATCTGATAGATATCTTATGAATATAGAATTAACCAAAGATTCATAAGTTATATGCATTTAAATTAATCAAATGAAACTTTTAGAAATTCTTTTCCGGCTGACAAAATAATCAAATTCAACCACTATAAATGCCTATTTATCTTTATGGGACAGGACATTAACTGAAAGGGCTCATTCAGAAAATACATCACACTCAGATTAGTAACACTCTATCTAAGACTTGTCCTGCATCGGGAAAATTTTTCTTTTTTTTTGTGTTTTTGTCCACTGTGAACAGAAAAGCCTTCCACAGAATTTGCTTGAAACTGCCACAATATACTAAGGCTTAAGAGTATCAAAAACATATTACAAGACCACTACAGATCACATCTAAATAATACACCAAAAGAATTTTTCTCTTCACCAGTTGAACATATAGATAATCAGTGCTCTACATATGAATAATTTTAGTATGAAACCTGATAGAAAAATATATTTACTGTATACTAATACTGTGCACTTTAGGAGGTCTCCACTGAATTTTCTAACCCTTTAACATAATTTCAATAAAAACTTCTATGAATTCCCCATTCCAATCTTTTGCTAATTAACTCTGAGCAAATGACACAGAGATCAGACGAGAATATTAAATTACAAAGGAAGCAATCCTTACAACTTTGTAGTGCCTTATGGAACATGAATAACATTTCAACCAAGTCAGATCTGTGAAAGTCACCTTGCTCAGGCTGAGCAGCAATAATAAAACATTAATTACAACCTTTAAAATATAGAGTATCACTGAAAAATAGCATCCTTCAAGTAATATTTTTGTATTAATATACTTTCTGATATAGGCAGAATTATACTGTTTTAAGGCAACCTTTAAAATTGCAAAGGAAAGTTCATATATATTTGTCAAAGTCTTTACATTTTTAAATAAAGTTATACTGGGACACCTTCCACAGTCTTACACTGGAAAGAAGTCATGTTAGCCAGGACAATACTTCTCCAAAATTTTTGATGTTCCAAAGTAAGACTGATCCAAGATTACTTCTATAGTAAATCTCAACAACCAATTTAACTATATAACCAGAAATATTGATATAGTTCTCTTTGTATTTGCTATAAAGTTCACTGTGGTGTTCATTAAGCTGGACTAGCAAAATAAAAACTGGCTGCCAAAATAATAATTAAAAACCACTTTATTGCTAAATGGGCGTTAAACATTTCTCTACTTCATTGCTGTGATTTAGATATTCCTTATCTTATTGTGCTTTCTCACAACACCTTGTCAAGAATATTTCAGGAATTTCCAAGAAGTTATTCTTTTTCTTTTCTCTCCTTCTTTTGAATGCTTCAACTCCTGCAACATTCTCATTGAAGATATAATAAAAAAGAACAACTTTTTCACCATTAGAGCTAATCATAATAAATAAGATCAGTTTATGAATATAAGATTCATCTTCCCCCAAATTATCAGTCTTATAAAATCTACAGAGTCAAATATATTTTTTTTTCTCCAGTCCTTCATTGTCTAATTTAATTGCTATTAAGAAAGAGTTTATGCAAGCTAAATTAGACACTAATTCACACATTCCAAAATTTTATTTTGGATGACAACCACAAGTTGATATTTCTTCCAATAATAAATAATTTTTACTTTATTTTGGTTTTAGAAAATAAATAAATAGGGCATTAATTCCTATTTTTTTTAAAGTGAAGTGCATCTGACCAATTTAGGATTTGATGATTTTTAAACACATTGTATTGCATTAAAGTCGTTTGGCTGACCTTTGAAGTTTTTAGGTAAACATATTACATAAATCTAATAAACTCTGTCAGTAATTTTCCCATCAAGAATTATAAATTTTAACAGAAAATCTGAGAGCATCTATATAAACATTTTAATTCTGTGCTTCAACTTCTCATTTTAGAGCTAGTATTAAATTTTAGATTGTTTTTTAAGTAATATTCTAATCTCATGGTATACAGTGTTTAAGTTACTTTCATTAATATTAGGGTTTTTTAATTTTTGGAGAAGTTCTTTCCAGTTGCTTTGAAACTGAAAAAAACCCCAACATTGTCCTCAATTGTTCATATTTCCAGTTACCCACCTTCCAGGACACTTAGAAGGATCAAGCCCCCAAATCACTAACAGATGTCACCACGCAAAATGAAGTAAAATGGAAACATAAGAAACCAAAATTTTCCTGTAAGACATGAAAATCAGGATTTTGTCCTTTTTCCTTCTATATGTCATATGTACAAACAAAAATGTGTGAAGGGCACTGCTCATCAAGCCTGTTGTAACATTATGGTACAGAGTAGGTGTGGTTGTGAATACTCCAGGGTAGACATATCTCACCTTTGGACAAGGTGCAGAGAGTTTGGACATAATACGTACATCAAAAAAATTATTTATGACAGATTTTTTATCAGCGCAACATGTCTCAATTCTAGAGACATGTAAAAATCTTCCCTTGAATTTTCTTTCATTTATTGGTATCTACATAATATGTCTGAAGAACAAGCATAATTGTTTTTTCCCTGTCTTAAAGGTAGCACCTACTAGTTGCTGTTGACAAAAACAGTGTGTCAAGTCCAATACAAGCACAGAAAGAAAAGTCAGTCCTTTCCACAAAGGTTTACATTCACAGTGTAAAAGAGAAGATAAACAGAAATTCTACTACAAAATACTTTGTCTAGAATTGCAAAATACTTAATTTTTTCTCCCACTAAATAGTGAAATAAAAGGTTGATAATGGGACATCTATTATTATTGTTGATACTAATTATCTTTATTTTCATTATAACCACTGCTATTTCTATTGCTACTACTACTACTACTATTTAAGCCTATATATAGCAGCTCACTAAAATAGACATTACTTGCAAGCAAGGAAGTGTTGCACGTCCATAGTAACACATTAGCAATAAGTTGTGTCCACCTGACCTACAGAAGGAAATGGATTTCTTATATATGGTATGTCTGTTCTGCTGCTGATAGGAAAAGCAGAGATTCAGAAGGAGCAGTATGGCCTGTATTGATCACTATGCCGTGGTTTAAATGTTGACAAAGGTTTAAATGTTTTGAATACGTAAGTTCATGCTGCTAGTGGGACAGTTTTAGTATCAAGGTGGTTGTATATTTGTACATAGAGGAAGTAAATTGACATTTATGAAGGTATCTCTAAGTAAAAGTGGAGCATACTCATTGGAATAATTTCTGTAGCCAGTAACATTTTAAGTGTACTCTACTCCCTCTGGGTCAGGCAGAGAGTCTAATTATCCAGCTGCTAACTTTTCTAGCAGATATAAACAGACTTAAAAGTAATTTGTTAGTCAATCTAGTAGTGTCTGTCCAGATACACGATGATAATTTGTTCTCGTTTCTTACACTGCTCTTCCAGACTTGGGGTCGTGGACTGAGCCTCATCAAAATGAATCCCAGAAGCAGAAAGGCTTGTCCTAATGCCATTATCTAGTAAAAGTATTGTTTAACCTACACACTGTTCCTGCTTTTACCTACTTTAAATTAGCATGATTACCAGACTGCTTTATTTGATTTGTTCCTTCTTTTTGTCTGATCTCCACTATAGTAAGCTACAGGAAATATTAATTGCTGTTTAAATAAAAACCAGTATTTGCTTTTACCCATCTTTCAAACTTGGAAATCTTGAATCTGCAGAGAGTTTGTGCAGCTTGGTCTATCTATTCCAACTGCTGATGACAGAAATAGAGTAATTCCTCAATTTATTGTAAAACTTATTATAACACCTGTGTACCTACTGAGCAAAAGTAAGGAATGCTGCTTAAAGAGGTTACTGGTGACCTTGGTGCTGCCACTAATATTTCTGGACTGAGAATTTGCAAGCTTACAAACTCGTGAAGGAGTTAAGTTGGAGAAAGAACAGGATCTCAAAGAAGAGACTGTTGCAGTCAGAAGAAAAATTATGGATTTATTTTTTATTTTACAGAAAAAACATTCAACTTTTTCCAGACACAATTTAGACAATAAACAAGAGCATAGACAGCAGTAGTGTTTAAAACAGTAACTTTATAAATGGTGGAGAAAGTGCTATAATCTTCTTCCAGATCACACCAAAAGACAAGAAGTAAAATACAAGCAGATCTTTCAAGAGCTACATCTGACAAAACCAGGGAAACCTCCTGGTCAGGAACAGGTAATAAATAAAAGGCAGACAAATCCACAGAAACTCATCAGATCTTATGCTGGAGTACATATACTGCTCTTCAGCCTCCCAGAATCAAGATGAAAGCTCTCAGCAGACAGGCAGAAAAGATCTAGGAGAGCAGGAGAAGTGTGTGAGCTTTCATGGCAGGCAAAAGTTTCAAGAATTCAGAGGTTTGGGCTTGACACAAGCTGAGACAGAAACAGGAGGTGACCCCCACAGTGGTGGGACAGTCTTTGAGAAACCTATTGTGGGGGTGAAACAAAGAAGATGTATGA
The DNA here is from genome assembly GCA_013397075.1 of Rhabdornis inornatus. NCBI lineage: Eukaryota > Metazoa > Chordata > Aves > Passeriformes > Rhabdornithidae > Rhabdornis > Rhabdornis inornatus. The sequence goes on along the minus strand of VWZS01008802.1, from coordinate 221,259 downwards.
TGGATAAAAGTGTATGAAGTAAGTGCATGATGGATAAAAGCCTGAATGAGCACACCAATTTCTGGGCAAGAGATGTTGATTTGAAGATAAGCACAGCTGCCAGCTTTTGTGCATGTGAACAGCACACTCAGAAATTCATTCCTGTTTTAAATGTAAGAATTACTGTGTCTATTAGGAAGGACAGTACTAAAAAGAGAAACTAAGTGTTCTATTTGCGGTTGTAAGTGGATGGGGAAAAAACATCAAATGAAAACAAATAGGATAAAACTGCCTGAAAATCTGAAATGAAAAAAGTAATAACCTTCCTATGGATATATGCAAATAACCAAGAGGTTAATGTTAATTTAGCTTTATTATAAATTTTGGAATATGATAACCTTGCTTAGAATGTCTCAGTAATTACTGTGGGACCAATTCTTACTTTGTTAGTTGGAGGAAACAATGCTTTTCTCTTTGAAGAGTCTTGATAAGGCCAGGTCCTTCAAAGTTCTGTTTAAAGTAAAATATATTTTATTCCAGCTGAAGCAATATGTCTGCACTTTTGAATTTTTTCATACAATATTCCTTTGAACATTGGTTTAAAATTAATTGAGATTCACACACACACAAGTAGTCTTGCAGAGCTTGAAAAGTGGAGGAAGGTCTACGCTATTAAATTATAGAAAGAAAAAAATAGTATTAAGATAATGAGGCTACATGGCACAAAATGCAAGGGACAAGGATTGATCACGGCCTTTATTAATGATGTTTAAGAGGATATTCACTAACATCAGCTACTCTTTCCAGCAATATAACTAGCAGGGAGAAGAAGCAGCAGCTTGAAGGGAAAGAGAAATCTTTGTTTCTATTCCTATCAGGTTATCAATGTTAAGTAATTGCATGAATCAAAAAAACATTCCAAGAAACCAGGAATGGTAGGAACCTTAGAATAAATTAGAAATCTAATATAATTTAAGTCAACTGAAGTAATCCATATTTGTGTAACTACAGTGTTACTTTCTTAAAATGCAGAAGTTTGGCTGGCAGTGCTGCTGTGATAAATCCACTCCTCTTCTGGCTGTGGAACTTTCTTTCTGTGGAGTCTGAGGCACAAACGGGGCAGGGAGGTTGGGGGGAGCAATCAGGCCGTGAATGAAGGCTGCAGAGTTTGAATCTTATTTTCTTCCTCCTCAAGGCATCTATTTTTATTTCTCATTTACTTGTCTAGTGCCTCAGAGAAAGTGCAGACAGTATGCTTAGTATATCAAAGCACGATCTGTCTGTGTTTTAATAATTACACTGTCTCTTGTAAAATAACTTTACAGTCGATTACCAAATTCTGCCTTCAGACAGCTCTGCCTTGCTCCTCCATGCAGAACTTTCACAGGTTGGTGGAGGTGGCTCCATATCACAGTGATGCCCTCACTGCAGCAGGAGCATTAATAACTGCAGAAGTCAAACCTCTAACACTTTCTCAGTCTGCTTCAAATGTGAAACCCAAGACATTGATCCTGACTCCAAAGAACATTTTACAGTCCGAGGGCCAAATTTCATCTAATCTTTTAGAAGCATCAGGTTCCCTGACAACAGCAGAGCTCCCAGCAAATGACAAAGACTAACAAGGGAACCTCCTAGTTAAAAAAACCAAAAAAACCAAAAACATAAAACAAACAAAAAAAACCCCACAAAAACACCAAAAAACCAAAACACAAAAAACCAAAAAACAAAACAAAACAGAAAAACCAAACAAAAAAACCCAGACAAAAAAAAAACAAACAAAAAAAGAAACAAAAAACCCACAAAAAACCCCCAAAACAAAACAAACAAAAAAACCCACAAAAACCCAAAACCAAAAAACTCACAAAACCCTTGATAAAAAAAATAAAAATTAATAAAGACATGATGCTCCTACATGCTGACAGTGTCTTCTAGAGATCCATACTTACAGCAAGAATTTTGTCATTAGGGCATTGTTTTATCGCTTTCTATATGACATGTGTCTACACCAGTTTTTTGCTACTTAAGTAGGGAAAAATCAAGGAATATAGTCACTGAATTATGACAGCAAAGACTGTCTCCCAGAGCACTACTCCGCAAATGCTGAACAGATTCACTCTATTGTAAAAGCAAGTTATCTTGTTTAAACACATTATCTTTGATGCTGCAGTATTTCAGGAATTTGGTCACACGGAAAGAATTCTCATATTGCATTTTTTGTCAATTTGCAATCTAAGTATTTATGGGAAAGCAAGATTTATGCATCATGTGCTTATAAATGTGAAAATGCTAATGCATTTCCATTCTTCAAATTAAAAAAAAAAAGTAGGCAAAATTCCACCGGGCTAGATAATTTCATTGACATATGCAATGTAAGAAGCAGTTTACATTACTCACAGGACTGAACACTGTGAAGACTGTATAGATTTAGGAAATATCAGGAACATCAATCAGCATCCTTTCTTTTAAGTCTGTTCTTAAGAAAAATAGAGCTAAAATATATTACTTTAGCACTAAGAGCAGATATTATAAGGCACATTAAAAACATTTCAAGAGAAGAATAAAGCAGATTAAAACCCACCCAAACTAACCAAACCCACAACACAGTGTTTTGTTTAAGTATTTCATCACCTGTCACAGAACAAAAAGATATTTTTAAAACCAAAATATTAAAAGATGAGAATGTTACCCATATATACTTAATCAGGATTAAAGATGGAATTCTTAGAAGCATTATTAAGCCATTTGCCTCTTTTTGTACACTTTTGATTGGGAAGATATTAATTATATTACTACAATCAGAAAGAAGGTGGCTGCTGGTGGAACTACCATTAAGTGCAGAGCATGTTGCATTTTCTCTCCAAAAACACTCATACGTCACTTTCACCTAGAGTGATGATCCTTAGTGTCACCATAAAATGGTGACAGAATAGTAATAATAACTAATAGTAGTCTTTTGAAATGTGACATCTATCACATTTCCTGCATAGCTATTCCTCTGAGTTTTCCATAAGGACTGGATTTGACCAACATAAGCTTTTTGCTCCCCTTTAAATATTCCTAAAATTATTTAGCTTCCTATATTTGAATTAGTATCTTATATTTGCAGGGTAAGTATACATGTAAGTACCAAGTGAGAAAACAGATTGGTTTGGATAAGGCCAGTGAAGATAATATTGCTAAGAACACAAATCCTCAAAAATACCTGTTCTGCAAACAAGAGAGCAGAGCAGGACTCTTGCTGTTCATTGGGTATTTATAGCAAGTTATTCACAGTCTCTTACCAGGGCCCTTTGCTGTGTTTCTCAAACCCCAGCCACCCAGGCACTTTCCTGGCTAGCACCAGCCATGCAGTGTTAATTCCAAACCCCATGACAGCTGGAGCACACACCCAGCATGGTTTTATGCAACCGTACATAATACTGGCAAATAAATCTAAAGATATTATTTATGTATCAGTAAAAGACATTAATTCTTGATGTAGTATTTCAGTGTCCCATTAAATTTAATTGCCTTAGGTTTTTGGGATTTTCCCCTTTTGGAGGGGGAAGAGATCTACTGTTAGCTTACGTAGACAAGTTCCTGGTATAGGAACTTCACTTTTTTTTTAAGAAAATCAGCAGAAAACTGGTTGTCAGTTAGCTGCCTGCTTTCCCTGTTTTCAGCTTTTCTTCTGTTTCAGCTTTTTCCATTTATCAGACAAAGAGAATTTCTTTCAATTTAAAAAAATTGAAATTTTAAAAAATCAGGTTACAATTTTAATGCAGTCCAGTAAAAGTAATTACATACACACTTTCCTTATAAAAAAAAAAAAACAAAAAAAAAAAAAAAAAAAAAAACCAAAAAAACCCCCAAAAAACCAACAAAAAACGAAACAAAACAAAACAAAAAAACTATGAAAAATTTTGTACTTGGGAAAAAAATTAGAAAATACAGAAACAATAGCAAAAGGAATCAAAATTCAGCCTTTACATTAGACATGCAGAGAAACTGCTGTGAGTTCTCTATGCTAGAGAAAAATGGAAGCATGTAAAAAATAGAATTTTTAAAATGTCAATTTTCCCTAGTAATGCTGCAGACTTGCAGCTTGCCTTAAACAAAACTTTAGCAGATTGTCTAAATCTGACATTATTATTCAAAAACAATGCTAAGTGGAAATGACATCTAAATTCTTCCATCATGTTTGGCTACAGACTTTGTTCTGCACCCCTAACTCTAGTGCCCTAACCAAAGAATCTTAATTAAGAGGTTAGTAGCTCTAGGCTCCTTTGCAGTCTAGAAAGACAAGCATAGACTTTTCTGGGACAAATTACACCATAGGCAGATGCTATTTTTTTATAGTAGACTTTCTATATAAGTTAATTTTGGAGGAGTTTCAGCTTTACCACCTGCTAGCTCTTACCAAGCAGGTGGATGTGGATGTCACTGTTGCTTGCTGCTTCTTATTCTAGTCTCCAACACAACTGCTTAGCAATGCTATTGTGCGGGTCTACACTATAGAGAAGGCAGAAATTTGTACAAAGATAGGATTAAGAGTTGAAGGCTTCCTACTGGGTAACTTCAGTGGCTTCTCTTTTTTCCTTTTACCTTTTTGAGGCACCTAATACTTCCCACAATCTGCGAGACCACAAGCTCCTCTTTAATATTCCCTGGAAGCCAGGTGGGATTGGGCTATTCCATCACCTAATGTCTTTATGTCTAATCAGAAGGTTGATGTTCAATCTTGATGCAATCAACATCAGTACTTCTATGTCAGGATGAAGGGCAAGGAAATTCTAACCAACATAAATATTTTTCTTTTTTTTCTGGTGAGATTAGCATATTTCAGTGGGGGAGTGGACAGCACATGTAATTTCTTGTGGGTCTAGTTTAGTACTCAGTATAGTAGCATGCCAGTCAGTCAGTCTTCTCTTGATAGCAGTGAATTTCCTTGGAGGAAGGTGGAGGCTGGGATTGTTTGTTGTGTTTGTCTTTTAAAATATAATTTTACATAAATATTTTCTATCATTTCATATGGACAGGAATTCCACCAATAGTAGCCAAACACTCTTTTTAGACCTGGTTTCCTGAGGAGAGGGGAGAGATAAAGCAAAAATAAAGGCCTCTGTATGACTTCTGTAGTGACATTGTCCTTGACAATGGGCAAGGGCCACAGATGTCATTTATCTGGACTTCTTTTAAGCCTTAGATATGGTCCCACCACAACATCCTTCTCTCTAAAATGGGTGGGTTCAATGAGTGGACTGTAAAATGAATAAGAAAATGGTTGGACAGTCACATCCAGAGGGTCATGGTCAACAGCTCAGCATCCCAATGGACATCAGTGACAAGTGGTGTCCCTCAGGGGTCTGTACTGGGACCAGTGCCATTTACTATCCTCATTAATGACACAGATGGAGGTATAGAGCACACCCTCAGCAAGTTTGCAAATTACATCAAACTGAGGGTGCCATTGACACACCTGGATGATGGGATGCCATCTGGAGCGCCTGGACATGCTTGAGAACTGGCCCAAGGGAATCTCATGTTGTTTAACAAGATAAAATGTGAGGGGCTGCACCTGGGTCAGGGCAACTCCCAGTGTAAACTCAGGATGAACAGATCAAGAATAGCCCTGCCCAGAAGGACTTAGGGGTGCTGGTAGAGGAGAGGCTGCACATGAGCTGGGAATGGGCATTTGCAGCCCGAAAAACCAGCAGTGTCCCGGGCTGCATCCAAAGCACTGAGGGCAGCAGGGTGAGGAAGGGGATTCTGCCCCTCTGCTTCGGTGAGACCCCACCAGCAGTGCTGCCTCCAGCTCCGGGGTGCCAGCACAGGTGGGACATGGACCTGCTGGAGAATGTCCAGAGGAGGCCACCAAGATGATCAGAGGGATGGATCACATCTTCTTGGAGAAAAGGCTGAAAGAATTCAGATTGTTCAACCTGGAGAAGAAAAGGCTTATGACGACCTAGTTGTGGCCTTCCAGTACCTGTAAGGAGCCTAGAAGAGAAATGAGGCAAAACTCTTTACAAGAGTGACAGTNGAGCACACCCTCAGCAAGTTTGCAAATTACATCAAACTGAGGGTGCCATTGACACACCTGGATGATGGGATGCCATCTGGAGCGCCTGGACATGCTTGAGAACTGGCCCAAGGGAATCTCATGTTGTTTAACAAGATAAAATGTGAGGGGCTGCACCTGGGTCAGGGCAACTCCCAGTGTAAACTCAGGATGAACAGATCAAGAATAGCCCTGCCCAGAAGGACTTAGGGGTGCTGGTAGAGGAGAGGCTGCACATGAGCTGGGAATGGGCATTTGCAGCCCGAAAAACCAGCAGTGTCCCGGGCTGCATCCAAAGCACTGAGGGCAGCAGGGTGAGGAAGGGGATTCTGCCCCTCTGCTTCGGTGAGACCCCACCAGCAGTGCTGCCTCCAGCTCCGGGGTGCCAGCACAGGTGGGACATGGACCTGCTGGAGAATGTCCAGAGGAGGCCACCAAGATGATCAGAGGGATGGATCACATCTTCTTGGAGAAAAGGCTGAAAGAATTCAGATTGTTCAACCTGGAGAAGAAAAGGCTTATGACGACCTAGTTGTGGCCTTCCAGTACCTGTAAGGAGCCTAGAAGAGAAATGAGGCAAAACTCTTTACAAGAGTGACAGTATAAGGGGGAATGGGTTCAAACTGAAAGAGAGTGGGTTTAGATTAGGTATTAGGAAGAAATTCTTTACTGTGAGGGTGGTGAGGCACTGAAACAGATTGCTCAGAGAGATTGTGGATGCCCCATCCCTGAAAATGTTCAAGGCTATATTCAATGGAGCTTTGAGCAAGCTGATTTAGCAAAAATTGCCCTGCCCATGGTTAGAAGTAGATTACACTTAAGATCTCTTCTGACCCAGGCCATTGTAAAAGTCTATAATTCTATTTTTTGATTTCAGTGTTTGAGCTATATGACTTCTCCTCATGTCCATATCTCTGCAAGCAAGCTGGGTAGAAACCGAGATTCTTTAAATTGTGATAGCACAGTATTCCTTTCTGAGGATTATAGCCCTACTCCCAGAATTTAAGTTTCAATACTTATTTGTCAGATAAAGTTTCTGTTTTAAAAAGTCTGCTTAAAATTAAAATAAATGAAAATATGAGTAGAAATTCATTAAAATAATGTATATACTGGATAGTAGGATCCTATTATGATTGGTTTCTTGTGTTGTTTCTTGTATTTTTTTGTAAATAATTACAGTATTTAATGCTAATTAGGAATCCTTCAACACCTAGAAATTATGCTTTCCTCCTGCTGAAGTACATCAGAGAACCTGAAATGACATTATTTCTACTGCATCTAAACTAATGGTTATCAAGATATTTTTGGATTCATCTGTATTCAGGGGGATGCAACATTCTCCTCTGTCTGTCTTCCTTTTATAACTGCTATTATAAACTCCTCCACTTTCTTCCTATTTCCAAAATTAATAAGAGAAAAAGGTTGAGAAGATTTCTCTCTTTCTTTCTTTTCCTTTCTCTGTCTCCTTTTCCCTCTTCCCCCTTCATTTGTTCATTCACTCATTTTTATCATAGATTAACCAGTCTCTTGAAGATTTTGATGCAGTTGGGTAGATTTCTTATATGAAAATACAAAACTATCTTAACAACTTCACACAGAGCTGCAGCATTTTGCAAAGCCCTGTGTGATATCTGGCCTCATTACCCAGAACTCAAACAGCTTAAAAGAAAGTCACAGATGTTTCAGACTCCAGGCTGATGGTATAGTCCTGAAAGTGAACTTCAGACATTATCCTGGTGAATGGTCCCAGGCCAGCAGCTCAACATGCACATTGGCTAGAGAGCTGCACATGTTGCTCTTCTACAGCCAGCTGAGGAAGGTGGATACTACTTCTGTATTAGGCAACCAAGGTGAACAGTCAAATTTAATATTAAGTCTCCATAGCATTTTAATATTAAATTTAATACTTTAATATTAAAATTTTGCTGCAGTTGTAAAAGTCAGACTTGGTCACTCTTTCAAGCTGTTTCCTGTCTCATTCCACGCCTGATTCAAGTTCTTCTGCAGCCCAGTAAATTCAATGACAATTCTGGCCACAGGTAAAAGGCCAGAATTGTCACATCCTCACAAGCATCTAGAAGTCACAGCCAGGTGAGAGCAAAAACTGGGGAGACTGATATTTCCCCCATAGCTGAGCATCAGTGTAAGACACTTAAGAAAACCTTAACTGAGAATAAATACAAGGTCAAATGCCAAAATCTGAACCTTCAAAGAGGCAGGGAGGAGATGCAGGAAAAAGAAAAGTAGTGTTCTTATTTTGTTCTTTAAGCAATACACCATGCCTTGTCCATTGTAAATTATTCCTGCTTCAGTAAATGAGTGGCTGTTCTTCCTTGCATGCACATTTTAGTTCTGAGATGCTGTTACTTTCCAGGAATATTACAAAGAGTGACAGTTTTATGTAACCTTTACACCAACTAGACAATGAAAACTTAGAAGCCCCTCAGAAACCAAAAATATCACCCTTTGAACACTGATAACTGCTTGCTACTTAATTATTTTTAGAAAAAAAATCAGTATTTATTAAAAGGAAAGGGAAAGAAAAACGGTCCCAGATCAGATACTATAATTCTCACCTGATTTTGATAGGTTTATTTCAGAGCATAAATCAAATAGAAATTACTGAGGACTGCTTGCAAAATTGTATTTGTGTTTTGTTCAGAAGGCCAGAAGTTATTAAGAAGAAGAGGGAGAAACTATAACTTATCAAATACTTCACTGAATACACAGCCCTTTAATGTGTTGCCTAATAATAAATTGAGAAACAAAAATAGTATAACATACTAACCTGTAAATCAATTAATTTTATTGTGGGGAAAAATAAACAAGACATTTTTTCTTTAGAAAACAGATAGAAATCAACATTTTGGTGTATTGTGAGAATTATTACATCCTTTTTTTCTTCCATAATGGAATTCACCTACATGCAAGTTTTCAGGATTATTCTTTTGAACATCTAAGAAAGACAAACCATAGACATAAAAAGCTTCTGATATTTTGCATATTCATAATACCTTAGTGAATCACCAGGAGTGGCAATACTGCTCTCTGAATGCTAATGTAGAGCCAGCAGACAAGTTGAAGGGCAAAGCAACAAGAAATAAACCAGATTTTCCCACTTCAATTAACCACTTATTGTGAACACTTCTTGTATTTTTATTTTTCCACTGTTACCACTCCCTCTCTTATCTTTTTAATTAAAAAAATCTAATTATTTAATCTACAACACATATATGACAAGGTGCCTAATTTCATAGGATTTTTATGTCAACAACAGTCACTACAAAATATGTCATTTTTAGTGAGAAAACCAAAGATCTTCAATGATTGCAGACTGATGCTTATGTCTTAAGGGTTACTATGTGTGCATAATAGCATGATACAGCATCCCTTTTTACTCAGTCTAGCAAAGAATGCATGCTCACAGCAGGAAATCTTAATCATCATTTATCGGAGTAGCAGGTAGTTCTGTTTTCAAAATGTTACCTTCAAAGGACATATAACTAAACCTTTTCTCAGAGCCTATTTCTATTCTACCATAAAATTAATTAGCCTTTATTTTCACTGAATATATTTCAGAATTTAACATGAAAAAGACAAAAAATGTACTTGATCTCTAATGGAGCAACATTTTTACACACAGATGAAAAAGAAAGCCAACACCGCAAAACAACTCTTTAAACAATTTGAAAAGTATTTTTCTTTATGTCTGACTGCAGCTGTCATTTCAACAATGCTTGGGAGGGACACACGTAGATTCAGGGTCATACTGTTTGCAGTTCATTCCCTCAGATACCTTTGCAAATTACTAAGGCTTATTTAGAAGAATTCTCTGGAAGGGCACTGAGTATCTCAGAAGAATATACATGATGAGTGATGTCAACACCATGCTGGGCAGTAGTTGTGCCATTCTAACAAAGGGAGGATCTATCTCAGCCCCTATATAAACATAAGAACCGCAGCCAGCACCTGTCTTAAATAGAAAACACATTTAACATACAACTCAGGCTGCAAAGCTGTTTACTGGAAAGGGTTGTGCTGATGAGCAGGCACTAAGAGCTGTGTAGTTTAAAGGAGAAGAGTTTCAATGTGGGTGTAAGGTCTCGTTTGCCAGCTGTGGAGCACAAGCCTCTTCCAAAGTCACAGAAGAGTCCTGTAGGTTTGATGGCCAAGTCTTTGCAAGTTCAGACTCCTCCCATTCTCCATTTGAGAAGGCATCACAAAATTTAATACTTAGCAATTGCACCACAGAAAATTGTGAAATGCTTTACCCAAGATTGTTACTAAAGTGATTAACATGATTCTTTGAGGTGCTGAGAGTCTTCCTGGAAATTTAATCAGAAGCAGAACTAAATTAATCTGTTCTGGTGGTTTATGTCCTGAGGCTCAGTCATCTCAAGCTGTTCCTGCTACCCATCTTAGAGTTACTCAGAAATTGATTGGTATAGATGAATCAATTTTTGAGCAGACATTGAGTTGTGTTTCTTTCTTGGACTTAAAGGAAATTTTGTTCATCCTTTCTAACCGTTGGCTTAAAAGGAGTGACATGCTCAGAGCAGTTTATATGAGTGAGGTTTTATATCTGTAAGAAGTTAAGAAGAGCCCCACCAAGCTGGGTCAGCAGAGCCCTGTATTCTCAAAGCTTCTGGCAGTGGCAGAAGGAGAAGGGTGGGAAGAGCACATCGTGCCTGTTCTGATTGTGTGTGCATTCCATTTCCAATTACATTCCCTAGCATCTAGAGGAATTTTAGGGGTTTTAAATAGTAGATCCCTGCCTAGTCTCTTTATTTTCTGTTTATTGCTCTGTCTTCCAATGAGTTTATCTAATCCCTTTTGCAACTACTTATGTTTGCCTTTGCAGCAGCCTACAGCACCAAGTAACAGAGATTCATTACATGCTGTGAAAAGAAATGCTATCTTTTCCATATCTGAACCTGAATTTCCACCAGTTTCAGCAAGTGGAGGGTGCCTTCAGTCCAAGTGTTGTGAGAGGTGATGAATGAATGGTCCAGCACAAGCTTGTAAACCACTGTATTGCTTCTCAGTTTTGTCCTATATAAACTGAACACTCCCTTTCTTGAGAGTAACTTTGTAAGTCACTGGGTAACTTTGTGATGCACTTGCTTCATCCATGTGATATTTTATTCACCATTTTTTGCACTTTATTAATTTCAGATTTAGGTACTACTTCACTGCAAGTAATAGTGTTAACACAGCATAATTTTTGGTAAACTTAGACACTTCCTGGGGATCCCCAGTTATATATTGAGATTTGTTAACTTTATGTATTTGTGAAGTCCAAAGTAGATTTACTGGTTTTGCTACTCAAAGAGTTCTTATTTCAGCTTTCTGTTGGAGAAATGTCAGCTTAGGACAAATCAAATTTGTCTGTGACAGTATATTACAACTGTGCCAACTATGAAAGTGAACTTACTCCCCAGCCTTTTTCATGCTCTAGGAAGGTACAAGCCACTCTGTGTGGGATTCACTGCAGCTAACTTTAGGCATCTATAGTTTAGTCGTCTACATATGAATTAGTCACTTTGGGTTCTCTTTATAGCTATCAGAGAGAAAAGGCCCTTTAGAGCATGATTCATCTGACCTATTTAGATATCTACTTAGGAATAAGATGAATCATGTCCTATAACTTTTTTCCTCTCCCTTGACTACAGAGAGAATTAAAATATTGACTTCTGCAAATAGAGTTCACTGCATATATTCCTCTCTATGTTATTTTGATACCATTTTTTAAACAAAAAGTTAGTCTGGGATGACTCAATTGTTTCAGCAAATTTTCAACTGAGTTCCTGCTAAACTGTAAGCTGCTGCTACAGCTGCTGTGACAGGTATGGTACATTCAAGGACCTTCACATCTTTCTTAAATGATGGGTCCCAGAACTGCACAATACTCAAGGTGAGGCTGCACACTGAACAGAGCAGGATAATCATCTCTTTGATTGCTTGATGCATTCCTCTTTCAACCTACCCCTACAGGCAAGAGTAACTCAGGTACTTGTTAATAGATGCCTTGGGGAGCATTAGAGTGAACTTACACTGAATGATCAGTGTTTTTATATATTCATATGCATATATATATAGGTAGAGTTTATTTTAGAAAAATTTGGTTGCAATGGAAAGGAAATATGTAACCATTTCAGTTATTAATATCTATAGTAATACAGCAATAGAAGAGCATAAAGATATCACTTAAGAAAATATATAAAGAAAAGAAACCAGGAAATTGTAAGAGTTGATACTGGAGACGAAAGTTATAACTACTCACCCATGGATCTTCAATGAGACTTGATGCTGCATTTTGATGTCCGTGGGTTGAAGTGATGGTCTTGATCAGCCATGGGTGGGGGAAGCCCACAAAACACAGAGTTCAATGAATTAATAAATGTTCAGGTTTAGGTGAGAACACCCAGGTACCTTTATAAACTAGAAACAGAAATAAAAGCTGTTTTGTTTTTTTTTTTTCTTTCAGATGGACAATCAGATAATACCCAACTGTGATGAGTTTCAGTGAGTTTTTAAAAGAATCTTCAGAGCTAGTGGTGATACTGTAATCTATTAGTACTGCAAAGTGTTGTAGTGCAGAATAAATCTTGCATGTTTTTTACAAACACTGTATTTTTTATTCATTCTTGTTATTTAGTCCTAACCTGTAAAGTGTTTTATTCTGTTTGTGTAGTGCAGGACAGGTCCTGAAAAATCTTCCTATTCAAGATATCTCCTATCAAATCTTAGACCCTTCACTCTGGCAAGGCAGCATAAGCATGGCCCGTCTTTAACACACCTTAATATGCTATACCTTTGCTTGACAAATTCTATTCTTCGTTAAAAGTTACATCTCAATTTCTTGACAATTTTCAGGATTTAATTTTTTTCGTGATCTCATCCACAACAGATCTCTTAGGTCCAAACCAAGATTGTTCTGAAGACTTGCTGGTTCTTTCCTTTTCTGTAACAAGCATTTTTTTTAAGTTTGTTTTTTTTTTTTAAACTCATCCTCCATTTTTTGCATTGGATGCTGAACTTCACATTTCTATACAGGGAATTTCATGGCTAGCTTTCACTGCCTGACCTAACTGAACACTGCTTAACAAACATCAAGAGCTTCAGAGCCAGCTATTATCAGGATGGAAGCTTCTGACTATCTTCTCCTTTACTTTCATTCATTTCTTGCAGTTACTGTTTAAAGAACTGTTTAAATCTTCTGCACTTGTCTTCACATTTCCAGAATTCTGGTGCTGGTGAGACTAGCATTCTTCTTTTCAGAAAATCTTAGTAGTTTGCTTTATTTCAATACTTCCTGTTGAGGTCCCATTCTTAGGATAACCTTTGGTTGGTCAGTGTGACCCATAGACCCCCTGGTTGATTACTGCCCCTTTGTGTTACCTTTAACAATACCTTTAACATGGCCTTTTTTCCTTGGCTACTTCATGCCTCTTCCATTTCTTGCTTTTTCAGGTACAAAACCTGCAGACTTTGGCCCTAAATCTATATTGAGGATTCCTCTCCCATTCTCTCTCTCATTAAGATCAGTATTCTGAATGACTCTCTATTTATTAACTAGCATCCTAATTTACTTTTTCCCTTGTACTCTCAAGATTTTTTCCTTTCATTCATTCCTTCTATGTCTATAAAATTTGATTTTCTGTTATTTAGGGACTTAATTTTTCCTAATTTGTCAATGAACTAAAAGATCTTTCAATACCTTCAGATTTCCTATAAAATGGGACATCTTTTAAGTTAATGTATATAGCACCTAGCACAAAGATTTCCTGCTGCATGAAAAAGTTTCTTAAATGGAAAAGAAAAAAATTATTTTAAAATATAATTTTTATATTATAAATATAATTTCAATAACAATTTTATATTTAAAACAATTAAAATGAAATATTCACACATTAATATTTCATTATCTGTAACTAACATCAATAATCATGTGGTATTTCAACTCTTACAGTCTTTTCCGTAATATATTGTCCGCTATCTATTACTTTAATAATCAGCTCAGAAATTAGCATGAAAGACTAATGATGTGCAGACAGGTTTATGAGCTATGGAACTAGACTTTTCCCCACCTTCAAGGAAGAACTTTCAGTTATTAAGTAGAGTTAATGGATATTAATTTGTCCACATTCCCTATGGAATGCCTGTACAAATTAAGAGTAAACAAAGAAGGAAACTGCCCCTCATCAAAAATAATAAATATGTCTAATGTGTTAGCATACTCACATACAAGAATCTGAGAGTTCTAATTTGTAAAATATTGTTCATCAATAAATACTATATTTCACTGAACAGTAATTGCTAGGCATATTCAAATCACTGCTGACAATTCTCCATCTTCTGTCCTGATTCAATGAAAAATGACAATTATCTCTGTGATTTCTTCAGAAATTTCTGCGGGTTTAGACTTATACCAGTACTTAGAGTTTTGCACTCTAATATGGATGAATTTAAGGTAATGTAATGAAACACAATGAGGTCAGGCAGAAAGTAACACTTTTAATGAAATAGCATAATAACATTTAACTTGGATTAGACTGAAGTGTCATATCTTGCACCCAGAAGTGGCCTCCTTCAATACTTTTACCAGATTTTGAAGGACTACACACTGTTTTATTTAGCATCCCATCTTTGCCAGTCAGCCAGGGCACTCAGTTATAAATAAATACAACTAATTCTGGTGAGGAACATGTCACCACCAATTGGAAGATATCAGGAAAGTATGAGCTGAACAGCAGCTCTGCTCACTTCACCAGGTTGTCTAACATGTCAGCAACTTTCAGTGTTTAAAATCTGCTAACAGTCAGGGGAATCTGAGCAAACATAATACCAGATCTACCAACGTTGTGCTATCTGTGCTGCTTTCTTCCTGTGATCTTATTGGAAACCCATTTTACTAAACCTAGATTCAGTTGGGCTGCTTTAATTTGAAGAAAGACCACGTCAATAGTAAACTCACTTGAAAAGATAACATTACAATATGCTAGGAATTTGGCTTGGAGGCTGATTACCTCTGCAGACTCCCTGGTTTGATGAATTACCCTTTTTCTATAAGGTTGTGACTGTAAAACTATTCACAAATTATTTTCACAATTAATAATCCCTCAAACATGGGACATGAGATTATTTTCAGATAAAACACGCTTTGGTGCTGTCAAAACAATAGAGAAAGGCATTATGAGGAGATTTCTGCCTCTTGTTGCACTATTCCAAGGATGCACCCTGTGACCAGGGTGCAGTGTTTCCTTAGCCAACTGAAAAAGGATCTCAATTAGACATCTCTGTTGCCTGATACCAGTAACTGACATAACATTATGTAACTTTGTCAGTCAAAAGGCATTGCCTATGTGTAGTGGAAATGAAATTATTCCTTCATGGGGTGGATTGGGTTCCACTTAATGTGTTGGGCCATACAGTATCATGTGAGATCCTCCCCTTGTGTCAGTGAGATCAGTGAAAGTTCAGTGAGCTACTCTGAAGTCTCATCACTTTGTCCTGTCCAAATACACTTCAGATATTATTGCAGAGAAATTTAATTTACTGACATTATCTGTTTAATTCTCCTGTGTGTCAGTCCTGTATGTCAATGGTGCTCTCTGATGTTCATATTGACATGATATTCAGGTTTGGTGGAACAGCTAGCTGAAAAGAGCCTTTTTTTGGCTTCCAGTCACTAACATTGTGAAAGTACTGTCATGGTTCCCTTAAACAGTAGCTGATATTTTGTGGCTTTATCTTCAGAATATTTTTTCCCTTTGTTTTCACTGTAACCCTGTAAACGCTTAACATGAGAAAAAGAAAACATGGAATATAAGACAAGAACAAGATCTACTATCAAGAAACAGTTGCTACCAGCTTTTATAGATTAGAGCACAGAACCATTAAAGTTGGAAAATACCTCTAACGTCACCAAGTTCAGCCATTAACCTAACACTGATAGGTCCACCTCTAAACGATGCCTCTAAGCACCACATCTACAGGTTTTTTTGAACACTTCCAAGGATGATGATCCCACCATTTCCCTGGGCAGCCTGTTCCAGTACCTGATCATCCTTTCAAAGAATACATTTTTTCTTAGATTCAATCTAAACCTTTCCTGGTACAACTTGAGCTATTTCTTCTTGCCCTATCCCTTGTTGCTGTCACCGTGTAATAGAGGGAGACCAAATTGATCAAGCAGGACCTTCCTTCCACAAATCTGTGCTGGCTGGGCTGGTGCACATATCCATGTCTGGCATAAGCAACTGGGAAGATTCCTTGAATGTGCCAACAACTTTCTTACAAGCAATTAAGGAGCCGACAAGAGGTGCAATACTGGACCTCATGCTCACCAGCAAGGGAGAGCTGGGGGGAATGTACTGCTCCAAGGCAGCAGTGGCTGCAGTGACTGTGAGATGGTGGAGCTGGAGCTCCTCAGGGCAGTGAGGACAGCCTAAAATAGGCTCATTGCCTGTAGTAAGTATGCCAGGACAGACTAGACTGGCATCATTACCAGTCCTTTATTAAAACTTTACATGCCTTCTTTCAGGCAACTCCAACTCCTTTTCTCACAAGCAGGTCCACACAGCACCGAGTCCTTCTCTCCTCTCTGCAAGTTTCCTTCTTTCTTCTACATGACTGGCTAAACCCCAACCTGTCCCTTACCTGGCCACCTAACCCTGTCTGTCCCTGACACAGCATCTTCTTACCTTATCTGTCCCTCGCACAAGTGCATGTCCCTTCCTCCTCACAGCAGAGCCAGCAAACTCTGACTCTCAAGCTACAATTCCAAGCACAGCTAGTGGCTACCTAGCCCATGCTTTTATAACCCCCATCCTCATTGGCAGGCAATGCTGTTTCCACTTCTGGGCAATCAGTACAGCTGTAATTCATCAGGAAAAATTGCCTTCTGCACTATCCTTACAAACTATTTTCCTACACTTATGAACTATTCTGCTACAATTGCCTGCAATTCAGGAGAGCTGACTTTGGGCTCTCCAAGGTCCTGCTTCATAGAGTCCCTTGGGATTGAGCCCTGGAAGACAGAGAGCTGGTTGAATTGCAAAGATCACCTCCTCCAAGCTCAGGAGCAATGCATACCAACGTGGTGGAAATCAGGCAAAAATGCCAGAAAGCCTCCCTGGATGGATAAGGAGCTGCTGTGCAAACTCAGAGAGAAAAGAGAAGCTCACAGGAAGTGGACATAAAATCCTATCAGGGTTTCATCAGGGTTTTCAGAAAACCTGAAGCCACACAGGTAATACCAAGTGCACTTATCTATGTTAATTGCATGTGAAAGAGGGCTTTGCAAATTTATGTTTCCTAAAGTTCTCTCCACAAACCCACTTACAGATAAATTTTCCTACTTTATATCCCTTAAAGAATCCCAACCCTTACATGAAAATGCATCTGGGAATAAGGCCTGTTAGGATTTTCATCTCCTAGCTCAATGTGACAGGATACTTCTGTTCGAATTACACGTCCTCCAGGCTAATAAACTTTGATTGTTCTGCATTGTTAGCCATCTGCTCCCACCCCTTGGGATCCCAATTCAAGATGGAAGTTAAAAGACAACAAACTGAACCCCCCAGCAGACATAGGGCAAGAGAGTTTGTACAGAAAATTAACAAGCAAAGGAGCCAGTGAAGTGTTTGATTGAGACATGCATAGATATGCACTGGCTTTTCACAAGGTCTGATGGTTTATTAGAAGTAACATAGTAGCTAGAATTAAAGTTTTCTATCTCTTCTTATTATAATACACTGTTTTCAGATTTTTTTGTATTTACTAAATTTTAAACAGTGGAAAAAAAAAAGGCAAGGAATGAACCTTAAAACTCAGAACAGAGAAACATATGGTAAGCTGAACCGTAAAAGGAAACTCTTGTATACCATGCTAGCAGTCTTGAGGATGTATATTCCACTGCTTCCAGCAAATAAATTGGTCTAAGTGGCAAAATACATAAATAAACATCACATGTGACAGCCAACTGGATTTAACTTCATTCCCCACCACTCTCTAGGCCCAGCCATCCAGACAGTTTTTTACCCAGCAAACAGTGCACCTGTTCAAGCTGTGAACAGTCAGTTTCTCCAGGAGAATGCTGTAGGAAATGATTTCAAAGGCTTTACTGAGGTCCCTGTAGACAACACCCAGAGCCTTTCCTCATCCACTAACAGGGGCACTTTGGCATAGAAGGAGATCAGGTTGGTCAAGCAGGACCTGCCTTTTACGAACCCACCTTGACTGCGCCTGGTCCCCTTGTCCTGTTTGTGTCATATGGTAAATAAAAATTGTTTATTCACTAAATGAGATATAACCCTTTGGAAAATACAGGATATTTCATGGTGTACCTGTTAAGTATTTGCTCATAAATGAGAGAGCTGTAGGAATTTAGTTTGTCAGACATTTTTCATGACTCTCAAAGAATCCCCAGGAGACACTATCTATTATTAAGAGTAGTTATTACAGTTTTAGCATACTCTCTAGTTTAAAGGAAGTAAGACAATTTCAAAGATATTAAATGATCATTGTATGGGGTTTATTGCTTCTGTATTCCTTAACCATTTTTTCTTACATTATCCTGTCTAAATTGAAAGAGATAAATAAGGGGCCATGTTTTCATTTGAAACGGCACTATTTTTATGTGTGTGTGTGCAACAGCTGATTAGAACCCTAAGACCACATAGTACACTGCTTTCCAAATAAATAAATGCAAAAATAAGAGCAGTAATGAACTGTCATCTTTTTATCATCATGTTCAAGAACAAGTCTCTGAAATTGTATTTTGGTGGTACTTTTATCAACAAGAAAACCTATGCTGTAGTGTAGTAGGAGCTAGTCATTAAGTGACATCTGGAATTTGGGAAGACTGCCTTTATGATACTTATTTGGCGACTTAGATCAAGGAGGAATTTATATGGAATAAGTAAAAATAAATCCTTAATAAATGAGACAATTTTTATTTCACAGGTTTCACATTAATAAAAAAAATCATTTTAAACCTGCTTCCTTTTTGGGAGACAATGGCAGCAATTTTAAGAGGAATTGAGGTATGGGTTTTAATAGAATGTAGAATTGTAGCTAAGAAGTGAGTAATAACAAAAATATTTAGATGAATTGATTAAATAGGAAGACATAATTTGCTTTACAATTAGCCACTTTACTGGGCTATCACACATAAGAACAATGTGCAAGGCCACCTCACAAATGCTACTTTTCTTCCATGTTGTGTCTTACCTCCCAAAACAAAACAAAGAAAAAACAAAAAAAACCAATCAACTAACCAAACAAAAACAACCCAAAAAATCCAAAAAAGCAAAACCAGCCCATAATCTAAAACCCCAAAACCCCAAAAAAACAAAACCCACAAAAAACCCAAAGCTCCCCAAAACCCCAAAAAAACAAAGCCCACAAAAACCCCAAAACTCCCCAAAACCACACATACACAAAACCAAAACAAAAAACCAAACAAACACAAAACCAAACAACAACAACAAAAACAAACAAACAAACAAAAAAAACACCAAAAAACAAAACCACTCCCAGAGCATTGTGCAATTTTTTTCACGTGGTATAGAAGAGTTAGAGAAGTTCATAAATAATTACTGTAAGCTTTTCCTCAGGAGATATTCTTCCTTTGTCCAAAATATTCATCCACTGTAGAGAGTACAAAGGTGATATAAGGTCAGCATTAATATGTGGTTTACTGTGTTTTCTGAGGTTTTTTTCCCATGTTTGTACTCAAAATTTCTGATATCTGCCACCAAACTTTTAAATTATGAATCTGTGAAAAGTAAAATTTTCAGAAAAGAGATAAAATTTTTCAAATTAACAAGTAGGTTGTTACAAATTTATTTTGTTTTATAGCAGAACACAGATTCTTGGCTTCTTTTTGTTCTTTCAATCACTTCTACTGGAAGACTGAAAAGAAAAGAAAGCAACAAAATGTGACTTAAGTAGTTACCAGAGATACTTGGCTGCTTACATTTGATCTACACTGGGTATTCCAAAATGCAAGTTATGTCCCTATTCAAGACTTTACACATTTAATTGCATTATAGCACAGCAGATTTTACTCCACTTCTATGTTATATACCCAGAAAAAGGGAAAGGAGATGATCTTTCCCTAGGAATCACACTAAACTTTGATCTAGGACCCTAATTGAAAGTGTTAATTAACATTCCTGAAATGACTTTTCTGTGTCTCAAACCCAGAGGAGTTTTAGTACACCTTAAGTGTATCACAATAAATAGACCACATTTCTCCTGTGGTCAATATATGGTACAACCATGAGAAAAAGCAGGATCAAAAAATGATAAATATTTTTTTAAAAGAAAGGAGGCAAGAAAACAAAATAGGATGAAATTGAACTTGTCACCTATTCTTTAAATGTGTATTTTCTTGTCCCATTAAGCCATTCATCCCGACCACCCCCCCCCCCAGAAAAAAAAAAAATAATCCATTTAAGACATTTGAATATCCTTATAGAGGACCCTTAGAACTGGGCATTGCAGTAGGCTCCTATCCCTGCAACAATGATTTTGAATGAAATGTACATAAACATGCAAATGCACTACAAAAAAGTAATGTAAATTTTTGTACATCTGCAGGAAAATCTTTCCACAGAGGGTGTAAAAAAGTGTATGTTAGAAAGCTTCAGGTTTAGCAGCAAAACTGAGTTACGCTTCAATCTGCAGACTTCTGCTGAGTTAAAAAAAAATTAAAAAAGAAGACTAAATTTTATTCAAAACTAGGAAATGCAGAGAATGGTGGCCCAAAAATGGACAGACCTTCTTTATATTCTACTGCTGAAGAGGAAGGGCTGGTCCTAGAACAGATGGTAACACTGACCTCACCTGTGGAGAGATCAGTGCCCTCATGTCCACTTAAAAAGGAGTTCAGGCAATCAGACCTCTGCTGGAGTCAGACCCCAAATGACTGTTTCCATTTGGTGTTTCAGATGAAAAAATGAGATGGGGTCATGAGAATATTCCCTTCTTGCAACGACCTGCGGAACTGCAACAGCAGTCGATGGCCTTTCAGAAAGCAGAAATTGCATCTTCTTTTTTTCTCATTTTTCTCAGGATGGGCCATAAAAAGAAACAGCCCCAGTGACTTCATAAAATCTCAAAGGAAATTTTGTTGTTGTCATTTACTTTCTCATGAAAATCTCCACATATATTGTTTGTAGATGACAGCAGAAAAGCTCAGGACAGAATGACTGATACATAGCTGCTATTAAAGCTCTGTCTGTGTCAGCAAGAACACTTCATGACACTTGGAGAAGTGGAAGTTTTGCACATTTTTGTGGGTACTACCATAAAATAATCTTTTTGTGGATACTACCATAAAATAATCTGATTTTAAAGAATTTGGGAATTTTTCATTATGCATTTTACTCCTGTTATTCAAAAGACAGTAGAGAGAGTGTCTGCACTGTAATGAAAAGAACATGATATATTTGATACTGTTTTTCTACATTGGTATTTTTGTCACATATATTATTAATTCTCTATCTTTCTAAAATGGCTTCTTTGTTTGAGAAACATGTAATGCTTATCTTTACTATTCAAGTCCTCTGTCACATGATTTTCTGACTGTTCTGTTTTGCTTACACGTGACTTTGAAACCCAGACTACTCTTTGCTCCTCTAATGTCTGGATAACATATATTATATATACTTGAAAGACCTGTACCAGTTGAATTTTAGCTTGATATTTTATATTCACATTTATGTAACTAAAGGTCCTATTAATGCTAAAATCTCAAAGATTCAGACAAGTGGAACAGTTTCATAATACCCACAGATTTACCTTGAATCTTTTCACTGAAGAACTCAGCCATCTTTTTTTATTATTTGCCTGTATTCAGAGATGTTGTGTCAAAATTTACTTATCTACTTATATAAGTCAATCTATTTAGACATGATGCTCTTAAATAACAGTAAATGTAGGTTCAGAAATTGTTTGTATATTGGCCTAATAGGATAAGTAAATTGCATAATATCTGTATAATTTTCACCATGTATCTCTCAAAAACAAGAAATGCAAAGCATCCAGGTTTAGACAAAGATGATTTGCTAAAGGATTTAAGAGAATGTTCATAGGACCATGCTGAGCAATCACTATCTGGTGGTAAATGTTTCAGTTCCGTCACGACTTGCCCAAAATCAACAGGCCCAAACCCAGACAGATAATTTGAAGAGCTTGGAAAAAAATCCTGAGAAGCATGATTTCATGGAATCATACAATGTTTTTTGTTGGGAGGGACCTTAAAAGAATGTTTAGTCCAACTGTCACAGTCAAGGACAGCTTTCCCTAGATCAGGTTTCTCAATGCTTTGTCCAGTCTGACGTTGAACACTACCAGGATTCAAGGGCCATCTCATATCCAGCCTCTCATCCACCAGCTCCCCCAAGTCATTCTTGGCAGGGCTGTTCTCCAACTGTTCATCTCCCAGTGCATCCTCATCCATTAGAAACATTATTTCTGTTTAATGAATCTTTAGCATATCATATAGATTTCTGTCCATGCTGAAAAAAGTAAAAATGTGTGTGCAAAAAAGACACATCGCACCTGGAACTAACATAGGAGAAGTTGAGTCATTTTTGACTAAAACTGAAGTTATATTACCTACATCCATAAGTTTTTGGAAGATCACTGCCTTTTGGAAAAATTATTTAACATGTTCCAAAAAATAAGTAAAATCCACAAAGAGTTGCTAACTCATTTAAATATAGGGTTTCATGTTTTTTCAGGGCACATTTGGAGGCCTCCAGTGACAGGCTCTGAGTCACAACTCAATATTTTATACTGGAGTCAAAGCTTACTGAGAATGAACTCAACTTCTATATTTCTTGCCTACAGTTATTTTTCAGTTATAAAAGAAGAAATCCTGCAATTGCATGTTGTTTGATTTTGCTTTCTTTCTATTCATATTTTTAAACAGCTCTAGTGCCAAAACAATTATAAGCAGAAAGTTGAAGTTTGACCTTTGCTGAGAAGTACCTTTGTTCCTGTGAAAATCGATTTTGCTTTGACAAAGGGATTCTACAAACTGAAGTTCTGAAGAGTGAGTTCTTTGTGTACAACTTTAATACTTTTTGTCTGACATTTGTAGTTAAAAAAATTAATGGCAATTATGACATGAGCTAAAATAGTGATAAGTTTTCATGTAGCATTCTCTATTTCAGCCTGTGGTTTCACTGATGGTTTTCTTCTTACAATTCTAGAATCAGATAGTCCTTTCTGGTTCTTTACAGCACAAATATAAAATGAGGATGCTAGTTCCTCTCACCTTTGATCTATGGATTTCTAGTCATGCAAGAAAGGTAGACTTTTAGATCTGAAATGTACCACACAAAGTTTCATACAAGTTTTGAGTTTCAAAGAGATTTTCAAAGACTGATGCAAGGCTATTCATATATAACTATCACTTACACAGGAGTTCAGTACAAATGTATAAAATAAAAATATTTTATTCTCTAAATTGCATAATTTTCTAAAAACTATTTTATTTGTCTTCTAATCAATTCAATTCCTTATGTGCTCCATAAATAACAACACAAATACCTCTGTGAATAAGGAAAAAATGCCTTCTGGCCTTCAGTTCTTTCATATGTGTGTAATTGACATAAAAACTAGTATGTTAATGAGTGCCAAAGAGGATATAGATCTATCTGGGTCTGAAGTGATAGTACTATTTTCACTTGTAAATTTGATAATGAACATTGATATAGAGAATTTGTTTCTGGAAACAAATACTTTATACAAATATTCATGAGGAATAGTTCAGCATGAACAGCAGAAAACCAAAATTCACCCTGCCTGCCTTTCACCCTGACTGACACTAAGAAATGAGAACTGTAATATTGAAATAGGCTGTCGGGAAGACTAAGGTGTCTTTTTATGTTACTTAAAACAGTGAGGGGGGGAGGGGAAGGAAAGGAGGCAAATATCTGAACAAGATGTTTCAATAAGCTTCACTAAATAATATTAGTGAAGACTTTACCTTTTTGTTGAGGCTCCACTTATTCAAAGAATCATAGAACCACTGACGTTGGAAAAACCCTTCAAGATAATGTAGTTATCAAGAAAAATCAAAATTCTGTAATAATGCCTGCATATGACTAATACTTGTCTAAGAGATATTATTGCAGGATGTTATTCTGAAATACTCTCGATAGCACCACTGACTCTGCTACTCAGCATGGAGAGCTCAATCAGCTGATGATGGAACAGTAATTCCTTTGATATGATTAGCACTTAGAGATATATCTTCCCACTTATGTTTACAAGTAACTCGCTTCTTTTTCATTGATGAGGAAAATGCTGCTGGAAGAGAGAACAAGATCATTAACTGGCTGACTTTGGATGTTCAGGCTGTAGCCGTTAATTGTGTCCTATTGGACACAATTTTTTTACACAAAGCCTTGAATACCTGT
This sequence comes from Rhabdornis inornatus, assembly GCA_013397075.1. Classification (NCBI taxonomy): domain Eukaryota; kingdom Metazoa; phylum Chordata; class Aves; order Passeriformes; family Rhabdornithidae; genus Rhabdornis; species Rhabdornis inornatus. Next base: position 196,797 of record VWZS01008802.1, on the reverse strand, counting down.
GTCCCAATATGCCCAGTTTAATATTATATAAAATTCTCAGAGCTATTTGCTCCATGTGTAGAGAAAAACCCCTGTCTTAATCAATGAGCCCACTGAGAGAACATGAAAAATTATTAATTGACTTGCCATGTTAGATAACAAATTTTTGAAGGTATATAAAACACAGATTTTGCTTTTTAAAAAGTTTGTAGACCAGGATGAATTTAGGACAATTAGTTCTAAGCAGTAGTGGAGATATTCCCAAAAGCAAAAATCTTCTCCCATATTCAAGGCATCATTTCATATTATCTTCAAACTTGGAAATAATGTTTCCTGAGGATAGAAGCCATGTGCAATCATTAGAAAATAAAAATCACAATGTGAGTGAAAAAAAAAAAAAATATTATTTGTTGAGTTTCTGCCGCAGCCTTTCACAGAATTAGGGCTTCAGGGTCTACAAGTCTTTATATTAAATTATTTTAGACAAGGAAGGCCATTACTGAAAGTCTAAATTAATAAATAAAATAATTAAAAGAATAAAAATAAAATAATTTT
>VWZS01008802.1:52992-196237 GCA_013397075.1 Rhabdornis inornatus | reverse complement strand
ATAAAATAATTTTTTTTAAAGGCTACATCCATTCCCCTCCAAAAAAACCACCAACAAAACACCAGATTAGATATTTCATACTTTATGTCTTATACAGATTTCTTCTCTTGATTTGTCAAGGCATTTATCTGTCTAAAAATCAATTTGGAAACACTAAAAAAGCTCCAATAAGATTTTCTTGTGGCTTTTTCTTTCTGATTTGTTGGAATCCAGCCATCTTTCAATTGGAAAGCTCCCTTTGAGGCATCTCCCTGTGCAACACTGGAGCTGCTTGCTCAAGCAACCCTGGCAGATTTCTCTTAGAACAATGAAAATTTCCATTGCACATTCCTTCTTTAATTGGTGCAAAGGGAAAGGACACTGGCCATGTCCTGGGATTTCCTTTCAGTCCTTATGGAAGGCTGGGTCATGTCACACAAAATTTCCTTACCTCAAACAATAACTTCATAGTATAAAGAATACAAAATTCCATTGAGTAGTGCAGACTTTGTCAACACATAATTCTGTGGAAGGATGTCACAACAAATCATTTTGATTAGGCTAGGAGACCAAACTTTTTGTGATTTGCAATAAATTATTGCTGTTGTTTGCTAAATCTTTGAGCGTCTCCAAAAATATGGATTTCCACCATTTTGACATTCAAACATCACAGTCCTGAAAACTCTCTGAATTATTTTAGATGTGAAGACTTACCTGAGAATAGCAGATGCACCCTGAACAGCTTTTTAACAGCAGGACAGACTTTGTGACTGTTTCAAAACTAATTTGAGAAAATCCATATGAATATCGCTGTACTGATAATTTGTGTCCCATCATTGCTTTTTGAACTTTCTCATTCTTTGAGATCTGTGTATCTCAGTCAAATGTATTGTATCCAGTTACACTATGTACTTTCCTTTTTGAGATTAATTTGGTTTCTACAGGATGAATGAGCAAAAGAATGACTAATCTGTCCTTTTACTCTATTATAATGCAATATTTTTCTCTTAATATGAATTTCTTTGTGATTATTCCATATTTTCATCAATGTAATGGACAGTTACAGTTTGCCCAAGACACCTACTTTTTTTTCACCAAATCCTTTTCAATATTTCTAGTCTTTAAAGCTATGCCAGCATTTTCTCTCTATTTCTCTCTCTCTCCCTCTCTCTCTCTATTTTATTAAAGCATCCACATTTTTAATAAGCTTTCTGCAGACTTAACTACCTCCTCCCCCAGGAAATAATTCCTGTTCTTATGCCCCAATGATTTATTTTAGTGTTTCCATGGAATAATCTTGTAGACGTTTATTCATGGCCAGTGAAGTCAGTAATGTGTTTTAACTGCTCCATCCACCCCCATATCAGTGTAGAATATTATTAACACCTGTATTTCTAGTTATGTACATATTTCTTCCACATCAGTTCCACTGCATTGCTCCCTTAGGATCAGACTAATAAAGGTAGTGTAATGTTTACAAATTCTAAGAAGCTTTTCTCATATGAGTTTCCTAGTGATAAGCTAAATAATAAATGAGCATGACCTTTATGAATTTGAGTTGGCTGCATTTCCTGAAGAACTCCTATGCTCTTTATTGTGTCCTGATTCTTCATGTTACTCCAATCTGAGCTCCAACAAATAAAGCAAAGTCATATGAACTACAAGAGCAGCACCAGATATTGCCTTTCTTACAAATGCCAGGCCAATGAAGGTGAGTGAGGTTAATGCCTCCAAGTACACATTTGAACAAAGCCTCTTAAAAAAGGTTTAAATCTGTAATGAACAGCCTACTGGAATTAGTTTTTTCCTTTGGAAGAAATTTTGAGGCAAATGAGAAGGGAGACTAGAAATTCCTGTATTGCAATTTTTTGCTCTAGAGAATTCATGAAAACCGACTACAAACCATTGTCTCAGTTGTGATTTTTGCTACAAGACCAGCTCACAATCCCTTTTTCCCCACAAAGTTTTGTATGTGTGGTGAATTAATAAATGTAATCTGACCATAAATACAATTCTATATCTATCTAAAAACTATAATCTAAACTTAACCCACATCTAAGTATAAAGACAGTTTCTACTTATATAATTTCTGTCTACCATATGTTTCATCTTGACAGTGTTTTTATTTAATTTTAGAGTGTGTGGTTTCATAGTTACTGACAATGATACATATACTTCTTTTTGACTATTTGTTTCCCAAACACACATATATATACAGTAGAAAACCAAGAAATGTAATAATAATTTGCCTTACCTATTGATGTTTCTGACATAACTTATGTGATTGTAATTCAGATACAGTACATATAGTACTATCACATTAGTAAAAGTCAGCATTTTGTGAAGAGTGGTGCACCTCTCAGGGAAGTGACAAATTACAAGCTGGGTTTTTTTATTATTTAACATGATGCACCTTATTAGACCCATGTCATGTAGCAAAATGTGCTATGCCTTTAACTTCCGTCAATAATGGGTCATACACCAAAAATGCCTTTGCCCATATCTCTATTTCATTAAGCTAAAATCCATTTATCTGCAACTGCCTGGCATTTATTAAAACCCTACAGAATTAGTCAATAGTCCTTAAAATAAAATTAGTCCTAAATAACTTTGTGTAGTTTCTTTTTAGTAGCTGGTACAGTGCTGTGTTTTGAGCTTAACACAAGAATAAAGTTGATAACCCATTGATACTTTAGTTGTTGCTGAGCAGTGCTTACTCTTAATCAAGGACTCCTCAGTTTCCCATGCTCTGCCTGTGCAGGTGCACAAGAGAGCAGGACACAGCATAGCCAGGGCAGGAGACCTGAGCCAGTCAGAGGGACATTCCTCAGCACAGAGCATCATGCTCACCACACACACACTGGCAGGATTGTCCGTGGGTGGTCACAGATGGACTGGGGATTGGTCAGCAAGTGGTGAGCAGTGGTTTCTCTTGGTATTTATTCACCCTTGCCACCTGCTAATTACAATTTGTACTATTACTATTGCTATTTTTTGGTTTGTTGGTGTTTCTTGTTTTTCTCATCATTACTGTTAGAAATATTATCATTATATTTTATTTTTAAAAGATTATTAACCATTCTTTTATCAAGCAATGAGTTTGATTTTTTCTTCTCCAGTTGCCATCCTCATCTGTAATCCATTGCTGGCTCAGCTTAAGCCATTACAAACTTGATTAAGCTAAGAAAGTATATTGATGATTGAAGAAAAATGAGAAAATGCAAGTGAAATTTTAAGACTTTTTCCTCTTTTGCATGGTTTGATACAGAACTGCAAGAGAATAGCAATTAATGAGTAAATAAATAAATAAATAAATCTCCATTATTTTGTATTTTCCTCCAGGTATTCCCTGCTAACTCAGTTTTATCCCCTCTTCTCAAAAATAGTAATTCTTAAACCACCTAGGTTTCTAAGTTCAGGAATAATGTCTTACAATCTAGCTTTACCCAAAAAATAAAGTCCAGAGGAGATAACCATGATACATTAAGAATTTTACTGAGTAATATTTTAAAGAAAAAGTGTTTTAGAAGGCAGAATTAAGAGAAATTATCTCAACTGACAATTTCCAGGGAAGTTTTCAAAATTTGATCAATTGTTGGACTAAAAAAAAAATAAAAATCACTGAAAATTCTTTTTTCTTGGATATACATATTGTGATTTAAGGAAAATAAAACATTTTTCCTAATTTCCAATTTTAATTAATAAAGATGGACAACTATTTAACTCATTTTAATTAGTATAAAAATGTGTCCTTATTATTAAAAATAATTTCTTAGTGCAAGAAGTTCTGAAATGGGACCAGGGTTGAAAAGAAATGCTGTTACCTATCAGTGACTAGTTTGAGGCTTGTAATAGAATAAACACCTTTTAGTTTCCTTGAATCAGATCTTTGTTCAGTATAAATCAAGGTGAAAGTACTGATGACAGTTGTTATATATGGATTTATAGATGCTGAAAATCCATGCTTTTTGACATCAGAAAAGGCCATACATTAAAAAAGATCTTCTGACAGTACAAACCATAGAACACCATGCAATAATTGTGGTAGTTACCTCAACAAGTTACTTGTGATGCCTCTTTTAAGACATCATCACATTCAGTCCCATTCTATTTTATTCCCTCCTTTCTGTCTCATTCTGTTCTGGGTTTTTCAGGCTGAAAATACCAAATACCTGGAGTACTGTTCAGTCCTGATCTGCATAATTTTTTTTTCCTCTGGTAACTACTTATATCTCAGTGTTAACTTCCCTGATGAGTTTTCAGTCCCTTTCTTGCTGTGAAGGCAAACAAATCATAGAAACTACAAACATCTTTGATACTCTAGGAGGTTGTTTCCGTTTAAAGCGAGTATTTTTACTGAAAATCAAATCTTGGAAGAAGCTAATCACCAAAACAAATATACTTGCTTTTTCTTCTCATATGGCAAAAGCCTCTGTAATGCAGTTAAAACAGCAAAAGAATGCTTTTGTCAGAACTTAGTGTCAGTTTCTTAAAACAGTTCATGTATATACATCATATTAATTCCTTTTATCAACATGTACATCATACCACATTCTACTACCCCCATTCAGCAAAAAATCTCTCTTGCAAAAAGTTTAACAAGCAACTGAATAAAGTAGAAAGCTTTTTTCACTCTAATGCATCTTGGCAGGGAGACTATGCTCTGACAATAAGGAATTCTTTCCTATGCCAGAAATGTTCAGAAAGAAAATGTGACATTTAGGTACAGAATAATAACCATGAAAATAAAAACTGAATTCGCAATTGCATTGCTACTAGAAACTGTTTTTCAAAATTATTATAATGTAAAAATAAAGCTAAAACCATAGCCAGCAATATGATGCACTATGTCAGCATTCATCAAATATTTCACAACAGTGAATTTTTTAAAGTTTAATATTTAAAGTTTCCATAGAGTTTTTAGGAAAATAATAGCAAATTATTCAATAACAGAAAATTGTTAAATATAATAGCGAAAGAGATTGCAGATCCCTAGAAAAGTGGAAGAATAATTAAAGCTCCAACAAATAATAATTGTGATTTTTTTCCCTTTAATCAATTTACAACTGATCAACTTACAATTCTAGGACAGAGTAAATATTTTAGGCCTTTAAAATACCAGCAGTTTTTGACAGAATTACATCATTTCAAGATGCTTACTATGGAAAATAAACACCTAAATAACTACTGACTTTGGGTGTCTCCATTTTTCCTTATTTCTTTTTCTAAATCCATCTAAAACCAGCTAAAATGAGACATGTGAGTTCCACCATCATAATGTCCCAACTCCTTCCTTTCTGCTGTGTTACAGAGAAATCCAGATTAGGCAGGGATAACTAAGATTTCAGCAGCCCATATGAAAGCTTGGAGTGTTTTCTCAGGAAGAATGATCACACCTAATTTCTATTTCTTCTTCCACCCAGCTTACAAATTATTTCCTATTACAGCCATGGAGAAGAGTTTGCAACACATGACTGATAAATTCAAAAGGTACTGGCAGGCCAGTAGAGACACATTAAGTGATGTTTCTTTTTATAAAAGTGACCTGCATGCAAGTACATGATAAAACAACAGAAAGATTGTAAATAATCCAAAGAACAGCAGAAACATTAGTCAGAATGACATTTTATATTTACTATGCTTCTCTCCATGACAGCTCAGTAGTCTGTCATGTTAATTGTGTTGATGACCCTTGGGCAAATGCCCCCATTGTATTTACCAGATTGGTTCCCCAATAAACAACCTGAGGTCAGAGGTCTGTTTTCATATCCTACAAATCTGCTCTTCAATTTGCGTTTAATTATTATTTTCATAGCCAAAACCACAGGACAAATAACAGAGATTAAATTGAATCAAGTAGATTAATAAAAACAGCATTATCTCAACAGTATTTATACAAACTGTGAGTGCCTATGAATAATTAACATGTTTTCGATATCAAGTCTAACCAAAACCAAAACAAACCAGCATGAACTAGATTGCAGTTCAAGAACATTTGGGGTATAACCCTTTGGGACTCTGGTCTGTTCCAGGGCACTTTAAACTCTGTTACCTTCCTTCTTTCCTGCTGGAGATGGATCTGATCTCTGACACCAACAGCTGCTCAAAACACTTTGAGCTCATTATTTACCAGTTTAATCAGTAACAGCAATGCACCACTGGACCCTGTGCAGCCCCACATGCCATGATCCTTTCTTTGTCCCAGCCCAAGTCTCTCTAAATGATGCCTTCATCTGCTTCATGTAATTTTACCACAGGGCTCAGTGGGTACAGAGGTGCTCACACTGGCCCTCACAGCACAGACAAATGCTGCCTCAAGGATTAAGGTATTTTTCACAGCAGACTGCTAAGCATTGCCATTCTTTAACCTTCAATCTCTTTTCATGCTTACTCTTCAACTTTTTAGAGCAGTAGGTCATAAAAAAGCTTGAAGCTGAAATACTGCCTTAAGCTGTTTAATTGTCATTTTTAATGGGTCGTTGTGCTTTTAATTTTGTCATGTACATAGACTAAAAAAAGAAGAAAAAATTCCAGAACTCTCTTATAAAAAAGCTTACTTTTTCATATGAGGCTCTGATGCCTAGAGGAGCTGGAACAGAGGCTACACAGAGTTAAGAGGAATAAAATGAATATTTATTGAGAGGATTTGAAAGGCCACACCCTTGGCAGCACCAGTGCCACAGTCGCGGCCCCTGCCTGGATGGCTCCAAGATGGGAGCAAAAGAGGGCTTGGTCACGAGATCTCACACCTTTATAGGTTTTAGTCCATTTGCATACAGGAGTCAACTGTCCAAATAATACTCTCAAATAGGGAAGTTTCATCCTCCTTGCTTGCCTGCTCGCCCGCCCTCCTCTTTTCACGTTGTTTATGCTTCGGGCTTGAAGTTTGAAGAGATTTTCCTTGAGTCCTTAGCTGGAATCAGACTGTTTTGTCTTCACTGCCCAAGCACAACAGAAAAGCACATCCAGGAATAACAGAAAAACTTAAAACTTAAGGCATCAGCTATGGCTGGAAGATCTAACTAGAGAATGGTGCGAAAGAAGCGGCTGAGGAGGTGACAGACAAAAACTCTACAATTGGCATAAAGGGTGCCTTTACTGTGGAGAAAACAAGTGTCTCACTTGGGGAGTCTTTTCCTGGTGAAGAAGAGTGGTTGTTGTCTAAGAAGAGGATTTTTACATAGTCTTATTAAGAAATCAAGTTTCTTATATTCTGCTAAGTTGTTACTATTATTCTTGAATTAATTATTCTATAAAGCAAGGAAAGGTGTCCCTTGATGCTATTATGCAACTCAGAACTTTTTTTCCTTCTATTTCAAAGAAAGCCCTGTGAGTCACTTGCATGAAACCACATTTTTCCAGCTTATTAAGGCTTCTTATAAAGAAAGTACCTCAGAACATCTAACTGAAAATCATTATTCTGAGTTGAGTTACAAGATAGAAGATACATTTATTTGCCTTTAAGTAATGTGTTCTTCTTCAGGGCTTTACACAATCATCCCTACAAACAATATTTTTTAAAATTTGCATATTTCTCATAAAAAAATCCATCTAACCAAAACATTTAAATTTCTTCTTAAGCTTTTAATGATTTAATATATTTATTTAAATGTATTTCTGTGTATATAAATTGTTTTAACTTTGTTCTCCATTCCCATTAATACTTGTGTAATGACAGCACAGCAAGGAAATCATAGGAAAGAAAAAGGGTGGGGTTTGGGTTTTTTTGAGATCCATTTATCACCCAGTCCAAGGAGCAGGAATTTGGCATGTAGCCTCAATTTCTGTAGAGCCTCACCGATTTCCATGTTTTTCTGTGAATACAGAAAATATTTCATTATTCTAGTTAAATAATATTTTTCCCAGAAACTGTTTTTAATTATAATAAGGTGTTTCATATTCTTAACCACAAAAAGCTAATAATATTCACCATACTTTATTTTTCTCTTACTGTAATAAAATTTGACATGGATTGCAGCAAAAAAAGCTTTATGTTATACTATATGGTTTTATTCCAGATTGAGGATGGGTACAACTCCAAAGGAGAGTCAGAATTATACCCTGGAATCGAAATTTGATTTTTTGGCTTTCACAGCTGGATGGATCTTTAAAAGCTTTCACAGCTGACTGAATTCAAGGGCGTCCTAACATATGCAAACACACAAAGTTTTTATTTTTATTTTTTTTTAAAGGGAGATGTTTAGTAACTAATTCTGTAGGTTGAATTAATCTCCCTCTGCTGGACACGCACTGTGTGACCCTGTTGCTTTTTTGTCTTTACTGAATGAAATAAACTGCAATTTTCAAGAGTTGTCACGTCTCTCTCTCTCCCTCCCTCTTTCACTCCCTCTCTTTCCATGTCTTCCTTTTGTTCTCATCCAAATAAACATAACAAGAATGTGGGTCCCTCTGAACACTCTCCATGTTCTGTTGAACTTCTCTTGTAAATATTAAACACTTTTGTCTTTCTCTGTGGGGATTCCCTTGCCTCCAAATTTCTTTATGCAGTCAACAGTGGTCAAATTATTTTGCAGAAAATTTTTGTCAATATGTTCTCCGTATCAAATTTATCAAAGTTTACGTATCAAATGTAAAATACAATTTCCTTTCTTCTATGTAAGTTCTTTGAAGAATCTATTTCAAGGTAAAAATCCAAGTAAGTGAGATATTTTCTCCAAAATGAAGTTAGAAAACGTCAACAATTTCTTTATAACCATTCTTCTAGTCCTAGATTCTGCACATACATTAGTGTCCCAGAATTTTAGCTGAATAAACACAAAAATATAAGCAACCCTCCATACAAAATTGACCAAATCTACATCCCAGAAGGACAACACAAAATATCTTGACATGCCTTCGTTCTTATAAACCATCTACTCAGAAGAGACAGGGAAAAAGATTTCCACTTCTTGTAGAGAGAATTTACAAAGTAATGCACGGAGATACCTGGAAATTTTCAAAGCCAGATTGGATGGCATTTTGAGTAACCTGACCTAATGGAAGATGTCTCTGCCCATGGCAGAGGGGTTGGGATGATCTTTAAGGTCCCATCTAACCCAAATCAGCCTATGATTCCATGATCAGTGGTTAAGAAACTTAAAGGAACTGGTTTTACAAAACTGTGTATAACAGGTGTCCTCATGAATTTAAAATCTTGAAGACACATAAGTGTTCCACAAGTAAGAAAGAGCAGTGGAAACGCTTTGGTGTATTTGGATAACAGCAGTTGATTCTGTAAGAACTTGTATTTCTAATCTAAAACAGAAGTTAAATTTTGTATGATTAACAGTATATTAAAAAGTTACAATACAGAGGAAAACATCTAACTGTGAAATCTGATAGATGTGTATGGAATTAGCATGGTACTGTCAGGATGCCAGAATCTGTCTTCTAATGTCTCTTCCACTGGATCAGGGTTAATAAAGGATTAAACAGATCTTAATTTTATGACCTCCTGACCACAATTTTGTTATGAATCCTTTTATGATGTTTTTGGGGTTTTGTTTGGTTGATTGGTTTGTTGGATTCTTTTGCCATCCTACAAAATTGCTTCTGTCTTTCAGTTTCTTTTTCCAAACTTCCTGCTTTTCACAACAAAGTCTCAGCCTGTCGCTTCTGATCAGATTTGTTTTCAATACTCTTCCTTTTATTCTCCAGCACTCAGACTTGTCCTTCTAAATGTTCATCAGTTTGACCTTGTGTCTTTTTCTTGTCTCATTCTTTGCCTGGCATGTTCAATTCCATTTAAACCATTACCTTCCTGGTCAGTCCAATCGATCATTATAGGTCAAAACTATAAACTGGTGGATGGAAAGTTGTACTGGTGCTTTAATACTAGAAATCACAGGTCCATTAAGAGGACATCAATGGTTAAAAATTAGGCTAAGTGAGAAAGTGCAGGTGACTGAAGTGGGTATGATGATTTTAGCATTTGACTCAGAAAACTGAACAGAAAATAAAATAGAAATATTTAATCAATTTTGTATTAAAAAAAAATCATTATCTGTATATAATGGGAGATCCAGCCTCCAAATGAGACTAGTAGTTCATCATCAATGTTTCTGTGACACATGCAAGAAATTAGCCAAGCAAAAATGGCGTGGTGCAGAAACTGCAAGAAAATGTCTGATAAATATAAACAAAACATAAGAAGTACATAAATAATTCACTTTTCTGTTATTACAGTGAATGGGGATATAGGTAGAAAAACATAAACTTATTTTTGAATTAATATTTTTCTCGCTACACCTTTCTCTCTGTGTATTTACTGATATGTAGAATCCAGTTCCAAGATTTCGGTGCAATTTTTTTTACTAAATTTTATGAAAAATGTTAGCAATTTCTTTTTTTGCCTAAATAATTACATTCTAAAAGCCACTGGGAAAATCTCAGTTCATACCCATACAAAACTGTGACATTGTTTAATTTTCTGCTACAAAGAACAGAAAAAAAGGCTTGTTTTCTCCAGTAATAATCACAAAATAAATGCAATAGGGAACTTGTCTACTGATACTGCAAGCATACTACAAATTCCTCATCCACAAGAAAGAAAGACAATAAAAATCCCTTTCACTAGGTCAACACCTTTAACACAGAACAGATAAACACATTCAGTTTCTGTCTATCACAGAGCATTTTCTGGTGGATCTTTAAAACACTGGCATGTAACACCTTCATGTCCTTAAAATTGTTAAACATTTGGCAGCATGTTATTAGCCTTGTTCTTTCCTTCCTGCTTTCATGCTCACATATTTCAAACAACCAAAGCATATGTAATAATGTTGCAAAGGGTTAGAGTTTAACACAGAATATTATTGTTAGCATTCTACCATGCATATATTTCTTTCCTCATTTTGCATCCTAAATGCAGCAAGAGATGGGTGTACATTCTGAAAGAACAGCAAAATTACAAAATTAAAACCAAGTCATGTTTTACATTGCTCTTTGGTGACATTTTTCTGTATAAGGACCTAAAACTTCACACTGAAAATGTGCATATGCATTTATTTTTCGTTATTTCTCTCTGTATTTTACTCTGTATGAGTATTACTCAGTGATAACTAAAGTATCCCTGTGTTCCCAACACTGTTTTTGTCACAAACCCAAACCATAGCTTCATACAAACTGCTACAAAGAAAATTACCTCTATTGTAGTCAAAATCAAACAATAGGTTTTAGTTAAATTTTAATGACTGTTCAGAAATGTTTCTTTGCTGTTACTTAGACCACAGGGAGTCACTGCAGTACAGACAAGTCATTGATACCTCTCTAGGCCAATGGAATATGGGACACTTTAAAGCTGAGGGCAGGGTACATGCATGGTACCTTTCTGTAGTTTCTGAGATCATCTCTATAAAATCTCTGCTCAGATAGGAGAATCTGCTGCCAACCTGTTCATTTTCCCACCTTGCAAAGTAGGACTGAGATTAATTTATATTTTTTAGACACTGAAAGGAAATGCTCAAGAAACTAATTGAGAATATTTGCTACCCCTTGCAACATCTTAAGATATTGCTTGATTATGCGCAAATAGTTATTTATCAAAGGAACAGCTAGTAAACTGGCCTTTATCAAAGTAACAGCTAGTAAATTGGCCTTCTTAGTATGAGTATGGGCAGCAGAGCATTACTTCAACATTTACATTTAGTTTTCACTTTTATTTCTATTGCCTCTAATTATGGTGAGCTGGTAACAAGAGAGAAAAAAATAATTATTAGTTGTAAAATCAATGCTGTAGAAAATGGATTTTAAAGGATAATCTAAATGCAGCATTAGATGCAGTTAACATTTGAAGGCTGAATTTTCATTGCTAAGTGTGATAAAAGTGTATTAGCTGATGCTATCCTACATATAATTAGACTAGCATTCTATTGAGAAATTGTACAAACAGAGTCTTGTTGGGAGTCTTCCATATTTTTAAGATATTGAGGTTTAAGTGTAATCTGTCACTTGGTCATTCTCTCAGTTCTGTAGAATATCCTGATAATCTTGCTATTCTATTCCATATACCTTTGTCAAAAAGCTCTCTGTGTGTCTGTGCTTATGACAGAGCAGAACATCTTCATTTTTATATACCTGATAATCTCGGTGGTCAGATTCTTAATGGTGTGGAACTGCCTTGCAGATCTACTTGTAGTTTGCAGTTTCCATATTCTCCACATGTAGTTAGTTGATTCCTTACTCATCTTCTACATATTTCACATAAAAGATTGCTAAGAAATTACTGGAAGGAGCACAGCCTTCTCAGTTTGCTTTCAGGTATGTTTGCAACAAAATCATTGCAAACAGTGATCAAGTCCAATATTGACTCCTATCAATATCAAACAAGGGATCACTATTAGAGGGAATTATGTGTGTATTTATTAGGGAGTATTCTAATATTTTAAGAAATCTACCAAAAAAATGAAAGTAGGAATTTTATAATTGTAAGCCAAGATCACATGTACATTAATTCTGGAAAATCACAGACTTCATGTTCAGGAAAAGGACATTCCCAGGTAGCACTATCAACCTCTTGATTGAGCTTCCCACTGGTTTGCTGAAATGTACTTATCCTTAGTCAATGAGGTGATGTCTGTACAGCATCTTAAACAACTTTCCAGACATGACTAAGAGTGAGTTGGGAATAGGGATGTATGTTGATACTGGACTTGGACACATTTTCAATGGCTCTTTTCTTTGTTGGTTTTATGTTTATTTTGTTGTTTTGGGATTTTTTAATTTGCTTGCTAATAAAAAGAGCAAGTAAGACATCACTAACATCACACACAAATGTTGATAACTGATCTGAGACAGGCTACATTAATACATTAGCAATAAAAATATGCAAATTTAGGATATTTTTCTAAAGTAAGATAGCTGACCAAAATAGAAAATAAGTTGGATACTGTGCAGACATTGTCAATCAATAGGAATTTAACCAGAGCAGGACCATGATCATACAAAGTCAAATTCCGTAATATAAAAATAAAAATAATATTATCATAAAATAATCTCTTCTTGTGATAAAACACATCTTTTAAAATTGAATCTTACATTTTTATAAACACGGGAGGTGAGAAATTATCAAAAACAGTATGGTGGTGTGGTGGGCTGATGTTGGCTGGATATCAGGTGTCCACCAAGCTGTTCTATCATTCAGCAGAAAAATGGGGGGGGATAAAGAAAGAAAACAACCCCAACCCCCATGGGTGAAGAAAAAGTTTTCAAAGCAAAATAAAAGGTCAAGCATGGAAGGAAAGGAAAATTCTATTCTTCCCATCAACAGGTGATGCTCAACCACTTCCTGAGAAGCAGGACTTCAGCTGTGCAGCAGCTGCTACAGAAGGCAAATGGCATTACAGCAAATTTGCAGCCCTCTCCTGCTCTTTTCTCAGCATTTCTATCCAAGCAGACATCACATGGTATGGAACATCTCTTTGCCCTGGCTGTGTCCTCTCCTAGGACCTTTCCCTCCCTCAGGTTACTGATGAGGGGGAATGTTGGAAAGTCGTTCTTGGTGCTGTGTGAGCCCTGCTCAGCAGCAGCCTAAGCTCTGGTGTGTTATCAATACTTTTCTGGCCACCAATGCAAAGCACAGCACTCTGAGGGCTGCTGTGGGGAAGACTAAGTCATCTCAGACAGACTCAGTACAGATGCAAAGTTTGCTATCCTAATTTTAGAAATTATTTTGTATACATAATGAAGATATTTTCTGTTAAGAGAATGAAGACTCAGAGAAGCAAAATTCTGATCCCCTCCCAGTTTTGCAGCTCTGAAGTGTCTTAGCATAACAATGTTTTCAGAATGAAGTAGAGAATCTTTAGAGAAGCAGAAATTTGCTCTGAATGCTTCTTCTTAGGCAGGTGTTCCTTCTGCACCCTGTAGAGACAGAAAGAAAACAAACAAAAAAACTTTAAATGAAATCCAAACACGATAATGATTACTTATTAGCTGCTGTTTACTTATCCTGCAGATAGATGCTTCTATATCCAAAGTCATTCGGCCCTCATGAGATAATAACAATTAACATTCTTACAGCAGATTAAAAATTTAATTAAATTTTTTTAAAAACCTGAAATGGGTGAGCTGAACACAAGTACTAAGGACTACTTTCTATGAGTCTAACTTGAACCTAGCCTTTGCCAGTCTTAGTTGCTGTGACATTTGTGGGAAAAAAAAAGCGTGACTCTTTACTTTGTGATTTAACTGTAATTCAAAAATTGCCTAGATTAAGTGTCTTTTTTTACCACTATTTTATATCAAATTGAAGATCAAAATATGCATAATTTTTATGCTAGAAAAACAGTGAAAGCACTTAAAGTTTTCATCTCTGTAAGTTTTAGTATTTTCAAAAATACTAATTTTATTTTATCTTTACCAAATAAACAAATATGTGATATCTAATGTATGTTTTACTTTTTTTTACTATACACAAATGAACTAGAAATAGAGTACAGTTTATTAAGTCTGTTCTTTGCTTTTTCTTTTTTTTTCTCATCATTATTCCCTTTATAATGCTGGGAATAATTTGTGATAATGACATGCCTTTCTTGTTTGAGTTATTCCCCTTTCATGCAACCATTTATGCATTTCTGTTTTATGAGTGGATAATGAGAAATAACAAGTAAAGATTTGCAAGGATGTACAAATACATGAAACACTGTACTGTCTGCCTGCTCAGATACAAAAGGAATATTTTCAAAACTGTAGCTGAAAAGATTCAATTTATAATTCTGTATCTGCACAAAAGAATTTGCACATTTTCTTAAGAAAAAAGTATTTTTTAAAAAAAGAAAAGTTGGGGATGAACACAAAAATGGCATAGAGAGGAATTCTTTAGGTACTCTGCGTACTCAGCTGCTGAAGAATTCTGTGTGACTGAAGGACATTCAGGATTGAGTGATCAGGTGTGAAGTATGTATGTTTAATTTTGAAGGAAATGTTTATGCTTCAGCTTTTTGTTCTAGTTTTCCTTATTCCACTGTGTTAATCAACACTTATTTACAGTTAGTCCATTAGGTATGTTGAATAATTTTCAAACAAGGAAAAATTTAAATAAAAACATTGTATTTGCTTTTCAAAGTGTCCCATCAATGTAATCTCTGAGATTTGCAGATGGTCCTCAGGTTCTAGAATTCGTATGTAATGCTCTGTGGGAAAAATCAGAATAGGAAAAAAAGTATTTTGTTTATATATTTTTAGTGGTGATAAAGTTAATTTCTTCATGGTAGCTTCTTTGATGCTGTGTTTATAATTTGATAACATCGATGTTTTAGGTTCTGCTGAGCAGTGCTCACACAGGGTCAAAGCCTTTTTCACTTTTCACACCACCCAAGAGTGATCTGGGAGTGCCCAAGAAGTTGGGAGGGTGCAGAGCCAGGAGAGCTGGGCCCAGCTCCCTTCAGGATATCCCAGACAAGAAAGCTGGGTGAAGAAGAAGAAAGAGGGAGACACATTGGAGTGAGGGTGTTTGTCTTGCCAAGTCAATGTTATGCAGGATGGAGACCAGCTTTCCTGGAGATTGCTGAACTGCCTACTTTTGGGAAGTGGTGAATGAATTGCAGACTTTTCTTTGCTTGTCTGTACAGCTTTTGCTTTACCTTTCAATGTCTTTAATGCCACTCATTAATTTTCTCACTTTAAACTTCTGTTTCTCTCCTCATCCCACTGAAGAGCAAGCATTGAGCAGGTCTTCTGTGGGGTTGAGCTGCCCATCTGGGGTTAAACTACAAAAATATGATAGGTAAAAATGGCCATTTCACAGGAAGAAGAAAATTAAGCACATTTAAAAATTTTAAGTAAAACTTGAATATTTCTTTTGGGTATATATACTTTTTTTTTTTTTAAATTTAGCTCTGATGGAAAGTGCAGGTATCATAAAATGCCTGATCTGTTTTTAAATTCCCTGTTCTTTTTTTTTCTGAAGCAGAAGATAAATTTATCAAACTGTTCCTTTATGCCTGATCTCTTTTGGCTTTTTCCAGCTATTTCCTGATGTTGATCCTCATGATTAATATCCTTGTCAGGAACATCACTGCTGTTTTTCTTTGTGCTGCCATCCCTTTCAGCTTTGGCTGTTTATTCTCAACATGCCTCCACTGATGTGGGGCTCTGAGGAGGCACTTGTATCCAGTGTCCAGAAGTTGCTGAGGTGCACGTGACCTTATCAGTGAGTCAGACTTCACTTGGGAAGTGTTAGGCACCACACTGATTTTTAAAACAGATGTTCAATCACACAGGCACGTTGACTGAGATGGAAGATGGAATTGATAATAGGTGTCTGTCTACCCCTGTGGCATTTCCACTGTGAGAAGATGATCTACTTATATCAATATATTGTCGGTATCAGAACATGATAAAATCAAGAGCTCTGAGATACTCTCTTATGGTAAACCTTTACAATTGTTTCAGCCAGAGTTTGCCTTTGTAGCACACTATTGAATTTGTATGTACCTAAACACACAGATGGCAGAGGCAGTAGGAAGTAGAAGGGGAAAAATAGGCAGATTAATGGAAGAAAATATAACAGGCTAAAAAGAAAACAAAAGTTAAGGGGTTTCTGGTATCTCACTTGGTTTTGTTTTGATATATGTTAGGAAGGTTAAGAGTCAGAGAGTTCCAGAGTAGAGGATGGTTAGGGATGGACAGCTCTAGAGTTTTGTGTGATTACTGGCAGCAGGAGCAACAGACACCTACCTTGTCTCATTTTTGTCACTGAGGGCAGATGGGAAAATCAGTGACTCAGGACTGTGCACCCTTATGTAGGTTCTTGCCCTCCTCAGCCACAAAGGTCTGCACCTCACCACCTGCTCAGACTCACTCAGGATGTCAGTTTGACTGTGCCTGGTCTGCTCTCCATGAGATGCTGAGGGAGAGAGTGACCATGAATGTGGCTAACAGGGGTTTTGCCCCAACTTTATTAGTATCTATAGGGAGATTCCAAGGGCAAACACACTATGAAGAATTAATTAATCAGTTATGTCTATGGTATATGTGCTTATTTGTAAACTATGAGGATTACATCAAATCCACAGAGATAATGGCATTCATGTATTTCTCTCACACACACACTGTCCTTACACACCTCAAGGAGAACTGTATCCATCAGATCAATTTATTTCTCAGAAATCTTAATTTCTTTCTCTCTGATTTACAATATCACCTCAGAGATTGTTCACAGTAAGTTTTATACTTCTGTGAAATTCTATGGAGAGAGATTAATTCAAAGAGACTCATTCCAACATATTCCCCCGGGAAATAGAAGACAGATACTTTATTGTAACATCAGTGTCAAGTCAGAGCATTCTGCTTTTTCCAAAGCACAGATCAGCTGAATATGTGGTTATTTATTATTTCCTCCATATAATTTATCAGCTAAATTGTACCATTGGTACTTTCCAAGTGTAACATCTAAGTTCAACCACAGAAAACTCACAGCTTTTCAGAAAAGCCCAGCATGGGGAGCAACCACTTCCAGAAATCTGGAGCAGTTTTCCTGTCTTGGTTTGAGAGTGATGGAAAAGTGTACTCTGAGTACTCACGTGAGAAACTCAAGTTAGATGGCACCACTGATGATAACTCAAATGATTGCTAACCAGATCTAATTGACTTTGACTTCACTTTGAAAATTTAGGGTAAATGAAAGACAGGATCAAGCATTTAGAGATATAGAGAGGAAGAGGTAATGGCACATCAGAGAAAATTAAAGAAAAATGTTACCAGATCATTTGTGTCTTGATGTAACATGAATTTAAGCAAAGTTTTTATGCCAAACACATTAATTTATTTAAGGAAAAAAATTATATAACAAGATAAGAGTGATAAATGAGTAGCAAAACCAAGTTAAGAGGCAGGCAAAGATTTTAAATAAGATAGTGTAATGCCATCTTCAGTTAATCAGTAATATTTTGAATCTGGAACTTTTTTTTTCATGATTCAAAGGGAGAAAGACAAAGTGGAATTTTATTAAATTTGTGTATTATAATTACCTGGTAAATATAACCTTGACTAAACCAGTGCAAGAATAGCATCATTACACCAGAAACCAAATCACATAAATTTATTTTTTTTGTTCAAACATTCTACTTATTTCAAGAAACCAAATTCTGATTTCAGATATAATACTGTGACTTCAGCAGCTTGCCCAAAATGAAAAAAATATATTTTTAAAAAGCAAATTGTACTTCTTTCTTATTATTCTTTAGTTATGACATATTAGTGATTGCATGTTGATAATTTATATTCATTTAGTCAGCTATGCTTTATCAGTTCTTTACTTTTTACCTGCGGGTCTGTTTGTTCTCAGCAGTTAAGGTTAATCTTGGTTCCCACATCTTTGTTTCTGTTAAATATTTGTTTTGAATTTCTGAGGCCACACAGTTGCGGTAGCTAGAATTTATTCAAATTAGTTCATATAAAATTTCTTAGTCAGGAGGATCACAGAATAACGTAGATTACAAATGGTATATGGCTCAATAGTGTTGTGGTGATGGGTGGATGCCAACCAGTAGTTGAGTTTCTTCAGAACTATTTGCTTGTTCCCTCATCCTTAGTGGGATCAGGGAAGAAAACAGAAGAACTAGAGTGAGAAAACTCATGATTTGAGATAAAGATAGATTAATATTTGAAAGGAAAGGGGGAGAGGAAAGGGTACAAACACTAAATTGATGGAACAAAAGAAATCAAACCAACATCTAGCCAGTCTCCAAGCAATGGCCTCCTTGAAATCCAAAATGTTCTTACTCCAACTCTCTGTAAGGATGAAATCATATGGTATTAAATGTCCCTTTAGCCAGTTTGGGTTATTTCTCCCAGCTGTGTTTCCTGCCAACCTTTTACCCACTCATGCTTGATAGGCAGGGAGCAGAGTAAGAAAAAGTCAAAGCCTTGACTCTGTGTAAGTACTGTTTGCAAGCATCAAAACATTGATGTGTTACCAACACTGTTTTAGCCACAAATCCAAAGCATCATACAGGCTGCTATGAAAGACAACTCGCCCAGTCCAACCAAATGTCTCAGATCCAACAGGTTTAGTCCAAAACAAAGTATCTTTTCCATGACTTTATTCAGCTTTAGTGCTCATTAGGCTTTGAGTTTTATATATTAACTCATATGCAAAGTCATCAAAGTGTATGCTTTGAAGACTGCTTTCAGTTAAAACTAGTCTCATGTTGAAAAAAATGTATTACAAGATTTCAGGTTTATCACCAGTTTTTAGAAGGCTCTAAGTACAAGTTAATACGAAGCTTGTCTCTTGGTTATCTAATGGCTATACAGGTAGAATGTTTAATAAGTACAATTGCATCACATAATCACATAAGAATAGCTGTGTGGGATTAGACAAAATCTTATATCAGAAACAATACTGAAAGGAATAGAATGGAAATAGTATTCTATTCTTGCCCTATATCCATGAGGGACAAAGAGGAGTTATTAAAAGTGTGGCAATAATTATATGGCATTATTATCTTTCTAGTTGTGTGAGCATAATCTTACCAATGTACCCTCCTGAACCAGCATAAGGCAAAAGAATAATGAAGTTTTTGTAGATTAATGTGTAGCATAATCATGGCAATCAACATGAGGTTCTGTTTGCAAAGCATTGCTACTGTTGCCATCATTTCTACTTTTCTGCTTCAGAAGGCAAGATATTAATATTTTTCCATTGTGACTGACATAGCAATATGTAAATCACACGATTGACACAGAATCTGTTCCAAGAATATTTTTTAAAATCACCTTTTCTGTAATCAAATGGACCTGAGCATGGCACCAAGGGTGATTTTTTGTTCATGTGTCACATAAATGCAAACCCCAAAGAAGCATGACAAAATTGTAACTATGACTTTCACAGCTGTGGGATAGTGCACAGCTAGATATTCCTCACTTAAGTAAATTTTGTTTCATCTTATTTAGTGGGAAGCACTGCAGGTGCATTGTTTGCAATAAAGTGGATTTATGATGATACTTTTTCTTCTAAATGCAAGTTTCATTTAAGGGGTTCCACTCTAAATAGCCTTTTGCCTTTCTCCAGATTTCCTAACCCAGATTTTAATCTCCTCTGATTTAATGTTTAAAGGAAAACATATCTTCTACAGTCTCCAAACAAGAAAACAGAAAACAAACAACTAATGTCATATACAAATTTCTAATTTTCATTTTTTTTCCTAGAGGAGATAACATCTGCTTCAAAGATCCTGCAAAAATGCCTGCATAGGGTATCCTGTTATTTATAAAACAAATTTCTGTCATTCACTGAACTAGGAGAAGGAGACACTAATGCTCTTTAGTGTTATTTTAATAGTTATTTCAATAGTGTTCTTGGCTTTTTAAATTTGGAAGGCAGCATGATGTTGCAGTGAGTAAACCATTAGCAAATGGTGCCTAAAAGTAGACAGGCAAAGATGATTAGGCAATTCAGCATTGACAACTCTGATTTATATGTTGCTATAAAAGCTAGAGGAGGCTAGATATCTCTTTTGAAATCAGAAAAAGGAAATACTAAAAGTAGATGACATTTCAAGATGTTATCTAAAGAGATATCATATTTCCTCTTAATTTCCTATAAGGATTATCTTTCCAATTCAGATCTTGCTGCACAGCCTTCCTCTTATCCCATCCTTAAAGCAGTCAACATAAGATGCTTCAAATAGAAGGAGAGCATAACTGGGATAACTTACAGATGAAGCTTGATCTAAACTGGATAAAATGTATTCTTCTGACCATAATTTAATGACTCAGTTATTTTCTCCACCTGAATATTCATCAACCATGTCCTGTCTGAACTACTTGTAAGCTACTGGCTTCAATACTGCATTGAGTTAAAAATAATGTAAAGTTTTATTTATTTTCACAACTTTTATTTTTCTGTTTCTTTTTCCTTGGGTTTCAGAACTACAGAATGAAAAAGAAGCATTTTATAATCAATTTTAAAAATATAAACCTGTATTTTGAACTGTGTAAATTGGTTTTAAAGTATTCTGTTACTTTCTATATTTCTAACTTTTATCACCAGTTTCATCCACTGAAATATAAAGGTGTTTTTATAATTTCATCCATCATTAGAAAGGTGTGGTTGTGAACTCTATTTTTTCCTTATACAGTCTAACAGATTCTTTCCTAACCACTGATGGTCACTGGTTTACACTGATGACAGCATGGACTTGATAATTTCCCCTACTTGATTCAGCTAATTTAACATGATCGATGTGTACAATTTTTTGATGTCATCTCTTGTTATGTATACTGCTGTGTTTTTGCCCCTAGAGAATTTTGACTACTATCCCATTCATATCTGCTTACCATTAGGTCCCCTAGGGATCTTCATAGCTTTCTATGACTAATGTATATTTTTGTGGTATGCCATTTTGTCAGCTGTTTTTCCAGATTGTTAATTGCATATTCAACACAATCCTAGCAATCCTATGTAAGTCTTCTTCTAAGGTAAGATTTACTGACTGATGTTTGGGTCTTAGGCAGTGCTCTGCTTAATAAAGCCAGAAGTATTCTTGCTGTCACTCATACCCCAGGCTAAGTGAAAAACTCTGGAGGCCCTTCCAAAAGCCTTTAACTCACCTGTTTGCTACTTGTCTGCAGCTCTGTGTGAAGTATTACACATTCAGGTCTGAGACATATTCCTTGGCAGTATTCCAGTGACAATTCCACTCCCTACCTTTCCATTCACAAGACCAGAAGTAGTGAGTGAGTCCTCCACACACTAATATACACATACACCCAGTGTATGGGGTGCAAAGCAACATAAATTATAAGGTTGGCCATGGCACAAGACCTTAGAAAACAATTTCATTGCTTTGTTTGATCGAAGCTCTGAGCAAGAACTTGTTCTTGAAAAGATAATATAGTAGAAAGGGATTTTAATTTTGTCCAAACTTTTTTACTCAAATTTTTTTCAGTGTTAGCAAACAGTAATCATAATTACAATTGGAGACACAGATGAAATCAAATGAGAGGGTGCAAAATGTTGCTAAAATGAGTCTTTCTTGCATTTAATGAACGACATAGGAAGAACTCCTGTAAGAACCCAAATCCCTAAATGCAAATGACTGTGTTTGACTGAATATACTGTAATTTAACTGTAGCCTACTGATTTCGGTGTTACCTAAAAAGAATCATGAACATGTTGGTGTGTACATTTTCAACACCCTCATCAAGGAAAGCTATGCAATGCCTGTGAAAATCTTTTACTTATTTTACATTCTTTAAAATCCATATTTTCCTCCTATTTCTCATTTGCACATTTCTTGCCTCTGATATAATCCACTGATTTATATATTATTTGAGTGTCTCTAGACAGTTAATTCTATTCTAATTCTCCCTCCATAGTTTCAAGAGACATTCACCTTTTTTTTGCTGTTCTGTTGTTTTTTGCTGTTCTCCTTTTTTCCCCCCCTGCCATCAGTGTATTTGGGGATCTCTTAGTTTCATTTAGAAAATATTTCTTATTTAAAAGCTATCAGATTGGATCAGAACCCTCTAATTATTTTTCTTTGCTGTTTCTTCTTTCCTATTTTATTTTTGTTTAAGGGTATGCAATTCTGTTCCAACTTAATTTTTGCTATACACATTTTTAATTAGCTGGTGTTCCAAGTCCAAGAAGTTAAATTACCTTATATTTCATTAAGAAATTTTAATTTGCATTGTTACTTGCCATTCATTATCCTCTGTTGTTTTAAAATCCCCTTTGGAATTGTTATCTCACAAAGTTAAATTTTGCCATGTCTCCATACAACACTAAACTCAATACTCAAACCCAGTATTTGACTACATACTCCAAAACCCTACATGACTTATATTTAAGGACACTTTCTTTTGTGCTCTAAATTATAATAATTCAAGAGACCTAAAAACCTGGTCCATGAGCCCCACTATTCTGTGTATGCTTAAAAATGCAACGAATTGTAGGTAAAGTAGGTAAAGTAAATTGGTTTTGTACATAAATGGAGTGAAAAGGATCCAAATAAAAATATATTATGGAAATTTTGGAAAGAAATATGATCAGAATTCGTGTTCTACACAACTGAGAAAAACCTTTTCTATCCACACATTATACTTTTTCTTGTGATTGTTCTTTATATCAAATATATCAGTCACACACCCTTCTATGGAAAAAAGGGTCTTTTTCCTGTTTTCAGTTTTTTAGTAAAACAAAAATAATTGCTAAGCGCAAGCACTTTTTTGTTCCAAGAAAAAGAACATAGCTTATACATTTTCATCCTATCTAATTTAACATAAAAACATCTCAGACTTTTTGTAAACACTTTTACCTGAATGATACCTTGAGAGCAACTAAGCTGCTCATTAACTAAGTAAATCTTTCACTTTATTCAAATGAAGCAGCATTTGATTACACTGAGTTCCTTTTTATAATACTGAATTTCTATTACTTGACTTCTTTATGTTTTCCTGATTTTATAAATACTTTCTCATTACTTACTTTTAAGCAAATATACCCTAATAATAATTTAATGGCTACTGTAGCATTATTGTAGGATTAGAGTTGCTGGCATTTGCATAAATGCATGGAAATTGAGATTAAATCCTGTGTTCCCAAGTAGTCACAGAGACTTCCTGATCTTTCTGACAGAACCTTATCTGCTATTCATAAAGCTGGGGTGGAAAAAGCTCAGTTACACAGTTTCAAGTTTCCCCCATTAAGATCCTGAGTCTCTTCAAAAATATTAAAATATACCCATTGTTTCCTGGGTTTTAACCTGGGCCAAGAGTGGCCACCATCTTCAAAAACTAAGCCATAATGGATTGCCAGACAAATATTTCTGATTATATTGGCTATATGCACTATATATTATAAATATATTGGTTACATTGATTACGTGCATTCTGAAATTCTATCACCATTGCTGGTTCACATCAGGACTTCTGCTTTTGCTTTAGTATATTTTGAGGCAGAAATATGATAATTTCAGGTAACATTAAATGAAACTTGACCTGGCTATTTAGACTTCTCTTATAAATGTTACGCACCTACATTTCTCCTTTCAACTCCTCTGCAAAATTTCCACCTAGATCGACAAAGCCTGAGGAAAATCACTATGAAATAAATACACCATATTCTTACCTTCTCAGATTTTCTTGGATCTTTTATAAATATCTCAGCATTACCTGAGCAAATGATTGTCTGAATTTTTGTTTCTTTGAAATTTTTATTTGTCAAATTTTTTTTGTTTTTAACAAACCTAAGCAAAACTCCAAAATAAAGAAGGCTTCAAATCCTATTTGTCTTATTTTTCACCACCAAGGTTATCAATAATAGATACCATCAGAAGCTAAAACTGAGAGCATTAACGCTGGTACCCACATCACTCTGCAAAATGTCAGTATCACAGAGACAATCAAAAGACAAATTTGAATAGCTGTGTAAGTGAACTCCCTCTTCAGTAAATGTAGAGCCCAAAGTGTGTTTCACTGCTCAGAAGATAAACACCAAAGGATTTCACATTTCATAAGTAATTTTCCTGCATCATTAGTATAAATACATGCAGAGTTGAATTCTCTAATGTAAATATTACATTTTTTCCTGGATTTCATCAACCATTGCTCATGTATGTAGTCTTAGCAACATCAGTTAATAAACTGCCTGTGTAAATACCAATATGCACAGCTCTAAACAATTCTGAATGCTCAAAAGAAATGCTTCTACATTAAATGATTAGATATTTGATTTTTAAAAACGCAAAAGATTCTTCACAAAGACGTAGAACTGCTATTAAGCAGATGGATTTTTCTGCTGTTATTATTTCATATCAAGTTTATTAGCTGCCAAAACTGAATCAATTATCCCACAATACCTTTATACGTCTTTTATTGATATTCTAGAATCTGAACAGGATTTAATGAATGGACCAGAATATATCCAGTAAAGGAAATTAACTTTATTTTATTAAATGATAAAAATGTTAGCACTTATTATGCCTCTTGTAAATTCTTATGCATTTTATTCATTCAAATGGAAAATCAATATGGACAGAAAATATCTCTAAGTTATTTATTAATGTATTTGTTTCTATTTCACATAACATAATATTGTCCTTGTAGATATGCCAATCCATTACGAAATAATTTTAACATTAAGAAAGGTTCAACACCACTTAAATCAGCAGAATGTCAAGGGATGCTATGGAGTCTCTATCACTTCAGGTTTTTAAGAGTATGTTTGACAAACCTGTTAGGAATAGTTTAGGTAGAGTTTATCTTGCCTTAGGGCAGAAGGTAGGATGAAATGATCCCTTGAATTTCCTTCTAGTCCTAATTTTAGTGATTCCTAGCACCTTCAGCAACATCGTCTCTTGCAACAGTAAGAATATTCCAGGAAGTGGAATGACCTATATCAATGATTCCCAAGATCCTTTCCAAAGTCTTTACTGTTCACTAAGATTTCATTTGCTTGGAACTGCAGCAAACTGATTTGAAGAATAGAACTTTTATACATGTAAGTATGCTTGTGTAGTTGTCAGCAGTTATTGGCACTGAATTTATTGTTCTTTGTACATTTAGTCTTCCTCTTTGTCTTTCAGGTATGGGGAGGACCCACTAGAGAAGAATGCTACTTACCCTCCTGTGACTTTTCTGTGCTCTGGTGCTTAGGCTGAAGGTCTGCTTACACTGGGGGTAAGTTGTGGTGAGACAGCCTCAGCCTCAAAGGGACGAGACAACTGGCACACGGCTCAATGGCCACTGTTCTTCCCAGGATGTGCTCTTTAAACCTCAGCCACCAGCCTCTCCCCACCTCTGTGGCCCTGTCCCCCAAGTGGCCCCTCACTGCTTGGAGCTGCAGCATCTTCTTCCCAACACCCAAAATGCCATGTCTTCAAGCTATTTTTTTCATGCAGTGCAGAGAAGTAGGAGGGAAGAAGCAGCTCAAACTCCATTATCTTACTGTTCACATAAAGTCCTAGCACAGTTTGCTGCTCAGTGACAGATTTCTAATCAACCAGAAACTTCAACTGCTCCATTTCTTTTCTATTTTATTCTGCACTAGCAGGTTCTTCTCTTCTGCCTTATAGAAATATCTTGATGACACTTTTTGAGTCTAAACATTTCAGACGTACAAAAATCTACTTCTTTCAACTCAAATGTTGCCTCCCCCTCCCTTTTTTATTTTTTTAATTCATTACTCTATCAATTAAATGATACTTTGAAACTCATGAGTGGTACTTAGTCACTAAGCTTCACTGACTTTTAATTAAAGGTGGGTGACTAATTGCCCAGAGTGAAACTAAAAACTGCCCAGAAGCCTTTCTTATATATACTCCTTTCTTTATCAATCTCAAATGCCTTCTTCCTGTACAGTAAATTCAGAACATAATTTTCTCTGAAAAAATCCCTAACAATTTTCATCAAAACTAAACAAAAGGCACAAGAGCACAAAGGCCAATGAGACCTTCACACCTGTCCAAATTTCTCTATCAGTGTAGTATGACATTCATAAAGGAGGTATGCTCTGCTCCTGTAGATATCAAGAATGTTAATTTGGTTTGAATAACATATAATCAGTCCCATAGAGGGTATAAATCCTCTCAGAAATTATGATAATAATGATGTCAATAGTTTGTTCCTATCTCAGATCTTCTTTTAACCTTATTAGAAGTACTGTATTTTTAATAAAAGGAAGAAATATACCCAAATTCCTCATGGACTTTTGAGAAATTATGTTCAGTTCTGCCTTACAGATCACCTTGGGGATATACACTTATTAGTATGGATGTGAAATGACACAAACAAGTTTGGATGAACAGAAATGGTTTATATTCCTACATCACGCTCAAACCAGGTCAAATATAAAAAGAGAAGGAACTAATTTTCTATGCAAAGCTTGAAGGTTTCTAGGAGATTATAGAATCCTAGAGTCATTTGGGTTGGAAAACACTTTTTAGATCCAACCATTAATAAAAGACTACCAAGTCCACCACTAAACCATGTCCCTAAAGTGCCACATCTGCAGGTTTTTTAAATACCTCCAGGCTGGTGACTCCATCACTTCCCTGGGCAGCCTCTTCCAGTGTTTACTAATCCTTTTGGTGAGTTACTTTTTTCCTAATATCCAGTCTAAACCTCCCCTGGTGCAACATGGGGGAATTTTTACTCATCCTATCTCTTGCTAGTTGGGAGAAGAGGCCAACATCCACCTCACAATAACCTCATTTCAACTAGTTGTAGAGAGCAATTACAGCCCCCCTGAACCTTCTTTCCTCAGCTCTCTCAGTGACCCCTCACAGGACTTTTCCTCTAGATCCTTCACCAGCTTCATTCCTCTTCTTTGGATACAATGATAGAACACAGAAAATGAAATTGCTTTATTCAGCAAGGATCCACTACGTGTTTGGAAAAGATCAATGCCCAGTTTCTGCAGAGAGCTGCTCCAGCCTTTGAAGAAATCTGCCATTTGCTAACT
Source organism: Rhabdornis inornatus (assembly GCA_013397075.1). Classification (NCBI taxonomy): domain Eukaryota; kingdom Metazoa; phylum Chordata; class Aves; order Passeriformes; family Rhabdornithidae; genus Rhabdornis; species Rhabdornis inornatus. The sequence continues at coordinate 168,849 of VWZS01008802.1, read as the reverse complement.
GTGGCCAAAATAAAGCTGGATTAACAATGAAATTCTCAGCGCTCTCTGAGTGCTCTGAGTGACACCAACCAATTCTTCTGTCAGTTATCAAGGTTTGCTTCATATAACTATGATGAAGCATAGTTCCTGAAGGAAAGAAGCAGGAGATAAATGCCATGGAGGAAAGGAAGACTTAAAGAGAAACATGAAAAAGTGTTCCATGAGTTCAAGATTTAAAAAGATGTCTTGCAAAGAAAAAACACAACTGCAACTACTCAAAGTGTATACATATATATATATTTCTTTTTTAACAACAATAAACCTACTCACCAAACAAACAAACCAAAAAACCCCCAAAACAAACAACAAACAAACAAACAAACAAACAAAACAAATGGAAAAAACAACCACAAAAAAAACAACTCAAAACACCAGAGATGCAGTGCCAGAAGGGTATCTATTAGGCAATTATTTTTTGCCCAAAATGATTGTAAAAAGCTAATACCATATTAAAGCAGTATTAATATTTATTTAATAGCTGTTGTTAGGAAACTTATTTTAACTATCATATATTGGCTTTTCCACTACAAGTTGCTGCTTTTTCAATGAGAAAAAAAGGGTTTTTATAAAATTGAGACAGTGGGGGAAAAAAATTGAGTGTCAAAGGGAAGTAGTAATTAGGAAGACTAAATGATCAAAATGGCCCAAATTTATTAATGCTTTAATTTTTCTGACTATAGATTTTCAAGAAAATATTTGCCAAATTTATAATTGTCACATATAAACTTGTCAAGTTAATATTGCAGACGTTGTGGGGGTTTTGTAAGGGAAAACTGATTTTCGAAAATTTCAAATTATGTGTTTATCATAGTCAAAATAGTGGAAAACAATAGCAAGAGCCAATTAGTATTAAAATAACCCAACATAACTCCTGATCTGGTATTTGCATATGAAGGATTTTACTAGGCATTTATTAATTCTGTTCTTCCTTTAATCTCCATCTCACCTCACCTAGAAATGATAACTTCTTTATTAAGTATTCATTTTTATTTGGTTTTCCAAAAAAAATTGTAGCATGATAGGTGACAGCAATTGCAATGACCAGCTTGAGAATTTCTCTAACCACATCACTTCCACTGCTAATTTCTCCAGTGCCTACAGAAATCCTGCTTTAAAACTGCTTCCTGAAGCACAAAATCCTTGCTTTGTTTTACTATACCAGTGATAGGTTTTTTGGTTTACTGTACCAGTAATGTCCTCTGCTATTAAAAGGATGAAAAAAATCAACTGACAGAGCTGCTTTCTTTTGGTGAACAATTTTCTTTGGAACATCTCTTTTCCTATAATGTAACTGTGAAAACTTACTTCAGTCTAGCTAAATATGTATAAAGTGATCAATCCCTACACTCTAGAGAAGGTAAAATTAATGGAAAATCTTGTGTATTTAAGAGTTTCTTAGAACTTTTACACTAATATTGAAATGGTATGAAATAAAGTTTAAATTTTTGCAATACTTCATTTAAATCCTCTCAGCTGCCTGGGATTTAACCTTGGTAGGCAGCTCAGCCCCACACCACTACTTGCTCACTGCCTTATGTTGAGATTGGGGGGAGTATTAGAAGGGCAAAGTTGAGAAAACTTGTGGTTTGAGATAAAGACAGTTCAATGTGTAAAGCAAATGCTGCAAGCAAAGCAAAGCAAAACAGGGATTCATTCATGCTTCCCATGGGCAGGCAAGTGTTCAGCCATCCCAGGGAAGCCAGGATCCCTCACATATAACTTGGCAAGACAAAACACTGTAACTCTGAACCTCCCCCTTTCATATTTCCCCCAGCTTTTATCGTGGACCATGAGGCCACAGGGTATGAGATGTCCCTTTGTTCTGCAGGGGTCAGCTGTCTCAGCTCTGTCCCCTCCCCTTGTGCCCCCCAGCCTGCTCTCTGGTGGGTGGGGTGAGCATCAGAAAAAGCCTTCACTCTGTACAAGTACTGTTCAGCAGCAACTAAAACATCCCTGCGTGGTCAACACAGCACAAACCCAAAACATTGCACCTCATCAGCCACTATTGAAGAAAACCAGCTCCTTCTTAGCCGTAACCTGTATGGCAGCAAATGTAAATACGATTTTTAGCAATTTGTTATCTGTTCTGACCTTTCAAAATTATTTATTTCTTACTGAAATTAATGTATTTCTCTATGGATATCACAATGTAAAAGAACTACTGCGTGCTTTTCACTATCCTGTTTTTAGTATGGTGTTCAGCAATGCAAAATTATCTCCTTCTATTTTTGTGTATATAATTAAACCCCAGACCAGGTTGTTATGCAGGGTGTTTATGTACCATAAACTTTTCTGCTTATCACTATACTGGGCCAAATTTGTGTTGTGGGGAGGTGCACATTTTAGTTTGCTTTGAAATCTTGTGTTTTTTAGTTTCTACTGACATCCATAAGGTGATCATCCAGCATATGAAGTTGGTGTATACTCTTAAGAACATAAATTGTGATATTTCTTAAAGTTTGCCTTCATCTTAAATAATAAAAATACTAAATACAGTTTTAAATTTCTCTTTATAGCTTGCCTTTACCTTCCCACTGTATTGTCTCTATTTTCTACTGCACCTGCCACTCCCTGTATCTTTTTATTCGTTTGAAAGGGGAGAAAAGGCCCACTAAAGGTGGAAGTCAGTGGAACTGTGCCAACTTGCAAAACTTTCTATTTCTGATTACTACACATCTCATTAAGAAACAGTGAATCTGCAAAGAAACAATTATTGCTGTTGTTATCATCTATAATGCCTCACATGGTTCTGGTTTCAAATGATAGCTATTGACATCCATCTTCCACTCCTAATTAGTGTTCCAGGTATAATTGAAATGTTTAATTTCTCTATCCACTATGGAGTGGTTATTACAAGTAAAAGTACTATTTAATACATTATTGTGTATAGTGTACATTTTCTCTTTTCTTAGAGCCTGCTGGCAGATTATATTTTATTCCATTACACAATTCTAATTTGCAGGGTGGGATTAAGAAAGTTTTCTAACCTAACACACTGGAGTAGATCAGAACAAAATACAAAAATCCCTCTACTGAATTTGGTTCTCCTTTCCTCTGCTGGACCCACATCCTGATTCATCTTTTCAGAACACAGAAATGTATAACATGACCTGGGATTTTTAACATGCATACATTTAACAAAGCCAAAGTTGCTGCTGACAACTTCATCGTGCTTTATATATTGATGAAACCTGATTGTACTAGGAGTGTGAAAGTATTTTTAATTTCATATAGCAAAGTGCCAAAGCAACACAGATGTTCCATTCAGGAGTTTGGGCTTAAATTTTCTGTTCAGAGAAATACAGTGTTAATTTCATTTTATACAATGAAGAGGAAACATCTGCCATATAACACATTTTTTCTAAAAGTAGATGCTGCATTTTTTTAATGTATTTCCTATAAAACTTGAAATCCAAGGTTTAAGAGAATATACAGAAATAAATTTATTGGGTAAGAGCAACATAAGAATTTCTTAAAGATGAATCTCTGAATATAACTCCTTCCAAGAATTTTGATGGTTAAGGGAAGTACAAGCTTTCTTAGGGGCATCTTAATATAGTCTTCTGCATTTTTGTTTTTTGTTTTAACTGCTTTAACATATTGCTATTGTTTTTCTACTATTATATTTGAAATTTCATTCCCCACTTTCAATACTGTAATGTACTCTATTAATAGTACCTGATCTAATTGTTAACCTTTTTCTAAGTGCTGAATTGCCTGTACCTGTTGCAGGTATTAGAATTATGAATGCTGTTTTCAAGGGAGACACGTTATTGGTCAATATTGCTCAAATGGCCTGCTATCTCTAGGTCTTAATCTTTTTTCTTTTTTTTTTTGGGGGGGGGGGGTTGTTTTTTTTTTTGTTTTTTTGGCTTTGGTTTTTGTTTTGGTTTTTTTTGTTAGGGGCACTGTGTAAGTAAGAGGACCGTTAATGTAAAGGCACCATTAGGTGGAAGTGCTGCTCATAATGTGCTGAGGAAGTCTGTTAGTTGAAGTGCATCTTAGAAAGGAAACATAATTTGACCTGAATATTCTGACCGATTTCCTGCCTGACAGTCTTGACATCTGGGAAAGGTTTCTGTTTCTGAGTAAGACTGCTAACAAAACACTACAAAACTCAATCTGTCTGCTGGAAATATTCCAATCTCCTTGACTTTTGTCTAGCTAAGTTGACCCAGTAACTCTTCACTCATTCTGATTTTCCTCAAAATAAACATCAAACATAAGTTAGAATGTAATTTGATCTACCGAGAAACTTTGATGTCAATGACTCTCAGGCACTGCTGATAGTCTTTAGTGCTTTAGTATGAGTAACAGCTGTGCTACCAAGACTCTCTTCTCTTGGTCTCTTGAAGGGGCTGGGAAATAATCAAAACAGACCATCTTCCACAAGGTAGAGCAGCTTCTTAAAAAAAATTATCAGCCTTTTTGTACAATGTTTTTAGGCAGAATAGCTGGCAGGAATAGTGTAAAATGTGAGTTTATTCTACAGTGCTACTGTTTCATCTATTGTTTCCTCTGATCTCAATGGCTTGAAACGACATAACTGTCAAAAAATGGCTATGAAAGAAAACCTATTACCAAGCAGCTCAATAGGAAAAGTAACGGGGATCATATTAACTAAATGGCAATTGTTGACCGTTAGTTACCAAAATCTACACTTAAAGGGTAATACTGATTTAAAGTGTATTAAATTACAGGAGTTCAAAATGTTTGTTTTCATGTCTACACTTTGTTCTCCTTGATGTTCTTTGCTCTCTATTATTTTTTTTCCCCTCAAGAAAATCTGAGCTGTCTTTTCTATCTACAGAAAGAATGGTAGGGATGGACATAGCAGACCCATTTAACAAGGTAGGTGTTATAGTACATGACATAGTGAGTGTATGAACACTGGAATGCTCTGAATTGCATTTGCTTTTTCTCGTTTTCCACACAAATATCAAACTGAGAAACCTTATGTCTCAAAGTTTATTCTTTTACAGTCTGATATAAATTAGTGATCCAATTGTTGGAGGTGCAGGGGGAGCTAATCTTTCCAGGAGAGTCATCCTCTGCAATTTGCTTTCATATTTTTAGCGTGATTTTGCTGACATTTGTGTTCCTGTCTATTTGGGACGAGGAGTACTCAAGTGCAAGCACATGAATTTTCCTGCACTGGAGTATTTATCAGGCAGACAACTGTGGCACACCATGACTTTGATTCCTTTATCTGGTATATTACAATTTCAAAAAGCTCATAATATGGCAGTCCACTTTTTCAGGTATGCTGATTCTTTGGATCCCATGATGCTGCCTGAAATAGATGGAATCTCCTTTCACAGCAATTCCCATATAGACAGGTCCCATCAAGTAGTCTGGCACCCTTTTACCTCCAGTTTGTTCTCTCTTGTGCTAAATAAGGCAGACGCTAATAGACAAATTAATGTAGTTTGGAGGAAAACCTATTTATCAGGAGAACTTTTTTTCCTCAGCCTTTTCTTTGGTCAAAAGTTTTATTATACACAAACATATCTCTCTACTGCTCAAAATTTAAGAAATAGCAGATTATAGCAGGACAATAAACTGAAAAAACATGGTTTAGCAACTTACAAAAAAAGTAGAAAGAAAAAAGCAAAGAAATGCTTTTTCTAGCAATCAAATACATTACGAAGAATTTAATTAGTTAATCTGGCATCTTTCAGCTTTCACATATTTCTCTATATTTATTATGACTTTTAAATGCTTATTTTCTGCCAAATGATTCATAACAAGTTTAGAGAACAAGTTCTGTCATTTTTAATGTAAAATGTTTAGAGAGAAAGTACTGAAGAAATACTAAGTGAATATAAAAGAACCTGCTTGTTTGGAGAATATTTAACTAATGAAAGAATCACATTATAAATTGGTAGTTGAAAGAGGCACAAAACATATTGCAAATCTTCACTGTTCCCAGAAATTTATATTGCCAAGGTAAAACCTTTACATTTGCTTCACTTCTTGCCCTACATTTGAAACCCACACAGACATTTCAACAGTGACCTCAAGAGACTCCAGTCATGCTGCAGGACACAAGATCTTTGCTAATGCCATGTAAGGGTTTGGCACTGTCTGAGAACTCAGCCAGGCAATATCTTCCTCCCAAATGGCACCTGCTATAAAGGGTGACATCCTTACCTGGTTTACTGAAATCTGGGAGTTCACCTCTAATTAGAGCTGACAAAAGCTTGACACAATCAGCAGCACTGGGAACCGAAATGCAGTTTCTTGAGCATAACAAAGCCTCCAGTTCTTTCCTTTTAACATCATTAAGAGCCCTGAGGATAACAACAGAATGTGAGGGAAGGATAATATGATCAAAAAGATGGAATCCTCTGCTGTCTTTTTCTCTGGTACGAACCAGGTTTTAACAAAAATTAATTTCAGGCACTGATACAGTAACAGTAGAAATTAGTACACTTTGATAAAACTGAGGAAATACTAAACAGAATGCTCCAAATGCAAACTTCTATTTAAAGAGGACTAATTTTTAAAATATTTTAGAAACATAATGGAGAGAAATCAACACATGGTTGCAGTTTTGATGAAGCAAATACACTATTTCTTTAGAATTATCCATAAAAACACACAAAATATACAGTTAGCCATGTATTTATAGTAGGTGTAAATTTTCAGTCAACTTTTCCAAGACTTTGGCTTAATGATGCAAAATGAAATACTTTTAATCTTTATTTTTTAAATGAAAACTACTGTTCCAAGTCTATCCTTGTCAGTAAACACTGGCTGACCCTGCTTGAGCAGAAGATTGGAGTAGATGATCTCAAAAGATGCCTTCCAGTCTCAACAATTCTGCAAATAAATAAGTAAATGTAGTGAAAGTAGATCAGGGAGTTAAAAAGCTAATCCTTAAACTCAGCATTATGCCTCTGGATTTGATCTAAAATTCAGATGCATTTGATATTCATGTACTTGTACTGCTGCCCATGAAGTAAAACCAGCATACACAGCTGGATGCATGATGAGCATGTGGTATTTTGCTTCTCCTGACAGGAGCAGAGGCTGTCAACAGTTGAAGCTATCTGGAGAGCTCTATGTGGATTGATAAAAAAGCTCAAGGAAAGGTCAGGACATGTTGTGGACTCACTGCCATGAGTACGTGAATGGACATGTTTGTTACTAGTGGTGTTTTAGTAGCGGTGCCCAAAGATTTCAAGATGTCAGTAGTAATCTGAAAAACACATTTGAGTCAAATTTATTGCCAGTAAGGGTATGATGGAGTAGGGAAGAAATGTCTGGAAGACTTTGACAAGCTAGTACTCCTTAGTACTTGTGTCAAGGTACAGGTGATTGAACTGGGTTCTATCTCTAAATGCAGATAGAAGCTTGACATAAACCTGTTTGATAAGTGTTACAGGGAACTTACTCTTGCTGGACTAGAACCTACCAAAATTCATTTGCATTGGTTTCGAAAAATTATGCAATTTGAAAAGGAAATGCCATTAGTAATCTTAAAAACAAGAAGTTTTCATTTACATGTGGGTGACATGACCAAAAGTCAGAAATGAGGCACATGTTCCAACCACATTGTATATGTAGTTCAATACAGGATTAGAGAAGAAAACAAAGGCCAGAAGAACCTCTTGAACATTAAAGTGTCTGTAATAGCAAGCAGCTATAAAATATACACCAATTCAGAATGGCCCATGGTACTATATTACTTGTGGGGTGTTTCTTCAGACATGCCTTCTGTATTATTCACAGACCAGAACAATTAGTTCACTGTTTGGATTGATGCAGTGAGAAGTAAAGTTTTTGACATCCTCAGTGAAAGACTGTTACCTCTAGAATCCTTTGCTGAAGGAAAACAGAAGCTATTCTCTGAGTACAACTCAAAACATATTTTTTTTCAGCAGGCAAAAATACAACCATTTAACAGATGGATATAGTAACCATAATAGGATTTACTCCATGGAGAAAGCAGAATGTCCTAGTCTGCGAGCCAATTAGTTTTATCTTCACTCCTTCTGTGCCTCAGAGGAAGACTGTTGATTCAGGAATCCAGTTCCTGCTTGAGTTTATTTAACTTCAGGCCATTTTCTAAAGTTTGACCATTCCATCAAATTCCTTTAAGACTAACTGATATTGTAGGATTATATATCATTGTGGGAAATTTATTATTTCTATCTGTGCACAACTGTTCTATTCCAATAGTAAATGTGCTTCATGACTAAAAAACAAACAAACAACAAAAACCTAAACCCAAAGCATTTTTCAATGCATGGAAAGTGAATATATTGCTTCTCTAACCCACTAGAGGGGAAAAAAACCCCTCACATTGTTATGGTTTTGATTTTGTGAAAACATATGAAGTAGCTTGAGAGAGAGGGTGGGAACATGAGGGAGTTTATGATAACAGAATAAAGGCACCTCACCAAAATTCTTACCCAATGACCTATAGGTCTGTCAGGTGAATCTGTGTCAGTGTCTCTTCCCAGTGGAGAGAGCAAGAATCCAGTCTGAATCAACATTTTAAAGTACACAATACTGAAATGAAGCAAAGTAAGTGCTCACATGTACTTTAGGATAAACACACACAAGCTGTTTAAAAGTATTCCCCAATAGTTTCCTTGTCTTGATTCCCTTTCCCCCCTCTCCCTCCCCCATGGTGCTTCACTTTCCAGCTTGGCATCTCAGCACTGGCTCTTGCCAAGCTTCTCTTCTCCATGTTAATCCTTTATCTGGTAGCTCTAGGCTTGCCTAGCATTTAACCTTGTTAATATCTTTGATACATTCATGTAGGGTTGACAAATCTTTGCAGAACCTCCCTATTGATAACTTAGATTTTCAGATTGTGGCTCTTTTTTCAGGAGTAAATGGAAGATATTTTTTTCCCTCAGAAATAAATTTTCAAGGTCAAAATATGAGTGCAGACCCATATATGTTCTTAAAAAAAACCAAAATAAACCCATCACAAATGAAAAATACGTGGTAACTCTAAGGATAGTGTTTTTTATTAATATGAAATGGTGTGATGCCATTCAAATGCGGGCATAATATTTTTGAATATCCTTTAATTGGGAAATATTTGTGGCTTCTTCAGTACATTAAATATTTTGTCATTCCAAAAAATTGAATTCTTTATCATAATAAGTTATTAATTTGTTTCCAACATACAAGCTACTAAGAAATGTAGGCACTTAGAGGATAAAAGGAGAGATTAACTATTAATACAATGTGTCATCAATATTTGACACTCTACTTAGCATGACTATTATCTACTACAATCTACAGAAAATATTCTCCATGCTCCCACTGCATTGCTTGAGTGCCATATGGCCATGCTTGTTTTTCTTCAAATAATTTTTACATAAACAGCTGGTGAGCTGTTTTCTTTGTAACATGGCACATATTTTTCAAGACAGTTAGGAAGGACTGATGTAACACCAGCGTCTGCAGTGCTTTTCGTGTCAGGGTTGTAAGGAACCTCCTATTTATTATTCAAAAATTCCAAGCTCATTCTGTATTTTAGTTGCTTTGGGGGGAGCTTTTTTTTTTTAAGTGACTGCTGAACAAAAAGACTACATTTTCCCACTTTCTGCTGATATAATCTTTGAAATAAGGCTGGGTGTAAATGAATGCTTAATCACACAATAGACAGTCAAATTATAAAGTCTTGTGGAAGCTCTTTAATATCCATTTAATTAAAAGTGGTGTTCAGCTAGGCTGGAATTTGACCTCTGTCACCTTAGATAAAGGTAAATCTGAGCTGACCGGCAGAACAGGGATTATTTCACTTACATGTTGTTAAATTTATTCAGTTTATTGTTTTATCCTTTGCAATTCTGAGGGAACGGTACTATATAAACAATAACAAAAACTGAGTAAAAGATGGATTTTAACTCTTTTCCTTGATGCTTTTTCAAGACTGCACCAAAGTCTGTTTCACCCAGTGATATTAGTTTTCAATAAGCTTTATGTGAAATTTGACTTTCCCAAAGTATTCACTTGAAAAGCTTTTCAGAAATCCTTCCTCTCACTTGTAAAGACAAAGTATAAGTGGTTTTATTTTATAAAAACATATATCTATATATAGGTATAGATATAGATATATATATAAAAGGAAAATCAAAACTTTTAGAGACAGGACTAAAGGATAAGAAAATGCCTTACAGATTTTCTTCTAAAGGCTTTCTGTCATTTTCACAAGTATAAGGAGTGATAAATATTTTGTATGTTTTACTAGTGGCCAAAGCCATTTGTGAAGAAAACACCACGTGGTATTTGACAACTGTTGAAAACACTTTATTGAGATTTGTGGAGAATATAAAATCTCAGGTGAGTCAACTGCTGTCAGAAATGAAGGGTTAGCTTCCCTGCCTCATGTCATAATGTCACAGTGGTTCACATGACACCAGAAAGATTTCTGGAGGAATACAGAGGAGTAGGACTATGCTGAAATGGTTACTCAATAGCAGGTGAGCAAATCAGTTCCTGACATCAAGAACCTGTAATAAATTCTTCAGTTCGTGGATCTGGTACTTGATTAATACTTGATGGAGGTTTTCCTGCATGTTCCAAAGATATTATCTGCAGATTAAAGCAGTAAACTGGTGGATAAATTTGCATGCTCTTGAATTTTACAGGGAAGTGCAAACACTCCTGAAAATAAATTATAATGCTTACCAATAGCAAACAGTTTAAAAAAGAAAAGAAAGTACTTTTTGTGGAATGCTTAGAAACTGCTGTTGGGTTTATCCTTGGGGTTTTTCTTGTTTGCTTTGTTGGTGGATTTTTTGGGTGGTTTTAGGGGTGGGGGGTTGGTTGGTTAGTTGGTTCCGTTTGGTTTTGGTTTGTTGGTTTTTTTTCCTATGGACTAGCTGCACCTCTCACTTGAAGCAATTTCCTATTGCAAATTCATTTCAAGCACTGAAAGTAAATTAGTTAATTTTACCTGAATTTAATTATTTTAGGTATAATCAGTGACAGATTAAGAATGTGTCAGACCTGTGTAGGCAGATATGAGCAGAAGTTATTCAACAGCTAGCTAAAATGAATGAAAGAATGAAAATTTATCAACTTCAGAGAGGAAAAATAAAAGTCCTCACTGCTATTCTTATTCATCCTGCCCCAAATCCTACATTCCCTGGTAAGCCCTGCTGCACAGACATCTATATCAATTTTTCCTTGTCAAAGAAACCTTGATTTTCTCTAGACTGGGGCCTGAAGCAGTCTACTATCTCTGCTACCAGATGCTGAACAACTGATAGACAAAAAGAAGAAAATCTCCTGGATTTCTACCCAAAAAATCTACCAAATAAAAGGATAAACTGAACCTATAAATGGCCCATCTCTCCAACTGCATGTATTCCCAAGCAAGCAGAGGAATACCAAAGAGAGGCATGAGCACCAGGAATGACACAGAGCGTCACCATCAGGATGTGACACAGACCCAAAAGGACCTTCTGCTCAACGGGAAGTGTTTGCAAGTTCAGAGCACAAGGGGGTCAGAGATGCCAACTGCATACTTAACACACATGTTCCAATTTTCTGTATTAGCACAGAACATTGTCATAAGCACTCAGTGTAATTATTTTGACCCATAAAACCGAATATATTTGATAATCTGTTGGCCTATTTACTTTTTTTTCCCCCTCAAATTACTTATTACATATTTTCTGTATTTCCTTATTGAAATTGTGCTGTAGTGCTGCCTTAGAGTGGTAATAATGTTTATATGGGAGAACACTTTGCATTGTTGAAATTGCCTTTTATGAGACTGTAACTGTTTTGATCTGGTACTCATATTCTGCTGTTTAACTTGTATTTGCAAACCATAAGTATTGCTTCTTCTGTTTTACCATACCAGGTATGAAAGACTTAACACCCAAGAGATCAAAAGTCTGTCAAACTCTTTATTATAGCAGAAATAATAATAATAATAATAGTTAATAATAATAATAATAATAATAATAATAATAATACCAACAAAAACAATAACAATAACAACAATAATGATAATGATAATGATAATAATAATAAATCAACTTACAATATATCTTAAGTAATGGAAAATTATGACAAAAAATGTTTGTTGAGGAGTTAGTGAATAAAGGAACACTGAAAAAGTCTCTAAATACTGAATTTTAGACTGGATGTGATTTGTATTCCCATTAAGAAATTTATTTTGAAAAATAAAAGATACTTGAACTTTGAACATCTGCTGTATCTGTACAAGGTGTTATATTTTAACAGTTAAGAAGTATATTGTTTCATTGAGTCTTTTAGTGAAAACTTAATTACTCCTGTAAAAAATAGAAAAAAAATGGGGAGGCGACCCTTTAGCTTCGGTTTTAATCAGGGAGTATGTATTTTAAATGAACCTTTAAATGTACTACTCTAAGAAGCCTGTAAACATTCACCTTTTAAACAAGATTCATTCACTTGAATAAATATTTTGACACATCAGTCAGACATTGATTAAATTAGTTCTCTAAATCATCATCTAAATACTTCACTGAAACAGGGTAAAGTGATTACATCTTCCACACAGTACATTCTCATTTAGTTCCAACACTAAAGGGAAAAAAGTCTTTAAGCTGCAAAATTTGAAGTTAAGATAAAGATTAAAGACTGATTACTGAGCTAATCTTCTCTAACCTAGCACTGGCAGGCATTGGAATTGCCTCTATTTAATATTGTTTGAACAGAGCTCTGATTTTGATAAGGTACAGCACATGGATGTGAGAAAAAAATATGTATTTTCAGAGACAAATAAAAAAGTTCCCTGAATATACCATTGAGGCATTTATTTGCACTTTTTGTTGTGTGACAAAACCTCAGGAGAAGTAGAAGTGCATGTAGACACAAGCACAGACACAAAGGTATATACAAGTTCCTCTTTCATTATATGATCAATATTAAATCATAATAGTAAATCACATGACTCAAGAGAGCACACTATTTTTCCTCTAAGAACCTTTCATGAAGATAATTTATATTTTTCTTGATATTCATGGTACAGCTTTTTTTTCCAGGTCTTTACACTTGGCCAAAGGTTAGAATAAGTCTCTGAAGGAACATGTCCCATGTCCCTAAGACACTTGAGAATATCTAAGACACATGATTCCATCTAGGATGACTTTTTAGATCTCATCTTGATAGGGGAATTCTCCTGTCCAATAACTTTAAAAATTAATTAAATATAGTAAATAATTTAATTTGTATTGCAAAGAAAATTGAAGCTGAAAAACTTATTATAAAGAAGCTAAAATAATTTTTATTCTGAAAAATTATATCAGATATAATAATTTAAATCCAAATGTAAATGTTACTGATGCTCAAAAAAACTGAGTTAACTAATTTTGCCTCAGAAATGTTTCAATCTGTGCATGGTTTACTTGCACCATATGTTTTTGTAGCTGAAAGATATTCAAACTTTAATCAATGTTATAATAGAAAATGAAGTTCTACCAGCTTATTAGGCAGTAGGAAGTTAGGTTTCTAAAATCAACTCAAAGAAAAGTTTCACATTAAAAAGGTCATATCATGCTATTTGGCTACATTAAATACAAATTCGCTTGCGTGATGTAGTAAAAATTGTTGGGTATTCTGAACTTTGCAGAAGTGGGGAAGTGACAAAATAATTGAAGTAATAGCACAGGAAGATTCTCTGATCTATTGTGCAAAATTTGAGGCTCCTTTTTCATACCTCTTGACCAAAACATGTTTTTATCCATGATTTCTACTGCAGCAAAGGGTCTTTTGCTGTCTTTAGTGCAGACCATGCTGGACAGGCTGCAGGTGACACCTTCAGCACAGGTGTCACTGTAAGGCTAGGGAGCAGCGAAAGAATGCAGCAACACAGGCTTTATTTAGAAAGCAGATGAGGAGATTTATTGCAGGAGTGGGCACATTTTTATAGACTGGTTCGCTGAACCAAGAATAGAATAAGCTCATTGGTCTAAGGAAGGCAACACCTCTTGTAAACACGTTTTTACTAAAACATTGCGTTTTTCACACACTCTTCCTGTCTACACCAGGTGCTAAACTTTGTTTTTAATTCTTTCCTTTCTGTTTTCCTTTGAGTAGCTTGGGAAAACTCAAACTGCTGTTTTCCCTGGCTCTCACCAGCATCCACACACAGGTATGTGTGACTGGCACTTGGCTTTCAGTGCTCCTCACAGGAGCTGCCTGGGGAACTGCAGGAGCAGCTGTGAGGGCAAGGGCTCTGTGCACTTTGCAGCCTGGACCAGGAGTGAACATCCCCAGGCTTCTCGAAATAAAAAAAAAAGACAAAACCCACGTGGAAATGTTAGACTGTTCTTTTCTACAAGCATTTGACTCTTGCAAGGGGACTTAAGAGCATATACATTTTCAACATTGGTGTCTTTATTGCTGGCAGAAGTAGGCAGCTGTCTTTATCTCAAGATAAAGAGAGGATCTTTGAAAAATAGAGGAAAATAGGCCATAACACCTTGTGATAGCTTCGTGAAAACCAAGTGAAGAGCAGCACTTACTTTTTCTTCTTAGTGTGTAGCATTCCTTCTCAGTCACGGTGTGAGCAATATGTGTGGAAAGAAAAGCTTGAAGGATCAGCTTAGGGTGCCGTTATGTGGAGATGAGGCAGGACTGGCCCATCTATCCTACCGTGGCTTTCACAGCTTCCTGGAAAATCTTATTTTTAATTCACTCTTTTAGTGTATATGTATAAAACAGTTTAGGGAAACAGTCTCTGGATTTAGGGATTTTATGTTTGCAAGGTCACCTCATCAGTGTATTCAAGAGTCAAAACAGCTGGATAAGCTTTTCATTATGAGTATTGATCCAAGTGAATGAAAGTCAAAGAAGGTGGAAACAACTGCAGCAGAAACCAACAGAAATTATATAATTAGTGCTATTTTGGAGAAAAATTATCCCCTTTTCACAGACCTGCAATACTTCCAGATAATGTTTTGGAGACAATTCCATAGGGCTTACTGTAGAGAAAGCAACATTGAACTGCATTTGATTTAATTACACAGTTTTAAGTCAAGAGCAATATATCAGTTGATTTAAGTCTGTTTGAGAATCTAGAATAGTTCTGTGGTTTTATATTGGGCAAAGGAGCCATTTAATAAAAAAAATCATCTCAAAATTAGCATATCAAAACAACAACAAAAGAAAAGAAGACCAGGAATTAAATGAATAAAAATAAAAATTAAAATACAAGACAATATAAATTGTATAAGAATAAAAACTACAGAATCAGCTAGGTTGGAAAAGATCTTTGAGATCATTGAGTCCAACCTGTGAAGGCATTTAGCTTTCCTAGAAGGATAAATAAAATTTTGAACTAAAATGTCAAATTTTTTTATTGTAAAGTTTGGTTTATATTTTGTGAGTAGTGGAATTTTTTATTTCTGCCTCCAGATATTTTCTTTTCCTGCTAAAAAGTTTAACTGTCTAAACAGAAACACTCATTAATAAATGCAGGAAAGTAGAGAACTGAAGTTGCTCTTGGTCATATAATTTTAAAAAAAACTTTTGGTTTATGCAACATCTTCCATTAACACTATGGTTCAAGATACACCGTACAATACCTCAATGAAATTGTCACTCTAATCAATATAAATTAGAATTTATATTGGGAGTGAAATTACTCCTTTCACTTCCGATAAGATGAAGAGAGAATCTTTAAGAGGGTAGTTTTCAAAGATAAACAGGTAAGAAGTGTAAAAACTGTTTCCCAGATTTTATGTTCTGCATAAAAATAAAGATTATTGATAATGAACATTGTCAGTGTTAGAAATAGGCAAAAAAAAAAGAAAATGAGGATGTCAGATGTAGGTAGTTGTAGTTACTGTCTTCAGATGCAGGCCATGCAGTTTTTGAAAGTACAATATTAAATTTAAAAAATCATGCAGCAGTGACCCCTTTCTATTGACTGTAGTATACAACTCCAATCATCCATCAACCTGAGAGATTTTCTTATATACATTCATGAAACATAGCTGTAGATTATTCATTGAAAGTTTACAACAGAGACTGTATGAATGGAAAGTGTGAGTTGAGAGTTCAATCCTAGACAAATAAAAGAAAATAAAAAAAGTTAAGCACCAATAATTCCAGGCTTATACAAAAAAAANCTTAAAAAAAAAAAAAAAAAAAAAAAAAAAAAAAAAATTCAGGGGAATTCTTCATATCCAGAGTAAAACAGACACCAGTTATCTGTTTTTCAATTGATTGTCATCTATTCTTTCTGAATTAATCAGGAGTTTGATTGCTTTTCCTCTGGCCAAAGCCTTGCCAATAGCTGCACTTCTTGTGCAAAAAGATGATTTAGAAGGATGGAACACCTTTCTCATGAGGAAGAAGCCAAGAGAGTTGGGGGGGGGTTGTTCATCCTGGAGAAGAAAAGTCTTCAAGGAGACTTTATATCTTCTTTCTGTATATAAGGGGGGTCCACAAGTGAGCTGGAGAGGGACTTTGTTCTTACAAGGGCTTTAGTGACAGGACAAAGAACAATGGCTCTAAAGTGAAAGAGGGCAGGCTTAGATTAGATGGAAGGAAGAAGTTTTTACAATCAGGGTGGTAAAACACTGGAACAGGTTGTCCAGAGGGTTGGTGGATGCCCTGTGCCATGAAATGTGCAAGGGCAGGCTGGACAGGGCTCTAAACTATCTGACCTAGTTGAAGATGCAGTGATGCTCATCACAGGGGTGGTGTACTGAGTGACCTCTAAAGATCCCTTCCTAACCCTAACTATTCCATGATTCTATGACTGATGGAAGCATTCTCAAGGGTTGTGAGCTAAATATAAAAACTGTTTTTGTTGTGGCTGAAAGGAAAGCTCTATCTTCTTCCTCTTATCTCTCTTTTTGAAACATGACAGATGGAAAGTAATTAATCTAGTTGTGAATGTCTACAAAGAGATGTTCAGTTTTGAACCAGACACCTCAGCTCTGTTATCTATCCTTTTAAAGTCAATGGACAGACAGTGCTTTTACAGCACAAAACACATGGAATAATTTAAATACCTATTTTAGATTAAAATAGTTATACGTTATGTCTTTCCACTGCTAACAAAGGGAACTTGAGGAGATTCTTGTAGGTCTTAGCCCCACTTATTCAAATTAGATCAATTTAATTATATGCTAAGTGTGTGCACATATAATAACATCTTAATGAAGAAACTTGATGAACAAAAAGAAAACACCAAGTTTTTATTTCCTTTGAAAAGATTCAAACTACTCAGTGATGCGTGTTAATTAATATCAAGAAAATGAATTGTCTTCACTTATTGATGAATACAAATGTTCTTGAACACTGAAGCTAAAATATCACTGTTACTTGCTGGGGCAGTAGGAAGAGGTGGTGTAACATGAAATGGGATGTCCTGTTGAGCTAGTAGGAAAAGAATGTGATCCCTACTGATATCACAGACAAGGATGGGTGCATACACACCAGACACAAGAGGGAACAGCAGAGACCCCAGCCAAGCACTTCTTGCTTCTCTTTTAAGGCAGTACTTTATATTTTCCATTTTCTTTATATCCTTTTCCTTTTTTCTTTTTTCATAAGTACATAAATAAGTTTAGCTCTAGGTTAAAAGTAGAGGCCACAAAGCTGCTGGAGGGTTCTGTAAATAAACCAAAGGGAATTGTAGGGATATGGCAAGAGTTCCTGCTGAAATAGGGGGAATCATCATTTTTGGGGTACATGCTAAAACCCTCACAGAAACAAGACAAGCAGAAAAATATCTTCATTCTCACTTTAGCTGGTGGGTCAGGGGCACAAACTGCCTAACAACTGTGCTAAGGGAAAAGAATGCTCTAACTGCAGCAGAATGTCATGCAATGCATATGCAAATACTCTAATGCTTCCAAAAACCATCATCATCTGTGCCGGTTTCTGTCACTATTCTGTATTACATGCATTTATATTGCCAACACTGCCTCAGGCATCAATGACAAAACCTTTATTTTGTATGGATGTATGAGGGCAAGCTTACCTATATATAGCTAACTTATAATTGCAGAGAATGCATACAACAGTAAATATATATTTTTATGTTCTGTCTGATTTGGATAGCTTTTAGTTTCTATTGAAAATCTGAGTAATTTTATTCAGAATAGCTGGTGTATATCTTTAACATAAACACATATACACAGACTGACAGATCTCCTTTAATTAAAGAATTGGCAGAAGTTGTATTTTCTGCCAAGGAGAAAGTTTAAAGTTCTGGGTAGGTTTTGACCCACCACCCACTCAGAGTGGCAAAAAACATGTAGACTTGTAGAAAACATGTAGAATATTAGGATCTACATAGAACAAATATTTTGCCATGAACCAGGGAGGTGGGACTGTATGATGAATAATTAAATTATTCATAGATTTTTATCAAATATGAACACTTTATTATATTTAGAAGAGTACAAGGCAAGATAAACAATTTTCAGCACTTTTTTCATGTAGGATGGGAACTGAATGAGTAGAATTTAACCACAAAGGGAAGAACAGCCAAAAAGAAATATCAGTGTTATAACTAAAACTGTGTGAATTGTTTTCTTCTCAATAAACAACTTCCCCTACAGGTGTGGGAAAGGGGGATATTTCATACTGAGGCTTAGCAATGAGACACTCTCCACAAAACTCAAGGAAACCTTGACTGGGAGAAATGTGTCTGAAATAAAGGTTTACCTGGTGCTTCAGGAGGACAAAATTGCTCTGTAGGGAAAAGAAATTTCAGGCAGGATTTCATGTACTACTGCTTCTTTGCCAAAGGTGGGATATTGATGTTATTGCCCAAATTGCAAACTGATTTTTGTTGTTGTTGCTTACAACATCCCTAAAAATCCATCTTCTCCTTTCAAGTGTCGAATCTGGAAAAATCTGCAGAAATAAGCCACAAGACATGTTTGAAACTCTGGGGTTTGGCTGAAGATACCATGGAGATGTCAGTGGTGATCTTTGCAAGTCTACTGCAGTTGGCACACAGAGGACCTTTACTATGAAGGGGAATTAAGACACAAATCAATGCCTAGAAATGGTGCCAGTGAAATTACAAAAGAGGAGAAAAGCTTAGATCCAGGAAACCTTACAGAGAGGTCCAGTGTTATACACCTGGTAATGCTCCAGGAGAAAAGGCTAAGCCACCACTTAAAAGTGACATTTGTGGTTAGTTTATATAGTCTGAAGGAAAGGGGGATGGCCAATACTTTGCATAATTAGATGTATTTCAAATAGCCCATCTGTAGTCTTTCAAAACTGTGAGAAATATTTGTGCACACAGTGAGCTTCTGATGAATTTCAAATTGAAATATTTGTTCTTGGGGAAAACCACTGTGCTCCTATCTTGGCAATTTATCTGATGCAGGCTCTTTGCAATTCATCTGTGAAATCACAGTATAACAGGTGAGAATTAGTGGATCAAAGTGAAATGTTCAGGAACATGCAACCTATCTTTTGAGAGAAATAAAAACAAATTACCTCTCAGCTTATCACTATCAGAGATAGCTGCTCTTTATTTACTGCCCAGTGAACCACATGCAGTATTTAGCAAAGAAAATAAGTTTTTAAAAAATCTCATTCTTTGAAGCATTATTTGAATATTTTTTTATTTTAATTTCCTGAAATAAATAGCAATTACTACTTGAAAAATTCTTACCAGTATCTGCTGATGTCTTTGTAGTGCTGGCTTAAAAAAAAAAAGCTTTCCTGCAGCGAATTTTGCATCAAATTTGCTACATAGAAGTACACTTGTAGAAAACTAATGTCTCATAGATTTTCTGTTGAAAGAAGGACTTCCTCTGTGCAAAAAAACCCCAAACCCCAAACAAAGAGCAAAACAAACCTACACACAGAAACCCAACCCAAAGCCAAATAATCAACCTTCATTTTAATTAAGGACAGGAAAGGAAAGCAGTCCTAAGGCATATGTCTGTAGATGAAAAAAGAAAAGTAAATAATTCCAAATATTATTTTGTTTCCAGTATATGTTCAGTATATATTCAGTATCTGATTTCTGGTTTAAATGTTTAAAATGGTGTAGTCAGAGTTGAGAGACAGGTATGGCAACTAACATCTTGCACATATATTCAGAGTCTCTGCAGATATGTAAAATAGTATGCACATTCATTTAAAAATATTTTACATTTTCTATTAATTACTTTGATATCTAAGCGTGGTATATATTCCTGGGAACAAAAGTTTTAAATCTCTGCCCTTTTAGCTTCAAACCAGCTCTTTATACTAACAAAAGTTAGTGGCTTTTAAAAGTGTAAGCACTAACACTGGATAGAAAACATGTATTTGAAAATTGTCTGGTAGAAAACACTCTGCTTGAAAACTGAAATATTTCAGAGAAGAGAAAAAATGTTTATCAATTTGGAATGAGAAGCATTTCAAAAATTATAATACTTCCTGTAAGAAGTACATTTTTGGCCTATTAATTTATATAATAAAAGCATGTAACTACACAAATGAAGCATAGAAATAATCCTGCTGCCCACACTGTCTTCCCCAGAAGCAGATCTCCTTTTCCTCATATTTGAAGTGCAAATCAGATAAAACAGATTTTAAAGTCCATCAACAAGGTCTTCTCCTAACGACACTAATTTAACCATCACAGACATGATTTTTAACATTACTTATATCCTTCTCTGCTTTTCTTTAACTCTCTTGCACTAAAATTAAGAAGAAAGGAATAAATTTTAATGCTATCTTAAAATAAAGCCCGAACAACAATAAATTTTTCAGAAGTTACAAAATGACCCCAGTAACCCTTTATTTGCTATAGAGTCACTAAGTGTGTCAACTCCTGTTTAGATTTCCTATTCCTTCTGCTTAACATCATCCCCCTTCCCCACTGTGCAGTCTCACAGATACAACTTCATCAGCTGCTATTTATACTTAAGCTTCTTTCAGAATGCTTCTTCTATACATCTAAATCAGAAAGTCGAGGAAAAATATTTAATAAATGCAGAGGGCTTCATGGAATAAAAGTGAAATGCTGGAGGTATGTTCAATGTCCAACATAAGAAGGGCTCAGGAATTCTCTTCTTCCTTCATAGCTGTCACTGGAGGTGAGGTTATCTTCTAGAAAGATATTTCCTCTCTGATTTAACACTCGAGAACCTCACTTGAGGGTCCATTCAATCAGCCAGCATTCCAATCTCAGATTGCTAGACTTAAGGTCAAACTCAAGTTTTCCCTCACATCTCATCCTATCCTCAATACACAGAACCCTGCTCTTTTGCTACTTGTGTAGGATCATGTCAAACCATCAGCCATAAGTGCAAAATATTAGAGAGGAGGATATAATTTAAAGAGGAGATTAATCTTTAGAGACTTTTGGTTTTTTTTTTGTTCTATTAAAATATCAGAAAGCGCCTGATGGCTTTGCCGTGGGAAGAAATAATCTCATGCTGGTATCATGACTCGAAGACCATCACCTCCAAGTCCTATACACATAAAATGTATTCAGGCTTCACTAACCCCATCCTGCATCTCACCAGTATATATTTTCTAAATTTCTTCTGAAATTACCTATTTTTGCATCTCTACAGTACTAAAGGGGAGAGGAAAGAATACTAGCTATTTCAATGGACTGCAGCTATTATAATGTACTATTACAATGCATACCATAAAATCCTATTTTGGTAGAGCCCATGGATGCTATGATATAATGAAAGGGTGCCAAATGTGTACCTTTAATCCTAATGCTTCTATTCTTGGCAAAGAAATAAACATCTGTAAAGGGATATTAGAACTTTATATGAGAAAAAAAGAAAACAAAAAGTAAAAAGGCTTGGTGTAACTTTGCATTATCATTCAATGAAGCAGTAGATTATAAAACTCAGAAAAAATTAAGATTATTTAGTTACTTTCAAAATTTAAGAAATCTTCAGATATTGAGAAAAATTTTGCAGTATCTACAGCTGGGACTTAATAAACTACAGGACATTTAAAATCAATGAACTGTTTAAATTTTCTGTACATTCAGGTGGAAATCATTACAGTGCTATTTTTGTAATGCAAAACAGTGGCAATTAAGAAAAAGGGTTCAAATACAGAAAGAAAAATTCAACCAATGCAATTAAACATAAAAGAGTGTTCAAGAGAACATCCCACATTAGCACAAAATCAAAGTATGTTTGCTAATTATTAGAAAATAAAGAAGGTGGGGTTCATTTATATCTCATTTTATATCTAGGTTTTATTTTTGCTTCTTATACTCTACACTGAGCTAGCAATTAGTACCAGAAGTCAATACAAGTGCTTGAAAACCTACTCATGTTAACTAAAAATAGAAACTGCAACTTTGCTTCTTTAGTGATGTTTAGAAGTTTCTGGTAATAATGCTAGCAGTTGGGATAGAGAATGAAAATTCACATGGGAAAAAATAACTTGAGAAGAAAATAGGAAGGCCACAGTTCATCTTCAAAGAATGCTTTAACAATGGTGATGTGACAGTGAGAGTTTCTTTGTTTTCCCTTATTGCTTTCTCCATGCAAAAAATCCAGACTTACCCCTTCTGAACAGCTGATAAAAGTCATCACTCTCTAATATTAATTCCAGTTAATTCTGAAGTCAAAACTTTGTTATTGCCTTTGTCATTGTTTTGTTATTACAAATCTTGGCAGATTTTTGCAGAATTAGGGTTTTCCTTGCTACACATACAGGAAGCTCAGTGCATGAAATCTGGAATGCATCGCTTGCTCATTCTGAAGTAACATTACTGACTTTTTTCTCAGAATAGATAGATAGATAGATAGATAGGTAGATATGATAGATGTATATCTTAGGTATAAAAATACCATGGGTTTCAGTTATTTTCTCTGTCATCTGAGATAGCCTAACATCAGGAATTTCAGTGCCTGTACTTGACAAAAGAGTTCAATGGCTATTTCAGACTTTAAACTGGGTTTTATAGTTTATTAATCTTGGGGAAATGAGTGTCTGTCTTCCTCATTCCTAAAATCTGACCAAATCTCCATGCTTCTCTTCTGAGGTAACACTCATCCTTTCTTAAGGAAGTTGAACAGGTCTGGGAAAAAAAGGAAATTTCAAGCAGAATATAAAGAAGTCTGGCTCTATCCCAGCTCTCAACATAATTACTTATGCTGAGTACTGCATCTATGCTACTAGCTAGATAGTTACATGTATTTTAAATGTCTTCTTTCGTAAAGAAAAAATCTGTTATCCTGGGTTTGAATTTAAATATAAGCAGAATTAGGTAAGTCAAGTAAGTGAGGAGAAATATTTCTCAAGAAAGAATGGGTTTTATGAATGTAGTTTCCAATTTACGCAAATGTAGGATGCAAGAGTTTCCACCCTATAAATTTTAATAAATTATTTGAGTCTTACTCTCTTTTCTTTTTTTAGCTTTATTACCTAAAAGCTAATAACCACTTTTCTAAAAAAACATTAATTATTTACAAATGTAAGGAATTAAAGAGCTTATCTTATGTTTTGCTGTTTCAGGTTATGTATATTTAATGTTGGAAAAAGGTGAATTTAAAATGTTATTAAAAATATTTTTGCTGTGATTTGTACCAATTTATTTCTGAAAGGCAACTGTATTTTAATTAACAGTGTGGAAAAATAATCTAATATTTGATTGCTGGTTTTTTAATAGAATTTAAAAATGCTGTATACAAACCAAATGCAAAATACGTGTTTTCAAAAAACCTGAAGTACTTAAAATAAAATATTAATGAATTAATTTCTTTTTTAAGGTAGTTGGGTTATATCCAGTTTTATCAACATATAATTCTACAAACATCCTGTCTCAGCATTTCTAACCCACTTTTTATTCGTGGATAAGGAAAGGAATGCAAGCTTTCATATCTTGTCTGTCAACAAATTTTGTCTGTTAACAAGATTATTTAAAGCTAAAAGGAAACAAAGATAATGTCTGTATCTGAAGAAAAATCTACAGCTTTCAAAAACTGCGTTATGCAGTCAATGATATTCTTAATTTACACAGTTTATTTCTTTAAAACTACAGTGGCTTAAATGCATTTCTTGAATAATATTTTTGTTAAATTTAAAATTTTACCAAGGACATTAGAATAATTTTATACTGAAATACATTTGGCTTCTCATTTCCTCTTTATTTTGACTTTTTTGCTGCTTTTTTTTTTAAACAAGAAAATGTGTGTTTAATAGAAGAAAAAAAATCAGAGCGTTTTCTTTTTATTCCTCTCCACCGTGTATATTTCAAGCTTTTAATTAGGAACATTCACATCCATTAACATCTTACTTTTTATGTTCTGTTATTTTCATTTTTGCATTCTAAAACTGTTTTGTGAATCATTTTCTATTGAATGGAAATTATAGAAAAAAATACAGAGAATAAAGCATAAGTTTGACTACTTGTGAAATAAAGAAAATACCCTGAATTTGCAGAAATACATTTGCTATTTTGTCACAGCAGTGAATAACCCTGTTTTCTCCAGAAATATGGTGTCTGGATCAAAATAAATGAATGTAGGTTGGAAAAAAAAGTATAAAATTATAGGCACCTTGTAAATCCATATTGCATCTGAGTGCCAGCCTGACTATAAATGTGGAGATGGGTAACACTGGAGAAGTTCAGGTTTGAGCCCTGCTGTTCACCACCAAGTGCTGCCATCTGCACTGCAAATATTGGAACGAAGTGTGTAAGACTCCTCCTGGATGTGCAGAGATGCAGCTGCCTGTGCGGGAGCAGCACGGAGAGATGTGGCCCAACTCTGTGACGTGGTGTGTGCCAAAGCAGTCCCCACACCACAGAAAACCAAGCCACAGATTTGAGCATTGGAACAGCTTCAAAGCTGCACACAGGTTTCATCTACTCCGTCCTACATGTTGGAGTTTTCTTAGATTTTGAAATGTTTGGGACCACTTACACATCTTCAGTTCTTAGGCAGAACATGTATTATCACCAGGAGCTTCAGAAATGAATTTACTTCTATGTGTTGTGGAAAAGAAGAATCAGAAATTTACATTTCTGTTTCTCTTTTCATTCCTTTGTGATAGTACAGATGAATAATCAGCTAAGCCTGAGTCCTGTGCCTGACTAATATTAAAATGTCAAGGCTTCCTGGAAATGCCAGTGTTCTTTGCTCTGTTCTTCAGTGACACAGTGGTTTAAACACCCTTCTTGCTTTCAAAAAAAGGATCATGTACGTTGACAACAACAAGATGTAGAAAGGTAGTAAGGTCCTGGAACAGGCATTCCAGGCTATCCAGGTCAGAGTACAGCACTAGTAAAATCCTGGTGATTTGTGCTTTGTCATATCCATATGTAGCCCCCACAATGTACCCATGAAAATACCAGTCACAGCCAAAGAGAAAAACAGGACAGTGCAGACACTCATGTAATTTGTTTTCAAAAGTACTTACAGAATGTTTAAAATTACTACAAGTTTTGTATCCTAGTGAAGGTTTGACTCTTAATTTGCAGAACGGTTATTTAAATGAAGGTTGATCAGTTCTGGCAATTTAATTGCAGAAATGCCTTCAGCCAGAAAAAAAATGCGTAAATACTTAATTGTTTGGCTTTGTTTTTTACCTCATGTAACTCTTTTAATGGGTTTTATGGGTAAAAATATAAAACACAGGTAAGCAGCAAATAATCTCATCAGTGACTAACAGGGATTTAATGCCTTTATAGCAGAATAATTTTTTTTCCTGCTATTATAATCAATCAATTGGAATTGTAATCATAGTTTCATTAGCATGACTATAGTTTAGATCTGTCTCTTTTTCCATTTAAGAAACATTTCTTATATATATATGCATATATCATACATGTACCCCTATTTTTACCAGGGTCTACAATTAAGTCCATGAAAATAACTTCAGATAGAAATTTCAACTGAGTTTTTTTTCTCTGTCTTTTATTGTTGTTCTTGAAATTTCATCATTTTGAGCTTACTTTCAGACATTCTGGCCATTTCTAATATGAAGAACATGGTCTTTAAAATTCAATTAAAACCTCCACATTTTCATTCTGTTCAAGTGATTGTGTCATTCCAGAATAGTTTTTTAAAGCTAATTAAGAGCAAGTAACTTTTATTGAATAAGTATTTTCTCATTCTATTAAAAACTTGGTAATGAAAAGTAAATTCACTTCAAACAATCAACACATTACTTCATTTTGAAAACTTTGCCATGATTATTAGTGAGTCAGATAAATGCTTGTGGGTAACACTGACCTTGACAGAACAGAGATGTCATTACAGGACTATAAAGAATAGAAAAAGTCCCTTATTTGGAAAAAACTTCCAAAGAGACTTTGTGGCCATTGCATCAGAAAGAAAAAGCCCAAATAATGAATCAAAATTTTTAAAACCAGCCCAAACAAAACACATTTTTAAGAGCATGTTTGAAATCATTGTTGTTCACTAGTAGTGTCAGTCATCACCATCAGTGAATGTACAAGTTTGCTCACATGATATCACACAGCATGGGCAAAATCATTTGCTGAATTAGAAGTAAAGATAATGGAGTCTGCAATCCAGAAAGGAGGTTCCTTCTTAAATTTAAGGTAAAAATAAATCTGATAAAAATTTTTTTTTTTTTTTTTTTTTTTTAATAATTTGGAAGCTGGGCAGAGTCTTGAGAAAATGCTATATTCAGCACTTCTCTGACATATATTATGAAAGGTGACAACCTCAAAAGCTGTAGGTGGGATGTAATTAGGCTTTATTATCCCCATTTTACAGATGGCAATCTGAGACATATAGCAATCAAAACCTACAGAATGCAGAGATTATAACACAGAAGCCTTTTTTTTTTTTTTTTCCCCTGGCATAGAAGCACTTCCAGTGATTTTATTAAGCATTATTTGTATCTCACTGGAAAAAAAAAAAAAAGAAAAAAAAAACAAAAAAAGCCAAACAAACCTCTCACTTTTACCAGTCCTCAGTCCTACACTAAATCCTCCAGCAGTTTATACTGTCTTCAGGCAAGTCGCCTTTTTGGGACCAAACCTGAGTGTTAAAGATGCTTTATGGGGGTTTTAGGGTTTTAGGTGTTCCACCATAATGAGGTGGCCAACGGGGGTTCACGCTGGGGTCTGGGTATCCCACAGAGCCGAATTCCTAAGGAGTGAGTAATTGCAGCTCTTTTCTGTCTGTCTGGAGGATCAAGGTGTGAGAATAGGCGCTTTGTGATTCAGTCAGTAAATTCTGCAACCTTGATGAGCCGATTAAGGAGGTCTGAAAAGGACGAGGGGTGTGTGTAGCTGCATTTTTAAGGAAAGAGGGTGGTAGAGAACACATTGTACACGAAGTTGTACTAGTCAGCCACATACAGCAGGATTTTGGTTTGAACAGGGTCTACTTTTTAAAAAAATCCCAACAAATTAAGCACATTTTACGTCCTGGAGGATGCATCTGTGATTATTAACACCTAACTCTGGCATTCTGAATGGGGAAGAAAGAATTTTAAGAACACTGAGATTGTCTTTCTTAGAATTTCATTGCTTAAGACTTGTGTGTGTCTACCCACAGTTTTCCTGGTTGTCGAAAATACATGTTTTTAGGGTCTTTACAGGAAGAAGGAGAAAAAAAGGACAAACAAATGCTAAATCTGGTATAGGGAAATTACCTATTTCTGTGAAGCTGCAGAAGACACAAAGTATTGCAGATGATGCTCATAAATATATTTTTATATTCTGTTGACATTCAATCTCTCTAGGTTTTGGATGTTTTTTGGTTTTACAAGGAAATGTTTCCCAGGTTGTACAATGTTTTGTGGGCAGACAGTTACTGTTCTTTGCTCTGTTTCACCCAGAAATGTAAACTTGTGCCTGAGCTGTCATCAGAAAATGTTGCACCCATTAAAAAACATATTTCAAACTTTGTGGCAAACACTTTTTTTTATAGTTCTTTAGAGTTACAGTCTCCATAATTGGTATGTCCTATGTAAATGAAGTATAATAGCAGGATCTCTTCATTCACTGCTGAGATGCAGCCACTGTTAGAAGGGAGATGTGCTTCAGCAGTGCACAGCAGGACAATTCCTGTCAGCTGGAATTCAAGGTAGGCTGTGTGTAATTACTTGTATTGAAATTTGGCAGACACTGCAGACCTCCTATACCTTTTGTTTTGTAGGATCCACATTATGAAGAGCACCTGAAGATGATATTAGCACTTCTTTCTTCTTATTGCTAAAAAAAACACGAAATAAACAAACAAAACCCAAAAGGTACTAAACTGTTCTTACTCATAGCATAACCTGCCCAATGCAGGACAAAGCATACTTCTGGCTACAGCAGGTCCTCTCTGTTCTGCTGAACTGCCACAGAAATTATTGTATTTGCACTGCTCAGTCATAAATACTTAAGGGAAGAAATACTTTGTTACCATTGGATTATTCTTGAGAAAGTTTTGAGAAGCTGAGCAGCGTTTAATGTCAGTTGCCTAAAAATGTCTGGTCACACTGCAGTCACACTCAAACCACTCTGGGTCAATTAAAAAAAATTAAATAAGTTTTAAAATCATATCTAAAAGTATCCTTTCCTTCTAGATTTACTTGAACCTTCCCTAGGTATTTAATTTAAATGACATTAATTCAGTCTTCTTGCAGTTTGACTGGTAAGCTTGAAGAGGCAAACTTATTCAATTACTAACTCAAAGATTTACGAGTGCTCCTGCATTTTGGGGGTGCTCAAATAGGAGGTCTAATCCACTGTTCCAAGTTTTATTCTCTTTTGCTCCCAAAGTCGTTTTCCCTTCTTTTTTCCTAATTCATCTTTATATATTCCTAGTTGGCCCTTTGCTAACTTATCCAGCAGAATCTTTGGGGCTGACACGGCACTTACAGTTTTCCTTCAGGCTCAACATCCCACTCAGTGATGTCAATCTGAATGTCAAATCTAAACAGGTTTTGGCTATTTTGGGTCCTCCCATGAAAATTTTAGATGATGGCAAATATATATGCCCGCAGTCACCCACAGTGATTGCCCCTTAAACTGGCATTTGTTGTCAGAAAGACTTTTGCCCTGTATGCTGAAGAAACAAATACTTCTCTCTTTTCCCCTATCCCACTTATGCCTGCATATAATTTATTCTTTTATCACAAAAAAAAAAAAAAAAAAAAAAGCTTTGCTTATTTCAGTGTTTTTTCTTGATTTCTTATAGTCATTTGTATGTACATTATACTGTACAGTATTACCTGAATTAAAATTTTAGTATTGGCAGTAAATTCCCACATGGCAAGATGTGTAGATGCACTTTTTTTTCTTATGTGTGTGTATAAATCTTTCTCTGTGTGCATATTATTGTAATGTCATCCATGGCAGCAGAAGTTAGAACCAGTGCTGCCAAAATCTGCTGCTACCCTACACAGATGATGAGAGCTCTGTAAGAATTAAAAATTTTATGGAAAACATAGGTGAGTAAAGAAATTTTGGAGAGAAACTTCCAGCAGCTTTTGTGATTCACAATGGAAATTTATATAATTTTAATTCTAATTTTCAATTTCAAAACTTTGGTTTTTTGAGTTTTTTGGTTTGATTTTTTTTTTGTTTCCTTTTATTGTTATTTTTAAAGGATTAATTTGAAATATATTTCAGTATGTGGATATAGAATTTAATTACACTTGGTAAACACTCATGAATTAATCAAGCCAAGGAAAAAAATTGCCTCACTTTTCATTGGTTTAAAAAAACTCTCACATTCTAGTCTGTTACTTAAATTCAGGTAGATCATCCTTAAAATTTGTCTGTTATATTATTAATTTAACCTTTCTTATGGAGTAATTGCTCCTATGGTGTCATCTTTTAAATCCACTTTCTACCAGTGGCAATAAACTTATTTTCATTCTTTTAAATATCTGTTCAGTTTCTATTTTTATTTTTGTCTTCACAGTTCCCAGCTGTCTTAATTCAAGACCTTAAACAGATCACATATTAAACTATGCAACTTCAAAAATTACCATTGTTTACTCCATGAATGTCTCTGTGACTAACCAAACACTAAATTAAGCTTGATTCAAACTAACTGTGTTCTGCAGTCCCTGGACAGGGAATACTATGTCTGTCTGATATGTTCCTTGCTTTCAGAATTGTCTTTATTTCCATTTGAAGCCATTACTTATTTCCATTTCTATTATTTTGAAGAATAACTTTGGCAGGAACCTTAAATGCTTTTAGGCATTTAAGGTTCCTGCCAAAGTTATTCTTCAAAAACAAATAGAAAGAAAATAAGTAATGTTACATTTTATATGTAATTAACATATGTTAATAATGTTAATAAGTTCTTGTTAGTAAAGTTTTAACAAATGTTGAGTTTCCAATATGAATTGTGGTTACATATATGATTTTGGGAAATAGAACAGATAATATCCTGTTACTAGATTATGTGACTAGGGTCCAGAGGAATATCAATGAAATCCAAAAATTCCTTCAAGGCTTTTTTTTTTTTCCTGATGCAGGCATAAATTGAGACTGTCAGGATATATAAATACTGAAATATAAGAAAGGTGTTCAAATACATCAGTCTGGTGCTGAAAGAATCTAGCTTTTGTTTTGGTTTTGATGGGGTCAGGAAGAGACTTTGGAAATTTCTTCAAATATTCTTATGACAAAAATTGATAAATAAAGTGATTAATGAACACTACAATGTCAATGATCATGTCAACAGTTATTTGTGGCAAAGTGTCTAAGTCGATAAATTGTATCTTAGATACTTGAACTGGGGACTAAAGACAGAGAGAGAAACCTACAGAATATTTTCCTTCCTTTGTAGTGCATTACAGATGAAGAATACAGAGCTGACTAGCATCAGATTTTGGAGAGCAGGGTGTTCCTTGAGGAATGTCTGCACTATTCAGTCACAGAGTCCTTGAGACGTTTCCAAGTATTTTGTTACAATAGTTACAATACTTTGCCTTGAACAGCTTCTCTACTCTTCTTTTGGTGATGCCTCTTCCACATTGAATCCTCTTTTCTTTGGAAGTAATTTATAACATTCTGTCAATTTACTGTCACACATGATGGAAATGTATTTATTGAGTGTGAAACAAGCTCTACAGACACCATTCTTCAGCAATCATGTTCATACTGCTCTGAGGTCTATGACTGGAAAACAAATTGCAGCCGTTCTATGAAATCCAAATAGATATATGTGAAAACATGTATTACTGCAATGCAAATATTTAGATTATTTTTTGCAGCATTTTAAAAATAAAAATCAGTTTGCTGATACAATATTGAGTAAAGATTTTTTAAACTTCAAGTTAATGGAGAATAAAGAGGTGCTTGCATTTTAATTTGAGATGAGGCAAAACTTCAAATTACATTATCATATTTCTGATATGCATGCAAAATTAATATAGGGTAATTGGGCACAGAAGTCAAAAGATTTAGACTAAAACTCTAATGAGTTTGAGAGGTTATTATATTGTCTTAATTACCAGAGTGTTTTTTCAGATTCAAGAACAATAAATCACAATCCACATATTAAACCAAACAAATAAACAAAGAGACCAACAATCCAGTTGAACAAGTAACAATTCCTTAATTAATTTATACAGAATGCATAAAAATGAATGATGCTACATTCTGTGACTTCAGGTACCTTACTTTACTTCTTTCTACATTATTCTGTTTATCTGTAGCCCAGTGTAACAAGATTGTAATGGAGAAAAAGATGCTTTATCCCCATTATCATTCATGGCTATATAAAATTAAAATGTGTGAATCGTAATGATTATGTATTGCTTAGATATGAAAGAGCTATGCTAAAAACTCACTGTATTGATAAATAAGCATTAAGGACTACTTAAACTAATGGCAGATAAGGTTGGTGTCACTAAGGACATAAAGGAATTTGGAATTTTTAGCCATTGCAAATTTAAAAAGACCATGTATGGAAACATTTTCATGGGAGTTCCGGGAATCCTATGTAAGAATTTCCAAATAATGATTTTTTATATTAATAGGAAAATTAATAGTGAGTATTGAGAGAAACTTTGTCCTTGCATTGGAGCAGTTAATTAGGCAATTAGAGCTGTTAAAAAGTGACACAAGACTAACCTCAGAGGAACAGCATCCCAAATCTCAGAAGGAAAAGACAGAAAACATAAGGTATTTTTAAGAATGATTTTTAGTTACCTCTTTGAATATCAGTTTAGGTCTTCTGTCATCATAGTTCCTGCATTAAATGCTACCTAGTGGGCACATCAATAATAGAACCAACACACAGTTTAAAATTCTGAAATACCACTTATAAATGTTATCAATATGATTTCATAATATACACATATTTTGTGGGGAAATACTTAATTTGCTTATCTTGTATTTCAAAAACACTATGAATACATGAATTTTCTCTTGTTTTCTTCTTCATTTTGTTGATTTTTTTTTTTGTACTGCAGAGTTTTTCTTTACTAGAACTAAATGTCTTTATAATCATACCTGAAGTAGAAACTTCAGACAAGAATGATGGACTGCATAGTATGTCTTACTCAGTACATTTGCACAATTTTTGGCTCCAAGAATGGGATTACTGGCCCTGATGTTTAGGATGACATTTAGCGCCTTATCTGGAACTGAAAATCACTGGGCTTTTTTAATCCAAGTCCAGTTAAACATCTATTTACCCCGTCTCAACTCACAAAGTCTTTTTGTACTGGGATATTTCATTTTCTGGCCAGATGAGCACTGTGGGTTTTTTCCAGTGAAATCTTGGTTAAATGCATCACGTCAGGAAGCAGAGGAAGTTGGCTGCCCCACGTGACAAGGGGAGATGGGTGCCAGGCAAGACATCAGGCAACAACCTCACAGGCTCAAGGCACCCTACAAGGGTAGGAGAACACATCCACAATGACAGACTCATGGGAGTCTGAGTCAGAACTTTCAGGCAACTCTAGCCTGATGGCACCAGGCCAAGGACCATCTGAGAAGCCAGCCTCTGGTCTGGGTCCAATCACACTGTATTTCAGGTACTATATTTCTGACTCTGTGTGAGCCATCACAGTTGTTGATTTTCCTTTTGGAAGAGTTATGCAGAGGGTGTTTACCAGGCAAACCTGAAGGAAAATGTTTACTTAGCAATGAGTCATGGAAAGAGGATACATAAACACAGAAATAAATATTTTCTGTAATAACAGTCCATGCATTGATTTCATGGTTAATTTCTACTCTTCCTTTCATTATTAGTAAAAAAAAATCTCTT
The DNA here is from genome assembly GCA_013397075.1 of Rhabdornis inornatus. Classification (NCBI taxonomy): domain Eukaryota; kingdom Metazoa; phylum Chordata; class Aves; order Passeriformes; family Rhabdornithidae; genus Rhabdornis; species Rhabdornis inornatus. The sequence goes on along the minus strand of VWZS01008802.1, from coordinate 135,682 downwards.
TGTTTTCAGGACTCCTCAGTCCCATTCCAATTATTTTACAAACTCTAAATGCAAGACTGATGACTTCCTTTTCTCTATGGGTGAAGAGGATGCTGTCAAAGAGGATATTTCTAATGACTGCTGTTCCTACTAGTTTTTAAAGAATTGTATCCTGGATTCTGATGAATATTCTCTGACCTCAAGGATTCTCAAAGCATCTGAATAAATGTTATTAACTGCCTTTATTATTGTTTTAAAATCAAGTTCATACATGTGCTAACACCCCAAAGCACCCAATCAAAAGTGACATTCTAGATATGATATCATATCTAGAGCTACCTATTATGCATTCTTATCTATTTTAAGACAGATCCACTTTAAAGTAAGCACCAAGTACTCACCTAACACCCACTTAGCAGAAGTGGGTTCTTGCAGTGAGTGTACTGTGTACTGTATAAAATTTTAGTGCACAAAATCCTAATTTGTGTTGTTGTTGTAGAAATTCAGTAATTTTCTCAGTGTGAGTGTAGTAGATATCCATGTATCAAGTGTATAATGCTAACAAATGAAGCTAATAATCACTTTGGCTAGTCCTTAAAACTGAATGGAATACTTATTATGTACATTTTTTTCCTCCTAACTGTATTACTGTAAACAGTAATGACCATCTTTTTAGTATTCTATTATCAATGCAAGCTACTTAATGAGTACAGATCTACTAATCATGATACATTAAATGGAGCCTGTGATTTCATAGCTTCTAAGATATCCAAATAATTCCATTGAAAATCAAAATGTACATCTGATTTTTAAACTCCTGGAAATTTGAGGTTTTTAATAAAATTCCCCAATAAGGACAGCACATGAAAGGCAGAGAAAACTATTGGACAGGTGCCACTAAACATCCAGGGCTACTACCAACTAATTAATGAGCAAGAGTTTACAAACAGAAGTTTAAACAAGGTCTAGTCTGCATGCATTAGAGAAGTTGTATCCAGACAATGCTTGGAATACAGGGCACACTATTAACAGAGTGTGTTCCAGCTACAGAACTTAGAAGCGTGCATTATCAGTTTGAAACAGACACTTTTGTAGAGAACTGAATGCACAAATGTTTCTGATACCCAGCTTATTAGAATTATAATAAAACTAGTCTATCAGTATTTAATAAGGAAGTGTTTATTTAAAATTCCTATCTTGAAGTGCTACAAGTACAAACCAGTGAATCTTCATGAATCTTATGATACAGCTAGTTAAGCATGATTGCTATCTTTTATGCTTAAAGTAATGCTACTGGTGAAATTCAGTGGCTTGACATGGACCACCCCAAAAGAATCAGTATTGGAGCTGATGAGATTAAAAATGGTCCTTTGGCTTTGTTCATGCTTCAGAAAAATGTTGTGTTTCCCTTGTTTTTAAACAATTTTTTTACCCATGTCTAGCTGAAAGCATGACTTTATGTACGGCTGCTGCTTGACTTGCAGTGTTCTATATCCAAATATCATCCTGGATGAAGAGAGAATGGCAAAATCTCTGCATGAGAGCTAGCTCTGTCACAGGAATACTGCATTTTCCTTTTGTTGAGGTCTAGGACTAAGTTCTATAAACATGGCTTTTCTTGCTGTCATGTGAAACTATAAGTCTCTGAAAGATTTTTTATTCTTTAGTGGTTGAGGGGTGTTGCATGTATCATAGCCAAAGGGAAAGAGCTTGCACAACCCTTTATTAAACTGGGAATGCCAAATTTTCAAAAGTACACAGGAGCAAAGTATCATTTTCTTGGGTGAGAATTTCTTTGGTTTGGAAGAGATATCTTTCAGCATCCAGTAAAGAAGCATGTTCTGGAAAATACAGTCCTTTGCTCACACTGATTTATTTCATGAAACCTGAGAACAGACTTACTTAAGAATTACTTGATGCTGTTGACTGAAATAAGTAAGTTGCAACTGGTATTACAAATACTGCTGGAACTCAGAAAAATGAAATAGCATTGAGGAACCATAAATATGCCATTCAGCCAAGGATGGATATTTCTGGAATTGTATTGAGTGGGGACTGCTTCATCATAAAGCAAAATGGTTCCTTTTGGAACACTGCCCTGTCTTACCTCACTGTATTAACTCCAAGCAGATATTGCTGCATAAATGTCAGGGCAAAATGAGCAATGGTGGACTAGACAGGCCTCTGAGACAAGTGTTTTAAATAAGAAGTGTTTCCACACCACCACCAAATCTGACTTAAGGGAGAAAATCAGATACTAGGATAAAACAAGTAAAAATTTTCATAAATAAAAGTTTGATCAGAAGAATTATGTTGTGTGATTTATAGAAAGGAGCAAGATTGTTTTCCCAAAAATGGACATTTCAATGGGTTTTCCAAAACCTGCAAATGTAATTTAAAATATTAGAAATGTTTTGGAATTTGAACGTCTTCTTTTAAAGTAACTTATGATATCTTATTGAAAGAGAGCAAAAAGAATATACAGTAAATATGGTTTTTGTTTGGGATTTTTTTGTGTTAAATCTGATGGAATATAGCATTCAATTGCAAGGTATTGAGGATAGAACTCCCTGCAAAAATCGTTATTCTAACACAAACCTTATAATAATGGAAATCTTTCACACCAATTCCTTCCACAGAGTTTTACTCAGGTGATTTTTAATGTCATTTTAGTTATCATAAGAAAAGTGGCATTTTAGCTGTACTTCATCCATGTGTTCCACTCTATATCCAGGACTGATACAAATATACAATGTAAGTTACTCTTGCTTCAGACACTTCCATTGATGCAAAACTATAATTTTTAATTCCAATGTAGGAATACAAATCTAAGCTTTTCAACACATTTTGGTTTAGTAAGGATTTTAATGAGTTCTCCTATTTCCCACTTGTCATGGTTTAACCCCATCTAGCCACAAAATATCATGCAGCCACTTGCTCACTCCCCCACCAGCAGGATCAGGGAAAGAACTGAAAGAGTAAAAGCTGGGAAAATTGTGGGTTGAGATAAAGACAGCTCAGTAGGCAAAGAAATAGGTGCACACACAAGGAAAGCAAAACAAGAAATTCAGTCACTGTTTCTCATGGGCATGCAGGTGTTCAGCCATCTCCAGGAAAGCCAGGATCCAACATGTGTAACAGTGACTTGGGAAGACAAAACACCCCCCACTCCAAATATCCTCCCCTTTCCTCCTTCCTTCCCCCACTTTATATACTGAGCATAATGCCATATGATCTGGAATATCCCCTGGGTCAGTGGGGGCCACCTGTCCTGGCTGTGTCTCCTCCCAGTTTCCCACCACGGTGGCAGTACAAAAATCAGGAAACACACTTGGCTCTTACTTGGCTCTGTGTAAGCCCTGCTCAGCAGTAACAAAACCATCTCCTGTGTGTTATGTGTATTAACACAAATCCAAAGCACCCTCCCACACCAGCCACTGGGAAAGAAATTAACTCTACCCCAGCCAAAATCAGAACCCTCGTCATATAGAAAAAGCAGTTCCGTAAAAAGACTGAATAGTAAGAGTAAACAAACAAAAATTTAGTTCAATTAATCTTACCTATGTTTGGTTTTAGCTTTTTTTTCTAATTTCAAATGAAGGTTGGAACACAAAAAAAACTCAGCAAACAAAACCAAATATTTCTGTTTTGTGTGCATGCTATGTTTTTTTAATCTTTTTTTTCAATATGTGATATATACTGTATTAATATGAAAGACAGAAATTTCCTTCAACCCTTATAAACTTTAGTTAAGATCTATATTTTTATATCACATTCCAAACCTATTGCAAATATGTAAAATTATTCATTTAAATTGATTTATTAAATATAATATTCTGAAGTTTAGAAGGTACTGAGATGGCTATTTTTAGGATTGATTTATTAAACATGTCATACATTTCCATGATACCTAGACTGAATCTTTAGAACCTTAATGTAAAATACAAAGGACACATCAAAAGGAGATAACATACTGTATAACTATTCATGTGTGTGAAGAAAAATTATTTGTGAAAGCATTTCTTCATGAGACAGGAGACTGTTCTAAGAATAGAAGCAAAAGGTTTATCAGAGCAGAAGCAAAGGTCTGAATCTGAGAGTTGAAAACTACCATAAAGCTTCTGAGAATTAGAAAAAATAAAAGATGTGGGGAAAGCATAGTATGCAGGGGAAATAAATGCAGAAAGAATGGAGGGACAGTTTGATTTATGCCCTTGATGATCAACAACCTTGCAAGGCAAGAAACAAATTTAATGAATGATGTAGGACAGACAAAGAGCAAATTCAGATATAGCAGTAACTAATGATAAAATCCTTCTGAAAGAGGAAAAGTTGGTAATCAAGTGGAAACTGAAGGCGATGCTGTATTTTTTTCAACTGAGTCTCAAACTGAAGACATTCTACAGCAGCAATCCCTAACTTATGCTTCAGCTTAGCTATAAACTACAGCATTTCTAGCCAATTTGTTTGATATTCAATAAGTACAAACAACAAATAAGTAAATCCACTGAACTGGAGACATTGTTGGTACTAACCACTACTTACACACTGTATTTTGCCATATACCGACAGGTCATTGACTCAAGTAGGAGCTTTCAGCAAAACCTGGACATTCCAGTCATGTTGAAGAATTTGCAAGTATTTTAACATTGCTGAAACATTTTCCAAAACCCCACTTTACATTATAAATAGTCTTGTCTAAAACAACCAATAATACATTCTCCAAGATATAAAAAAGAATTTTATTGATTTCTGGGAATAGAACTCTTCTACCAGCATAGAAAATGAGGCTTTTTTCCTGACCAGTAGCTCTGTCTGATTTCACCAAAAGCTTTACATGACTATTTGTCTCTTCACCAGTCACACCAGTGGCCAGGAGCACAAACCAATGAAAGGAACTCTGTCATATTATTTTCTTTGTCAAACAGTGCATGCAGGGTACAATAATAAGATACAGTGAGAAGTTGCACTGCTTAGATAACAATTAAATCATATCTCTGCAACTTAGGAAAAAAACAAAATAAATTAAATTAACAACATAAGTAAGTGGTTTGTCACTACAGAACAGCTCTACTGACCTCAAAGCTGTGGACAAGCCAGATGTGGGTTCCAGTGAGACATCTGGGCCAAGTGACCCTGACCCATGATACTCCACCAGCAGGAAGAGTTTTGGGATAATAGAGGGTGACTCCCTGCTGCAAAGCACAGAGGAACCTCCCTGCCAGCCTGACCTGCTATCTAAAGAAGTTTGCTGCTTATGGAAGCCTGGATCCAAGATGTTGCAGGGAGACTGCTGAAGTGTTTCCAACCCTCTGAATATTATCCCCAAAAGTTTTTTCTTGTGGGCAACAATGGGAAAATCTGGGGAGTATCCACAGTGACTGCAAAGCTCTAGGGGCCTAGGTGGTGTTCTCAATCCTGAGGCTAAAGGGGGAAAGCTGATACTCTATGCCAACAACTGTTTGCAAAGCTGATGCCAGAAACAGAGTTTAGTTTTTATGCCCCCGGAAACTATTTAAGAATGAGCATCTGCTTAGGAAAAAATCATTTTGTGGCACATGAAGCACAAGAAGTAGTAGTCATCAGGAGTAGTCATCTTAGCTTCATCGGGGGAAGTCGTGACTGACCAACCTGAGAAACTTCAACAGTGAAATATCTTGGTAAATATCAGGACAGCAGTGAATTTGTTTACCTGATTTCAATAAGGAATTTGTCACCATCTCCAAGAAGACCCTCATAGACAGCCTGTTGATATATGGACTGGCTGAGAAGACAGTGAGGTGGATTGAAAATTAATGGTAGGGCCTAGAGGATGGTGTTCAGTGGCACTAAGTCCAGTTGGAGGCCAGAAATTAGTAATATAGACCAGAGTTCAATGTGGTTCAACATCTTCCTAAATGATCTGGGTGAAGAGCCAGAGTGCACCTGCAGGAGATTTGCTGCAGACACTAGACTAGGAGGAGTAGCTGATATGTCAGAGAATTGTGCTGCCATCCAGAGGGACCTTGGCAGACTGGAGAAATGAGCTGGGCTGTTGGGAACCTCATGCCATTCAACATGGGGAAGTGCAGAGTCCCAAACCTGGGAAGAAAAGAACCCATACACCAGTACATGCTGGAGGTCAACCAGCTGGAAAGCAGTTTTGCACTCCTTTAGCTCTCCTGACTGATATTTTTGGTATATCAGAAAAAGAGTATCTAGTAAATTTTAGATGTATTAAGTCTGAGACATGTATTGGGTTCTAAATATCACGTGTGTGGGTCTCTCAATGACAGTTACAGAGCCACAGTAAATCTGTGATTATTTGTAATGCAAAATATTATTATTATTATTATTCAGTATTTGAGAAACAAGTTTGTAGGCTTGAGAAGTGACTTGCAGAATTTCTTCAGAACCATACACGCTACTTTATTCTATCTTTGTCCTGTCAGCACTCAGTTTTCATGCTCGGATAACCCAAATCTAAATGAGAAGGTCCTTCAATGATCTTGAAAGTGTGTCCTGCCAGGATCTCTCCTGCTTGTTCTCTCTCTGTTAGTAACAGATGAGCATGAAGACAGTACACAGACAGGAAACATTCCTATATTTCTGTTTCTTTGACCTAAGAAATAGATCTGATACCCTTCGGACCTTGTTCCTAAGTCTCAGTAAGTAAGCCTTCATCACTGTGGGCTGTGTCTTCAGTACAGCACTTGCACATGTAGTATCTGATTGCCGAATTTCTCTGCAGAAATCTCATTCAGATCCTTCCTTATGATTCATTTCTGCATATTCACAGCTATAGAATAGCTGTAATTATTCAGGGTGGGCTCCAGGATTTCTGGGGACAGGTGTCACCGTTCAACTACCCTCATCCACCCTAGTGGTTACATTGTGAAGAAACGTGGGAAAATGTGCCAGTTATTCCAGAACTCAGCACAGACCCACAGACAAATCTTCACTGAAATGCTCTCACTGCCTCTGTGCACAACCTCCCCCAAGTTTCCAGTTTTCAAAAGCTGAGTTTTTGATAACTGCTACTTCCAAGAAATTTTTTCACAATCTCCCCCTTCAGTTAAGATTTGCACTTAACAACTTCCATGCAACTGCAATCTCAAAATTGTAACACATCTACTCTAATTCAGTTTATGAATATGTTTTTCAATGTTTGGCGTAATTTATATCTTCCTAGAGGCAGCAATCCTCTTTTTTTTTTCTTTTTTTTTAATCTAAAGTAGGATTTTTACCCCAGAAGTAAGATATTTTACTGTAAGAGAGAAAAAGCATTGCCTTTTTTTCTCCCTTTCCCCTCAGTCTAGCTATGGTGTCACTTGTGTCTGCCTAGAGTGACAACAAATTCACTTCACCATACAGCAGGGGCAGCTGCCTTTCTCTGTGTTGTGCCATCAGTTTCTCTCAGAAGAAACATGGAGTTAGATTCAGTTTCCTAACTAAAAGCACTTGGTGCCATTTAAGGTGTCCTATGACCTTCATCTACTGGTCTAGAAATATGCAAATATTTTGTAGGCATTCTGTGTCACAAACAGTTGCTACATGGACATGTCCCAGGCATTTTGCAGCTTTCAAAATATTAATTGATACGTGTATTTAGAGAACAAGATACTGCCCAGTGAGTCACATTCATGATATGGCAGGGGATCTAACTTACGGAATTTGCCTTTATGGGACCCCTTGAAATCCCTAATTCCTTTTCAGATACAGTTACATACCACTTCCTCTTCAGTAAGACAAAATTTAAAATTACTAGCCTTGCTTTGCTGCTTTTAGTATGTAATTCTAAGAAATGTATACCTAACTCCACATAGTTTTAATTTAGTTTTTAAAAAAAAATTTTTCATACTGTTTCCTCCTAACTCATTGAATTGAATATGACAGTGAGAAGTTGGTACATGTCTTAATCTGTACTTTGCAAAATGCTTGAACCTAAAATTCTGAACTTTTCTGTTCTTTTCAGATACTATTCACCTCAGTGTAGCACTTCCAGGAAAAAAGGAACCTACCCACAAACAAGCAATAACAAATAAACGCACAATCTCCCCTATTGCATATGTACAGTATTGTGCTTAGCTCTAGTATCCTTCAGTAAAGTTCTTTTTGGAAGGTGAAAATGAAATTGGGAAGTAGGCATGCTTCCCTTGCAGTTAATAAAGACTGAGGTACCCTATTCTGCTACAGGCTGACATCTTTGACTTATTGCATGTATACAATATCATTCCAGTACCACTCAAAACACGTCTACCATTCACTTGATCTTTTTAATTGCTAAAGTGACCTTCATGTTACTGGTTTTATATACATTATCCACTTAAGTTGGTCTCCTCATTTGAGTTGGTTTTGAAGGTAGGGAACATATTGTCTCTCTCATGCATCTGGCACCCTCAATGCCTAAGTGGGATAAGTTTATTCCTGAAAATAGTATAAACATAACAATAATTTGTTAAAGATTTTTCTTCACTGTATATTTTTTTTACAGCTTTGTTGTTCAAAGTCACTCTGTCCCCCCTTAATTTTTATTACATTTGTCATATGAAACAAAATTATTGATATTCAGCAGACTAATGAAATTTAGTTTTCTATGAACTTTTCTTTGATTCTCTGCCTGTTCTCTTTCTATGCACAGCCATGACGCTCAACACAAGACAACATGAGCCAAGGCTGATCCAGGCTGCAAGTCTGTGACTGACAAACACTGAAAATGAACTGATTTTGCACCTGTTGGTTATCATCTTGTTTCATGGCTGAAGAGTTTTGCACTAATTCTGACTCACAGATGCCTGTCAGTCTAAAATATATATTAGTATATTTTTAATCAGATTAACAGAAATTCTAGACTGAGCAAGACCTTTATTAGTCATGTCTTTCACTTGCAGATCTTCTTTTGAGGGCTAAGAAATATCAAGAATGTCAGCTTTCTCCAAACACCAGCAGATATTGATGCAAATGCATTCAGTGTTTCTGGACCATCTTTTCCAGCCTCATATGCAAGGTTATTTTGTGACATAGGTGGTAAAGAAAGCCTATTCCCTTATTTCTGTGATAAATCACAGTTATTTAAACACCAATTACATCTAGATTTAAAGACTGCAAAAGTGAGCTTTTGGCATTTTTAAACAAGGCTTTGTCAATCAAGAACTGGCTTAGGTGAGAACTCTTCCATGTGAAACAAATCTATGCATAATAATAAAAAAAGAAATAAATATTAATAATTTCATAAACCAGCCAGCTGTTTAAATCTTTCCTGGATAGCAGCCCTTTAACCATAAGTATTCTTATCAGAGCTATCTCTCTGTCTGCTATAAGTGTCTAGTGCCTCAAGAACGAAGCATTCATACTTCTTTCTTGATAGGGGAGCTCTCCCACAACTATCACCAGCAGGCAATATCCATCAAAGCTCTCACATATAGGCTGAATGAGGGACCCTGTATGTTACCTATAATGTCTGAGTCTACCAGTATGTATTCTGTTCTTCTCTTGTATGGCTCAGGATATTGAAGCCTCACTGTGTCCTGTAAACTTACAGGAGGTAATTTCCAGACTGTCTCAATGAGAGTTTGGTCAATAGATGCAAGTTCTGACTGAAAGGGATCACATACAATGCCTGAAAATCTTTATCTTTGTACTTGAATTGAACAAATTCAAGTAACAGTGGATCCATAAGACACTGAGGGCAATGTATGTGGGGTTTTTTTAGCCCCCCGCTCCAGAATTACCTTATATCCTTTCCATACTCACTACTAGAGGATGATGATGAAATTATATCACTGAGATGCTGGGCCTGGGCAGCCAGTGAGACTTATAACTAAAATCCAGAAAATAACAGGACCAGGAAATACAAAGGGGAAATGTTTTGTAGAATATAAGGACCAGATAGTTGTGGTTTCGGCCCTAGAGAGAGGGAAAAAGAGCAACAACACACATGGACCTTTTTAGGGAAAAAAGGCCAACTTTATTGAGCGGAGAGCTCGTATTTAAAGCATGTTACAAGAGACTAGAACAGGACAGTAGCTCATTGGCTAATTGGGATAAACATCCAGGAGACCAGGCCTCAGGATGTATCCCATGGGAAAACAACAGGTGTTAATCTTTATTATGACTAGCACTCTGTTTTTCACCAGATTCTAAGTTGTTTTTGACCATTTATCACCTTGGGAAATTTCCTTTCTGTCTGCAGCTAACATCAGCTTATCAGCCTGTGAAGCAAGAAGGATTCAGGCTTGAGAGAAAAGATTCTTGAGCTGTAATTTTGCAGCTCCCTTGGCATCTCTGTCCACAAGATAGTAATTTTATTATCACTTGAGCACTAGGCTTGGCTCTCCCAGTTCTCACCTAGACTAAAATCTGAACCTGCAGTATGTGGAGGAGGAATAGGCACTTTGTCCAAGTGTAAAGATGATTGGAGAACTTTTTAGAGCCAAGTATATTTTTTCTATAAAGATCTCTGTAAAGAGCTCTACCCAAGATACATGAAAATTTTTAACAGAACTGAATGTCCCAGACACTATGGGGTGGAGGTTTCCATCAATATGATGGAGAGAAATCCCTCTATCTGCAAGAAAGCAGTGAGAAGTGAAGAAATGTGTTTTGAAGGGGAAAGGGGCCTTGTGGGCAGAGGTTCGTGGAGAGCTGTGCTGTGGAATGAAATTAAGACAAAAGTGTGAATAAATACAAGTGGGATGGGCTTTGCAGTGTGTATGTGGATGGTGTCAGATAGAGCTGTCGCTTCATAGAAGTCACAGTAACACTCCCAGCAGCTTTATTTTGGGACTGTCCAGGGGTCCTTTCATGCACAGCCTCATGTGGTGATTCTGCTCATTATGTACATTTATGTTGATAAGAAAACTATTAGGTTATGTGATAAAAGTCTGATCCCTGTACACACCAAGGCATAAAGGGTACCCCTTTATGTCACATGTGGGATTATGGATCCTCAGCAGCCTCACCACAGCCAGGATACCAGATCTGGCAGCTCCTAACACTGAGAATCTGCAGCTGACTCTTATATGTCCAAAGATTAACTCAATTTCAGCAATTGAGAATTCATAAGATCAACTTTTGGGGATAGTGAGGATGATAGGATAAAGCATTATCACCAATACTGCAAGTAATTAGACACCTCCTAATCTCAGATTTTGATAAAATTTTGTAGAATATTCACCTCAAACATTAACACTGTATCATTGAAACCACTGTCAATCCAAAAGACATTTTATCCAGCACTGGAAAGAATAAATGGCAAAATACTGAAGCCCAGTAGAGTGAAGCTTGTAAAGCCATTTAAAATAAAAAAAAAAATTGTCTGCCTGCTCCTGTATATAATGTATTGACGGTTTTAAAGTGGATTTACTAAGGCTAAACCATTGTTTCACAAACCTGTAAACGTCTAATGAATCTGGCTTTCAGAAGGAACTGATTGCACTTTCCAAGGCTACAGTAAGATAACAGAAAGAAGTGTACTGCCCTGCTTGAGCCAGTTCTACCTCTGACACCTGACTTCATCTGTCTTTCAATACCCTGAAATCATATCTAGGCTGTTGCTCATCTCCCCTTGGTCAAAAACAGGTAGAAGGTTTGATGCATGACCTGGGCTGTGAAGGTGTGTCAGTCTTAGCTGAGTGTCAGCAGCATCCAGCAACTTGGCAAAGAACCTACTAGAAAGTTGAAGAATAGGGAAGTACTGCTCTTTATTAGGGCAATACTAATCACAATTGGTAGAAGAGCAGGATGAGCAAGGCAAAAAATGAGTCAGAAGGTGCTATTTGCCAGATTTACTTTCTTCTCCTGAGTTCCGTTTTTCCATCTTCCTATTTTCTCCACCTTGTAAGGTTTTTCAAGGACAGTGGCATATGGGGCCCATTTTGAAGGACTGCATGTCAAAGCTACAGGCATAAAAGAAGTAAGAATTCTGTCAAGTCAGTCCTCCAGCTCAGCTAAGGCTCCAGCATGAAGAAGCAGTTTTGTGGAGCACACAGACAAGATCATGAGATTTCTTATATTCTGTGATATTAGGCAGTGAAATTTGCTAAAAGCTGACAGTTTCACAAGCTATGAATAAGAAATTCCACTTGCCCACACTACCACAATATCTGAACAGCCTGTTCTATATATTTCTTCAGTCCTTTGTACTACCAGATGCCATACATATATTATTTTTGAAAAAAAATGCATTCTTTTTATAGAGGTGTTTCCCCTATTCTGGCAGAGTTAATTGCAACACAGCATTCATAATTTATTTAGAACTTGGTTTAATGTGTTTGCATATTTTTTATGGATATTGGTTGTTGATTTTTTTTAAGGTGTGATAAAGTCTGGGAATATTTTCTTTCTTCATCATGTTAGTCTTAGTACTTTTGTTTCTGTATGCATGTAGTTAGCATGAGATTTAACGTATTTTCTTATGCAATGGTTATAACAGACAATGCATGTGTCAGCAGAACTAAAATAAGTTTCTGTGAAAAGATCTCATAAAAATAATAGCATAGTATGGTAAAAAATATTCAAATGTACTGGAAATAGGATGAACTTACCAACCTTTTATTTAAATGCTCCACAATGGAAGATCCTGTTGCTTAAGAGAGGATGTATTTTTTAATATTTTCCCTTGACTCATTTAACCAGATTTGTTGCTCTTATATAAAGGTTTCATTTTCCTCTTCCTGTGCCGACATAAATATGCATTTTCCACCATGCTGCCGTAATTGAGTCAATAGAAATTTTATAAATCTGTTTTAACTATCACACTTTTGCCTTTCGGTGGCTTTTCCTACAGAACTATTTATTTTCCCATATAACAGAATTTCATAATTTCTTATATGTTAATTGTAGCTTCTCCAATTAATTTCTTGGCAGGAATGTCATTTAGGCTAGCAGCATCCATTTTTACTTTATATCTGTGTCATTATTATAGAATTACCAAAAGCTGTACAGACAACACAAGTATTTGTATAAAAACAGTTGCAATTTTCTAATATTTGAATTCATAAAGCTATTTCAATGTAATTTTCCTAGAATACTCAAAACATTATTAATAAATAGTATCATAAATTTCCGTTTTATAAGAAAGAGAGTTTAATATAAAATATTAGTATACTATTGTATACTATTTATTAATTTGCAGTTAATGATTTGATAAATAATGGAAAAGGAGACTTTTTTTTAATTTATGGGATTATATATTTTTCCATTTAAGAAACTAAAATGACAGTATTTATATAATACTGTAACTTATTTTTACAGTTAAGACTTTGAAAGCTTTTGATTTGACTCAGTTTAATGTCTTTTGCTTATTTTTTCCCATGATTCTGACATACAATCTGAATTCCTACTAAGGTAATATAATCCAACCAGCAGAACTGAAATATTAAATGCAAATGTTACTGAGATCTCGTGATTGAACCAACCACTATTTTTAAGACAATGGAGCCAGGTTCAGTGGTGCCCAGTGACAGAATTAGAGGAAAGACTGAAACTAAAATAAATTGAATATAAATAAAATAAATAAATTGAAATAAACTGAAACACAGGAAGTTTTTGACCGTGAGGGTGATCAAGCCCTAGCACAGATTGCCCAAGAAGACTGTGAAAGTCGTAGATACCCAAAGATTTTGGGGTATCAAAAAGCATCTGGACGTGACTGTGACCTGCTGTTAGGTAGCCTTGCTTGGGCTGGGTGGTTGGACAACATGATCTCCAGCATGCCTTTAAACTCAGCTGTTCTGTGGTTCTGTGAGTATGTTCATAGGATAATTTTTTCAAGTGAAATGCATTATTAGCTTGGATTTGGAGATCGGTGCCCTCAGTCCCAAATTTTCTTTCTCTAAAACTGCCTCAAATGCTTTTCTAAAGAAGAGAAACTGAATAGAAGTAATTTGAAATGGACAGGTCTAATTTAAGAAGTCATTGTGTCTGTCATCAGTTTTGAGGACAGAAAAGGGAATGTAAAAGCCAGGTGGTTTCTTCTACCTTCAAAGTGCTACATCTTTGTTAAAAAGCTTCATATTGAAAAGATTAAACTAGTACTGATGAAAAAATGCCTAATACCAACAAGGCGAAACTTTCTAAGTGTCTAGTTGTACTGTCTTTTTTCTTTTTTCTTCTATGGTAAAGCTCAATATTTTAATATTTTGTTACATATCCAAGGGAATTGAAGTTTTTTGAGGATGCTTCATATATTCTTAGCCTAAAAATCTGTTCTGTGTTTCTGAAAGCAACTCAGTAAGGAGGGGGCCAGGATGAATTAGTCACAGTCACTTACATGACTTTCTGTCCTTCAGCACTTTGCAAACTGAGGAAGGTCTTAAAACCATCCATCAGTTGACACATCCCAAATGTCTCAGTGCTCCCAGGTTATCCACTTACCTTTGCTTTATTATTCATCAGACTAGCTTTACTGCTTCCTCTTGCTCTATTTCCTTTTCAGAAATTTCCTGCTAACAATGCAAACATCTTGCTTTAGTATCTTGCCTTTCTCCAAAACATTTAATGATTATTTCTATATTTCAAAATTTAAAAGAATAATTTATAAGACTTTCTGTTTAACTGAAATAAATTTCATTTGATCTACTTTGTTTAAGTCAAGCTCATAGCACTTACATTTTCTGGACAAAAGTCACTTGGCTTTTTCTTTTTTACATATTCAAAAACCTTTGAAAGGAATTAAGTTTTCCTCAATCAAAAGTTTTCAGGAAAAAGAATATGGTGTGGGGTCCACCATGCCTACCAGACAATGGAACTGGAGTCAGTCTGTAGAGGTTCAATTCTACGAATTTGTGCACATCTGTTATTTCACTTTTTGTTATACTAAGGACTGGGTGACACAGCAACCTGTTAAGTTGGCCTTCTCATCGTCATATGAGATGTGAACAAAATTCCCTGTAAATAAGAGCAAGAAAATTTGAGAAACTAAATAGAAGTTTCAGTGCATGACAGAGGACAGCAGGCTTTTTTTAAGCAATAGGAGGAGACAATGTTATTAACAGAAGTCTGTTTTAATAAAAGGCATTAACGAAGATGGAATCTCCATCGGGGGAAGAATGGGAAATACCCACAAGGGAGGAAACTTGTCATAATCAGAATTCCCTGCTAATAACAGACTACATGAAAAAAAAAAGTGGCACAGACTAATATTTCAAATGATGTGCTGATATGAAATAATATTAAATCCGTAAGTCTAATGAAAAAAAGAGAGGTGTTGAATTAACATATAGTGGTCCTGTAGAGATGAGTGAAATGACAGTGACTGAAACCTCTGAATTCAGTTTTGTCCAACAACTTGAAGCTTAGACTACCCATACAGCATTCTTTTACTCCTTTGGAGCCTTTATACCTTATGAGTCAGGCACATCATTTGACATAAGAACCATAGCAGTATTAGCTCCTTTTTTGCCTGGTTACAATGACAAGAATATGTGTTAATTGGTGTTAGAATTTTATTAAAGCTTCACATAGTGTAAAATGCCAGTAGAGCCAGTAGTGTTCAAACAAACCCATTATTTTAGAAAATTTACCTTCTGTGGTCTCCTGTTTGAGACAAAACAGAAGAGAGCACAGCAGGTTATTTTGGTTTTGTAGTACTTATGTTAAACAATTATCTGGAATTGTTGGTTGCCCCCTTAGAATCAATCAGGAACAGTTATCTTATGACACATTTCTACAGTTGTTTTCATGTAGAATATATCCCCATGGCTTTACATCTTGGACAGAGAAAACCTGTTCTGCTGCCTGCTCCAATATCATTCCTATTTCAGGCTGTAATAGAGCTGCAACGTGTGCCAGTACTTGATGTGATGAGCTTTGGAGCACAGTTTGTGCATGCCTTTAGGAACTGGAAGATGTAGACATGTAGAGTCAAGAGCCAAAAAGTCCCTCCATAAAAGGTCTTGTATGACTGAAGCTCCTGGTGCCATAAGGTACCATGACATGAAATTATGGAAATATTTTCCAAACTTTTCTTTTGTTACCACTGAAGAACAGTAAATCTTCAATAAATCATCACAAAATCCTATGGCTCTGCCTAGAAGCTATTAAATGGCATAAAAAGGAAAAGCCATATATTCACTGAAATTGTGGTTGTATATTCAAATAACAAGACAGATCAGAATGTCTTGCACATAAAAGCAAGTAATTATGTTTATTTGAGGTGGAAAAGGGAAATCTGAAGATTCCTTTGGAAATTTCTGTATCCTAAAGATTTTTCCTCTTTCTGTCATAAACTTGGGCTTTCTCTGAGGACACATTCACCACAAAATAATAGGATATATTGTTCTTATATATATGGAGACACTAATAGAGTTACAGCTACAGAATTAACAAAGAATTAAATAATAGACTCTTAACTTCATCATCACCATCCTGCCTGTGATGTGGTCACTGGAATTGTGGACCACAACCTTTTTTTCCTTATTTTTTCTTATGTCTACTGGAATCTCTCTGGCAGTAACTACCATATATCTGACTCTATCAGGTTTAATAACAGATATATGAATTATGACTTTCACACAAAATCTTGAAAATCAAGAAAATTTTCCATTAAAAAATCTTTTATTTTTGTGAAATGCATTTTGTACTAAATAACATTTTATTAAAAACAATTGGCAACTATTTTTTCCTGAAAATAAATGCTGAAAATGCAAACACTTTCAGACTTCAGATTCTGGACACATAACACTAAAAAAAAAAAAAAGGTTTAAAATAAGTGAAATTAAAAAAAAAACAATCTCAACCAAGTCTAGGAGAAGGTTTTAGGCTAATTCTCGTTTCCTTTTTGCTCAGAGTCACAGGAGAAGTTCTGGTAATATTTAAATTGATTTCCAGGTTAATCTGAATAGAGACTTTATTTTGCTACTGTTTTTAATTTGGAATGCTGACCTCAGTAAAAATAGCAGCTACTCTCAGCAGCAGTTTCAAGTGGTACTTCCCAGAAGTGAAAGCCTTGCAGGCTTAACCAATGACATATGATACACCTTACTGAAAGACGTTTGTTTATTTGTTTGCTTGCTTGCTTGCTTTCAGTGTTTCAACACTCTGCATCTCTGACAGTTTATGTTTAGTTCTGCCATGTATTGTCAGAGGAAGAAAAACCATTAGAAGTAGAAGATAGATTTCTTCCTCAGATAAGAAGAAAAAGAGAAAGATGAAATGCAGAATTTGAATTCGAATGTTTAATGTTTGACAAGTCAAAATCACCTTTTTCTTGAATTCTGCCATTTCCCTTCAGATAAGGTTGAAATATTTCCTTTTATTCCCTGCTTCAGGTCACTTGTATATATATTCTTTGAAATGACTGGTAGAATCATTTAATACTGCTTAATTTATTTGCTTTGGAAAAAAGAAAAACAAACCAAACCAACACAAAAGGAATAAAACACACTCCTTTTACTAAAAGAAAAAAAAAAAAAGGAAAAAAAAATTCCAATTTTATACCAATTTATTATGCTTTATTACTTTCCCAGCATTTTAATCTCTGTTATGCTTTATGAAAACTAGCACATCCCTGCATTTCTTTCTGGGTGATTGAGTCAATTACAATCTCTCCACTGACCTCACTTGTGAAAGTTGTAGCATTCTTTCCTAGTGATCACTTTTATGGGATAAAGAACGTCAATTAAAAATCAAGAGCAGAAGGACAAAAATAGAAAAATAACAAACACAAATTTTGATTACTAAAGAATTCAAGCTGAAAGGTTTAGAATTTCATGGTCATTTAAAACAGTTGTGGTTCTGTCATAGAACAATTGCTCAGTAAATTTGAAACTGTTTTCCTCTTAATATGGATCACATAATAGGTTAGTTGTGATTTATTTCCTCTTTCTATTTCAAAATGACATTTTAAAAAAGATTTGCATATTTTGAAAACAAATGTCATGCTCCCTCTCTGTCACTTTCTCTCTTTTTCTGTCACAATAAATATTTTATAATCACACAAGATATTATTGTATTGCCTGGTGGGTTACTGTCACTGCTGGAGTTATTCTCATTTGTCCTTATAAACTCTGCTTGCAAAGTCAAAACAACAGAGAAAAACTCTTATTGATACTACATCATCTTTAGCAATTTTAATATGAAACTAATTTTAAAATTTGATTAAGAATCAATTAACTTACAATAGGATTGTTCACTTAAAGTGGTTATTTTTGAGCCAATGTGTGAAAGTTCCATTTTCTAGCCTAGGGCTACCATATGTATCTGGCTGAAGCCAGAAAGCAGAACACTTAGTTATGCCTTTCATTATTCCAAGATGGATAATTCATCCATTGTGTAAAAAACTGGAAAGAAGAAAAATCTGTTTTCACTTTGGGTTGGGGCTACCAAGTAGTGACTTCTGAGACATCAAGATAGCACCAAGTAATATAATGGTGTTACAGCTGACTAGTATGAATAATAGCATTTTTAAAATATTATTTCCAGAAAGCTAATATTTGAAAAGTAATTTCCACAGGAGTACATGCTGTCACATAGTGAATGCTAAAATCCATTATACAAGTGGAAACACACCAGGGATTTCCAGGAGTGGTAGGTCAGCCACAACCCTTCATGATAGTCCCTTGACCAAGTAATGACTTGTGTACATATTCTTCTTGCACATAAAAACTAACAGTTTAAATTTCTAAATAATAACAAGACTTCTTTTTCCTAGCTTTTTTCCATGTCTCCACGTCAAAAAAGTTTCGCTCTTTTTCCATATTGAGATTTAATTTGGGATACTACGAAGCATTAAAAACCTCTCTGTACTGTGAAAATGTTATCCTTCTTATTTTTTTAACAGGCAAAAAAAAGAAAAAAATTATAACGTTGTTACTGTAGCTAACTTGCACCTCATCTGTTTCCCTAAAATTTCTCTGGTTTATTGGGTAGTTCAAAGACCTCCCCTGATTAATTTAGTTTATTTGATGCCATGGAATGGCTACCTAGAACAGAGGCTAGACAGAGCTAGAGAATAAAGTAGATATTTATTAAAGACCTTCAATAGATACACTCCCTGCACTGGGCAGTGCAGAAGCCTCGCAGAGGTTACACCCAAGATGTCAATGGTCATGAGTTTTTCAGACAGATATAAGTTTGATCTATTTGCATATCAGGCGTTAATTGTCCAATTACAGCTTCAGGTAATGAAGTCACACTCCCCCAGTTTGCTCTTCCCTCCAATTCACTTTTGTTTATACTTTTAGGGCCTGAGGCTGAGGATGTCCTTGGGTCTCAGGCTCAGAAGGATTGTTTAGTCTGACCAAAATATAAAGAGAGCTTACTAACACTCTATATGGAGTTCAGAGTTATGCACTAATGCAGTACAGGATCTGAAAAATATACAAGTTAAAAACTTAAGGCATTGTTATAGTTTTGACTTGCCAATTTAAATATATTCATTTTCTGTTGTGAGACAGAACCAGGAGCAAAAGAGCAAGGCAGGCATAAAACTTTATTAACTACACAAAGAAAGAGAAAGAAAAAAGCAAATTCAGAATAAGATCTTCAGACCACTCCTCCCTTCCCTCTCCCAACCTTCATAACAACAAAACAAACATACAAAAACTACTTCAGTCAGTTTCCAACTTAAATAGCCTTTTTCAGTTCACTTCGGAGAGAAGTTTCCTCTTGTCAGGCCATAGAGACTTTTCTACAAGAAGGGGAAAAAAAACCCAGTTGTCTCGTGGCTTCACTTTCACGATTTGTATCCAACCGGGAAAAAACTGCAAAGTCGTGAAGCTCCTCCCATCTTCGCAGCTTTCCCAAAACTGTGCTTATGGGCCACGTTAAACTCATGGGGTATTTACTTTTAAGAATGAACTGTTCCAAACCAAAAATTCTCTTCATCTCTCTTTCTCTCTGTTCATGCTTTATCTCCAGAAAAAGAGATCCCCTTTTCTCCTCGGGGTGAAGGATTCTTAACATGGATGCTTTTTGATTAACAATCTATTAAATGGAACACTCCAACCCCCCCATGTCTTTCTCCATGGTTTATAGGAATATTCAGTATATCAGTTCACCCCTACAATCTTACAAAAGAATTTTCAGCCATCTTCACAGCATCTCTTCATTCTCTTTCTATTTAAAGAAACTTAGCTCTTGCTTCACTGACTTTGGAATATCTCCTTTTTCCTCTCTCATATTCAAAGGAAACCCGGAGGTCTGCAAATCTTATCTGAGCACTAAAAGATTTAAAGTTTCACATAGAAGTCACAGGGCTGGGTCAGGCCCGGGCCTGCAGGGTGAGGGGCGGCTGAGATCTCAATCAGCCTTTCTGGGGCTCGGCCGCAGCACCCACTGCCCATGGCCATCCCTGCTTCCCAGACAGGGCCCGGCTGCCTCCCCCAGGCGTGCGGGGCTGGGCGGGCTCAGCTCCTCCAAAGCTGCTCCGAGCCAGCAGCAGGAGCCGGGGCCCCCCAGAGCCACGGGCTCGCGGGGAAGGAAGCAGGGCTGAGGTTTTATCAACGAGCCATTCCTCCCCCCAGCCATCGGGTCCCCTGGTTTGCAAACGGGGCCCAGCGGCCTCCTGAGCCCCCCCCTGCATGGGAGGGAGTCTGGGCCGGTGTTACCTGCTCAGCCACCGGAAATAAAAAAAAAAACCTTTTTTTCTGGGTTACCTCCTTCAAAATGTGTGTTCACAGAGTGAACTAACTTTCTCCAATTAGTTTTTCAGGCTGTCAATAACCAAGCCAGACTTCAATTGGTCCCATCAACTCACAGAGGAAGTTTTTTCATTGGGAAAAACCTCTGAGTCTGTCCTTCCCCAGGTGAAACCAGCACAGGCATCATTCTCAAATTTTAGGTTTGTAGTAAAACTTCAGAACCACTGCATTCCATGTTTGTGATCTCTTGTCCCTCCAATTCTTTAAATACCAACAACAGGAAAATTATAAAATAGCGTGTGTCTGTCCTGTACTTTAGCAAGTGGGCTACCACAAAACCACCAACAAGCACTTCTGTGATTATATTGATGTATCTCAAACTATTGCAAATTAATATGGCAGTCAATTATATAGTACCAATCGGTATTATCTAGCAACAAATAACAGCAAAACCAAGGAGGTACAGACTTTTCTACAACAGCAAAACCCAGAAGGCATATTACAAGTTACTACAAATTTACTGTTCGTGAATCAACTTTATCACCAGTATAACGGCACATATCCTCAAGGGTGTGCAGCATGGGAAGTTCCCAGAGACAGAGGCTCAACTTTGGATAAAAATTTAGTCCTTTTCAGATCCTTGATATATAACATGACATAGGGCATCACCAGTTTGAACGGTCAATATGTGCTGTTAATTTTTATTTTACACCTGTCATGACATTTTTCTATTCTTTCCCATTTTACATTCCAAGATTGTTTCCACCTTTTCAGAAAAAAAAAGTTGTCATTACAATTGCTTGATTTTGCACTTTTTAGTGGTATCTGAGGGTATCTCTGGTTTATAGGTAACCCAGCTGTACTTTTCAAGTTCCTGGCTCTCAGGCCTAGTCCTTGGCTCATGGCTGCCAGGTTGGGAGACAATTCTCTGCCACTATTTTTCAGTTTACAGTTCCTTCTGTTCAGGACATTTGTCCTTCTAACAGGCCAAATTTAAGGCTGTTCACATCAATCTTATTTTACATATTTAGTGACATCTCCCTATAAGTACATCATTGACCTAATTAGCATTTTTCACTTCCATGACCTAACATGCAACCTTAGGAAATCTTAAATTAAATAAATAGTAAATAGTGCAAAAACCTATTATTTGAAAATGTAGACCCAGATTTGGTTTCTAAACGCTGTAATTTATGGCTTGATTTTTTCCTACTGAAATCTAATTTTTAAAATAAAAAATTTCAAAACATATTCTGAGAGTTTTTAATACCTTGTTGTGCAAAAGAGTACTGTGATTCATTCAGTGTATTCCTTCCTGCTATTTGAAGGGTAGGAGGTTGATTACTTGTTTAATGGATCTTCAATCATTCTGCATAGAAAACTTGAAGACATGTTCAGTTTGTTGCTATATTAATGTCTTTCAAATGTATCTACTGCTTGTTCTGCATATACCTCCTCCTTGTTCCTTTCAACAAAATTCTGGGTAAACAGGAATTGTTGAGTATATGAAGCATGCAGCATCTTAAAAATAAAATGTCTTGCACTGGATGTGAGTGAAAATGTTCCTCAGAGTATCTGAATTATAAGTTTGCTGTATTCTGTATTTTCTTATATGTGCATGACAGCTTATAATTTCAAATTTTGGTGGAACACTGACTCATGCCAATGATTGTTCTATATTCTCCTCTAACATGTGTTCTCATGATAAGAAATGTGACAAGTACCAACACAAAATGCTACTCTTCTTTTTCTAATTTGATGACAGGAAAACTAGGTTGGGACTATAGCCACAGCCAGAAAAAATTTGCATTTGGGACAGGGAGAAAAAGATGTCTGTATCAGCAGCAGGGTTAGGATGAAGGAAATTCTCTACTTTTAAATGTCTTCACCTTTCAGCAGCTGGGGTTTATGAGGACTGTTTGTACCAGTAAATGGTAGCTTGTCTCCAAACAGAATGAATGGTTGAAATGCTTTTGTTATGAACTGAGGTTTCTCAGACAAGCAAGTTGCCAGAGTATCCATGCTTGAGGGTTTTGAATTATCAAGAAAGATGCTGGAATGTCTACTGATGTCTACTGATATCTACTGATACACCTGCACCAGGTTCACCCCAAAGACCATGAATCTGGGGCAGTGTAAAGTCAGACAAGGACAGTAGGAAGAAGACACCATAATTAGTGAAGATGAATCAATCCTGTGAATTAGAAAGAAAAAGAACTTGAATTTTGCTCTCATAAGGGAATGATCCTACCATTTTAAGCTATTGCTCTCTGGAATTCCTGTCCAGGTTTGACTAGAAATCCTATTCCAGTAAAGAAAACCTATTAGATGTGTTAACCAGACATGTTTGCTGTCAGTGGCTTCTTTTTTGAAAAGACAACATAATCTAAATGAGAGACATTTCTATTTTCAAATACCAATAAGCTCCCTGCACCTTTCCCCCAAACAAAAAGAAGCATGCAAAATTACAGGGAATGAATGCTCAAGATGGCAGTGTGGTTTTCTTTTCTGAAGAATTTTTCCCCTAGTAGTCACAGAGAATGATGTGGAACATATTTCTCACAAGGTCTACCTGATAATTATACTGCACCTGTAACAGTGCACACAAATGGTATTACATTATTCATGTGAAAAGCACATTTCTTGTCTTGCAGAGTACTAGCATTTATTTAAAAATACTATTCTTTCAATTATTTACCTCCTGTTGTTATGCTTCATCCTTATTAGTCCACAGAAATAAATCCAAGGACTGTCAGTGACAGTAGCAACACAGCGGCTGAAGAATCGGGAGGTTTATTTTTGATTCAGAAGTATCATGTCAAACCACTGAATCAATGATTAAAAAGAAAGGACATGTTTTCATTAATGTCCCTGTTGAACAGAAGGCACCTTGGAACTGAAATTCTCTGGCTAGAATTTAACATAAACCCGTGAGTAGACATTTCATTCAGGATTTAAGATCACTAACTAACCTTTTTCCTGCTGAGTCTGGCCCTAATCTTGTATTCTAGGGATGGCCAGGAAGATTGTTACTCTGCATGTCCTCTCTGAGCAAGTTTTCTTACACTCTGTAGCTGACTAAAAAGTTACTAACACGTTATTACATGTTGTGCTCTGTCCCAGACCTGATGCAGAAATTTAACTGTTGGTCACTTGGTTCAGAATCCTATTTGCAGTAATTCAGCACATTTTAATTGCAATGAAGCTACATTTTATGAGCTATTGATCCAGCATGGTATTACTAGGTGTCAAGAAAGAGTGTTCAAACAGAATTAGCCTCTTTATGCTACACATTGGTGGTCTGAGCTAAACAGATCTATTTGTTCTTCTTTTCTATAGTACATTACTTTTCTATGGTACATTTTCACATGTGGACTTTACACTGAGGTACTTCAGCTAGCACACTGATTGAGAATTTTGCAAGCTTTGATTTCTGCCTGCTATGAACTAAATAATAAGGTCATAACCTGATTCTTATCAGTCTCTTTCTTAAGAGATAAAAATCCCACACATTTTCTATCTCATTCATAAAAATATATCTTGGAAATTCCCATAAGAATTGTAAAAAAATATTATTGCATTTGCAAGAAGAAAAAGATAAAGAAAGCAAAACCTAGAAATGGAAGTATCATGAAAGAACAACCAACACTTTCTCTGAACTTTTGCCTGTTAGAGGTACCTGAGTAGAGGCTAAGCAAAATTTAAAATTTTATTTCTGTAGTTGATCCTTGTTTAATTAGAGCAATAATTCCAAAATGACTGAAAATGACAGTGAGACCATAAGATGTGTTAGTTCATTATGTAGTTAGGGATAATCACAAATTTTGTTCCCTGAAAGTTGATTCTATTCTGGAAGAAGACTGAGAATGGCATATTTGTTGACCTCCCACGTAACTATGGCTACAACAAATTGCTTTGTTTTATGGGTGATGTTTTTAAAAACTATTTTTACCAATTTAGACAAAATTTATGAAAACTAGATGCTTTTAAGAAGAGCAGGAAATGCTCTAAATGAGCAGTAGTTCATCTACATTAGTATTTAGCAATCTAATCTAGTATCAGTAGATCTACATTAGTATTTTGTCTTGTATCAAATGTACTATTTGAAGCAAATCACTTGATTTTGACACTCATTTTAGTAGTCTCAGAATGCACTATTTGGATTTCCTCGGGATGAAAGTAAATCAGATGTTTTCCAATAGCACACATAGAGCAATTCCACTACTCATACCTATCAAAAGAAGGCTAGAAACAGCAGTAGTAAAACTCTGTAATTCTGATAACATGAGTGCCATGTCATTAGCATTAACATTTAGTTCTCCAGACAGTTTTATTGGTTGGCACTAATTTTCCTCATTGCCAGGTCAGAATTAAAGCAGGCATGCAATTTCTTAATAGACCAGTCTAACTTCAAGGGAAGAATAATTGTGTCTTTTAAATGAATACATGTAAGTTTTAGCTGTGGCCATCTCTCAGTAACACAATGAGAAATGCTGACCATGTGGGTTTTTTTCCCTTTATCAGAAATCTGTATATTTGAATAATAGAGTGCTTTGAAATAACTCCCCAGGCTCACTCCAGTGGACTAACCACCTTTCATATAATGAAGCAACACCATTTCCCAAAAAAAACCCAAAAAAAACCCCAAACCAACAAGAATAGGGGTGTTGTTATTATATCTGCAAGATATTATTCTTGCTTCTGTGTTCATTTTTCGAACCTATTTGTGTACTCGCCAAATTCCTGAAATGTTCCATGCTGATTGTGTGTATAAGCATTTCTTTTTTTTTTTTTCTTTTTTAGGGGTGGGAAAGGGTTGTGCTTTGGATTTTTTGTTTGTTTTCTCTTTTTGGTAATTTTTATTTTCCTGATTTTTATTCTGATTACTCCATGAATATTCTGTTCTCTCTGTTGTTACGAAAATATACCTGAAGTCACCAGTCACTGCCAAAAACTGGCACATCTTTGTTTTTAAAAAATACTAATGCTAAGTCCTTTATTCTGCTGAGCACATATGCATCCATCCTTTTGTGCAAACTTATCACCTACACAGTTTCAGACAAAGCCTGGCTAATCCTATAATGTATCTTTTAGTGCTAAACCTAACCTTCTCAAGTTGTAAAAATAATAGTGTTTACTTCTTTTGTAGAATGACACTTGCAACAGTTTGTTATCCTTAAGAAATTAGGTTTTCCAAAATATACCAATTTTGTTATTACATACAAGGACTAGAGGTCTACTTTTCAGTAATCAAATGCTATTCACACAGAATAACCGACTTTGAAATATTTGACAGAAAGGTAATTGTAAGTGTTTGGCTCACTTGACACCTTGCAGTAATCTGGGCTTTTTTTTTGAGGCTGTACTTAATCCAGTCACAATCCTCTTTGTGTTTTTCCAAATCAAGAAAGAAACATGGAGAAATCTTTCTCAGGTTTTTTCATCGCTCAGAGAATGAGGTTTTCTTCTCAGTAGAAGAGAAGCAATAGCAGATTACTAGCACAAATGGAAGAATGTTTGAAAAAATGCCTTTTCATCAGAATATGCTGAGGATAAGTTATTGAGCTTTGAAAGCTCATGATATTCAACGAGGTTTAAGAAAGAAAGTGTCTGAGGATCAAATCAAAATTCCTATGTCACTTCTCATGAAAGAACTGAGTGAAAACACTGGGGTATGGTTACTTTTTATTATTATTTTGGAGGTGTACACTTCAAATATATTCCATTTTATGAAAATATAGCAGTGTTAGTTTGCATTGGTTTGGGGTTTTTTGGGGGGAGGTGGCAGGGATGAAAACAAAACAAACAAAAAGAAATAAAAAGCTTCAAAACAATACTTTCTTGATAAAGTGTAAGGAAACACAATTTTCATTCTCTGGCTTGTTCTAAAATGTCTAATTTATTTAGTGATGTTTTTGATCCAGGAATGAAATTTGCATATAAGGAGTAGACCATTGGATCCATTCAGATTGCTATTATTTGTTATTCTGCTCCTTAAAATAAGCTATCCTTCACATTAAAAAAAAAAAAAAAAGAAACTTTTAGGAGACAAGAAGAGCCTTCAGCTGTCCAAAACAAGTACAGCACAGCAAAGCTGAATAACAGACTTTAAACACAAAGGATGGTTAAATTTCCTTTCTTTAAGACCTACAGAAATAAATAGGCATAGAATTAGAAGCAATTGCACTGTAATGATTTCCTCTGTGTAGCAGACATTTAAGGTTGATATTGCAACAGTAACTCAAAAGATTTAACTCTAATATGATATTGCTGATATGTTATTGCTTTTTTTAAGAAAGGGGAAAATGGCATTGCTTGCTAATAAATATACTTAACAATCACCACAATAGAAATGGTCAGAGTAAATAAAAATGTGATTATCTTTCAACAGATGTAATAACAGACAAACACATAAAACACAGTTCATTGGAGAAAATTACATTTTCTTCATTGCCAAATCACCTGCAAAAACACAACACATATTATAAAACAGTTTGTTGGGTTTTTTCCCTGGGAAAATTATGATAGCTACTTCTGCACCAGCTGTTTGATACCTTCCCTTCTTGGAAATTGATTTAAGTACTCATATGGCAAAAGCATTCCCTTTCCCAAATTTACATATGTAAATGGTGAACTTCCCACCCTCGAGTGGCATCTCTACTTATTGTTGTCTTTATAGCATCCAGATTGACACAAAAGTGGAGACTCTTCTGGATTTGGTTTCGTAGAAATAAAAAAGAAAATATTTTTTCTGCTTCAAAGGGCACAGCAACACATATTGGAAGAACAGAAGTTAATGGAATAACAACAGCTATGAACAAGGAATTGCACTGGCTGTGTAATCATGTGCATTTGTGTTGGCTACTTAAACATACATACATGCATATATATATATATTGCTATATGTACATATTTCACTCTTTTTTTGTGGTAACGATAAGTACATATCATTCATAAGGGTCTAGGATGAGCAGAATAACGAGCAGAAGCCTCTCTGCTAACAGGGTTTCATGCAAAATTCACTTTGGACTGAGGAGGTAAGATTGAGTGATTCAGACTAACAGCATCCACCAGAGCATCAAATGTAATAAACATATTTAGTAGACCATATAAACTAGCATTAGAAATAGAGTTATGATAGACAATACTACACAACAAAATAATAGAAATCAAGTTTGGGTAAACCTGTATCTAAGGTTAGCAAGAAAGAGGAAGACACAAGTTAAGAGTACTGTGTCTAATTCTGGGCACCTCACTACAAGAAAATCATTGAGGGGCTGGAACAAGTCCAGAGACGGGCAACAGGGCTGGGGAAGGGTCTGGAGCACAGGTGTGGTGAGGAGCAGCTGAGGGAGCTGGGGGTGCTCAGCCTGGAGAAAAGGAGGCTCAGGGGAGACCTTATCACTCTCTACAACTCACTGAAAAGATGCTGTGGAGAGATAGGCTTTACTTCCAGACAGAGACAGAACAAGGGGAAATGTCCTCATGTGAATGTTTAGGTTGGATATACGGAAAAAAATTCTACCCTGAAAGAGTAGAACAGTTTTGGAACAGGCTGCCCATGGTGGTGGTGGAGCCACCATCGCTGGAAGAGTTCAAAAAATGAGTAGAGGTGACACTTCACGATATGGTTTAGTGAGTATGATGGTGTTCAATCAAAAGTTTGAGTTGATGATCTTGGTCTTTTCCAGCCTCAGTGATTCTATGTGGACAGTTGTGAATTGTTTGCATGGCTCTTATTGTTTGCTCCAAATAAAAAAATTCAACCTGCAGAATTACTATCTTCGTAGCATTCAGGACTTCTGAAGAGTGTGTGTGAACCAATGAAGCAGGAACCAAAGAGATGGATTATTGATGGTGTCAATAAAGACAAAAAGAACCCCACAAAAATATAAACTGAGAACTTTTTTTTAATAAATACCATCAGTGGTTTCTTTTTCGTAATGTTAAATTTAACTTCCTGAAGAAGTCTCCAGGAGTAGATATAAAAAGTGAAGGGATAGTTGGGATGCTTGAGACTAGGAAGCCAGAGGGTTGGGAGGCTTCGAACAGCTGTAGAAACAATACTGAAAAAAGTTCACAACTATAGTAGCATTCTCCTAGCATCAGAGAGAAAGACTGGAGGGAGGACTTATATCAGACATGCAAATGGGATACATACATTAAGTAGTGAGGTCTTTCCTTTTATTTATGAAAATAAAATTATTACATATAATTGCATTAAGGCAGAAACTACTTCTGATGCAGACTATGTGAGATTCTCTGTTGTGACACCAAAGGTTAAGGCTGTCTTGTGTGTGTATCCAAGAATGCACACAGGCATGTGTGCTTCCTTCGTGATCCCATAAATACTTTTTGACTCTAATTTAAGAGTTGGAATGCGTGCATTAGCATTTACAGCTGACTGGTTGAAATTTACTGAGATAACTATAATTTTATTTTGTTTAATAACACTTCAAACATGACCTGGGTGTAAAAAAATTAGTTCAATTACTTTTACATCTGAGCATCCTAGTCTGAAACTGAACAAATGAAACACTTAATGAAACAATTATAATTAGTATTTTCCTGTATTACTTGACATAAAAATCCTCTGACAGTTGTATCAGTCAAAAATACTTTATGGAAGATGTTATTTATTGCCAGTTAAATATTTTAGGTCTTGTAAAATATTTTGGAGAGCACCAGTAGATGCGCTGCAGCACTCCCTTACCCACCAGTCCCTTTTGTTCAGGCATGCAGACAGAAACTTCCCAAGCAGAGTACACCTAAGGCAGGAGGACACAGAAATACATAGAGGTAACGAGACAGGAACCTAAGGATTAAAATTGTGACCCACTGCAGTGAGATTGCCATGGAGCTGGGAAAGGGTTCCCCTTGAGATATGACTTGGTGATGCTAAACTGCCAACTTTGAATTCTACCTATTTTTTCCACAATATATTTCATATCTGTATTTTTCCCCTTGAATCTGTAAGGACCTAAATACCCTCTCAGCAACTGTATGTATTAGTGTTTTTGTGGTTTTTTATTATACCAGGCTTCAGTCTGCACATCTCACACTGCAACTATAATTTTATCACCAAAACTGAAGCATGGTCAGAGCTATGTGGCATCAAACTAAACCTTTGATCACCAGGACCTGAATTATAGGGATACAGATTGCATCAAGGTTTTTTAGACATCCAGAAAATGGATTTTTGCTTAAAACAGTATTTTCTTAGAAGAGAAATTACCTTTTCTGATAGTCTTTGTTGCTGTTCACTCTAATTCCAACAAAAATTCAGTAATTTCCCACTCTTCTCTCTAAGCAGTAGCTTCTCCATCTCTCAAAAACTTAACACATAAATTTGGAGCACTTTATCAAGAAACAAGTAAAAAAAAGGTCAGTGTCTTTCTGTAGCTGCAAGTTCATTCTGCCTGATATAAAACTTTTCCAATTTCCAAACTGCCTTTTCCTACATTTTTAAATTTTGTTGCTAATATATTTTCTTTAAATTCATGACATTCTATGTTATGAATAGATTTGTTATCTCTTCTACTTTTAATTCTGATTGGTTCAAATCTAAGCAGTACATGATGAAAAATATTTAGACAAGCCAGTCCACAATCATAGTTTCCTAAACAGGTTAAATGAACTTAGGAAGTACTTCCTGTAATTTCATCACGTATCTAGACACTTCTGGTCTCTTCTAGCAAAGTTGTTCTGCTTCATTCCAACTTATTTTGCTTTATTTCGAATGCTCTTCCCTGGAGTTTTGTGTTCGGAGACCTTAAAACAGTATTTTCTTAGAAGGAGGAAAAAAAAAAAAAAAAAAAAACAAACCTCAGCCCCCCCAAAAAACCTCAACAGACCAAAACCAAGAAAACAAACAAATAAAGACGAGGAAAAAAAAAAAAAACAACAAAAAAAAACCGAACCAAAAAAACCCCTAAAGTGCTTCTATGTTCCATGTTCCCGAAATGAAAATATAAAGTTTTGTGCACTACTGGGTAAATAAACAAACAAACAAGAAAACCACTTTGATAAAGTAACGTTGGGATATATAGGTGGAATAATGCCAAAGTAGAAAGTGTTCTTCACTTAAAAAATTGAGAAAAAAGTATAACTGGAGGAAATATTTACTGCTTCTTTATCAGTAGCAAGTGGTGAGATAAGAGAACCAGGGTGAGAGTTACCATGTGGGTCTGTGCATTGTGCCTTCCAGGCAATGTGAGTAAATGATCTGAAGGAGCAGTTTGTTCTCTTTCTGCTTCCCTCCTGCATAGAATTGCATTTCTTCAATAAGTGGACAGTCACAAAGACAACTCATCGAAATATCCCAGGGAAATTTTGAGAAGACTGTGACTTCCATAATGACAAGAATGAGAAGCAGTAGAGAAGGAAATGGGACTCCTGAAAATTACAATAGAGTAACCAAATCTGATTTGTCAAAGTAAGGAAGAATAATGAACTGCTCTCCATCACTTTTCTAGGAAGGTTATTTCATAGAATTTCATAGTCAAAACATTTCTTTATTGCTTTAGCCATTTTTTTAAAATACTAGTTGTTTGTTTTTTTTTTTAACAGTCATGAGATACCACCATCCCAAAAGGTGATTGGAAACAAACAGAAAATTATATAGTGCAAAGAATAGCTTTAGTATCTATGCCAGATGGAATTATACTACTTTTTCATAAGAAGGTATTCTTCCCTCAATTTCTGTTTCAAAACTAATCTCCAGGATCCTTGAGCTATGCTATTAAAATAGTATCAATTATGTCCTGTGTACACTTCAGGAGTAAAAATGGAATTCTACAAATGGGGCACATGCCCATTAGAATATTCAAATTATTTCCAGACTGAGACTTTGAGGGGAAATTAGGAATGCCTTCATACTGCTTCGTGACCACAAACTGGGATGGAGTGACTTACTTTGTGCCAGTAAATCTCACAGTGCCAAATGCTCCAGTAACTTCTGGCTATGTTACAGACAGGCATGAGCATGCATGAAAAGTGTTTTGCATATACCCTGCATGTCTGCTGCATTATTTAAATTGAATTCAGTTCCATTAAATTGAATTAAACACAAATTGCTTACTTTATAACTGCTAATTTATAAATTGGCTTAAGGATAGGGTGAGATGGAAGAGGATCAGTAGGAGAACAGAAACAAGACAAAAATCAGAACATTCTACAGGTTTTTTTGCGTTCAAAAATTGGCTGTTGGGGACTTTTTTTTGTTCTTTTTTTTTATATCCTACCTGCAAAAAGAAAAGAGCGTATGTTTTATTCAAAGTAATTTCCACAATACTTTCTAAGAGAATATTTTAGCACAAGTATATTTTTTCAGGTTGGTGTGAGTTAGAATGTGTTTCATTCATCAAAAATAAATCTCAAGGGAATACACTTGTCCACTTTATTCTTGTTTTAAAGCTGCATTGGTTTTTGGGGTCTTTAGTTGGTGGTGGGTTTGAGGGGTTTTTTTGTTTCTTTTCATATTATTCTGTCATGGTTTGTATTTTAAAGACACCATTAAAAGTAATCTTATATTCTCTCAATTCTTTTTCTTGCACAAAATGCATAATTAGCACTGTGTAAACGGAATGCTTCCAGCTTTGTCAAGATGTGAAAAATGCAGGTGCAGGTAAACAACTCTAACCTCACCAAAGAGTTAGTGCCTCTCTTCACCTGGGTGTTGGACTGCAGGCTGAATAATGAATGTGCTGTGTTTTATTGCTGCTCCAAAAATGGGGTTTGTTACAGAACTACAAAGGAATTTCAGAGAAACTACATATCTCTGTTACAAGACTTACTAAGTCCATTGTTTGCTTAAGTTTGATTGTGTGTATGCTGCTTAAATTTTTTAATATATTGTTGAGCCGAACAGCGATTCAGAGACATTACATATTATATGTGGTCAGCTTGAAAATTATTTAGTGCTTGCAGGTCTTGTAAGAGGTAGGCAATGCACTTGAACTCTGCTTGGCAGAGGAGAAAACAAAAAACTTTAATTCAATTCAGTTATATTTAGACATTAAGTCAAGAAGAGTATCTCCCAAAAGACTCTTTTAATGTCTGTGTCCTGGTAGCTCTAGCAGAAAAAATTGCATTAAGAGAGATGTAGTCATTTGAACATTGTCTTAAAGGTTATTCCTGCTGTTTATAGAGCTTCATGGTACCTCTGAGTCTTCAAAAATGTTCCATTCTCTTATTAATGCAATTAAACAGCAAAGGGTACATTCTACTATTTAGGCACTAAGTTTGGGGAAAAGGTAAAGTTGTTTGCCTGTACTGAAATGTGAGTAGGAGGAGCACAGGCTATCATGGGTACCAGCCATTTGCAGCTGTTCAACATCTGCTCCCACCATCCAGCCTGCAATCCTTCTTGCACAATCACATGCTCTCTCCTAAATGCAAATCTACATGCAGTTGCAGGTAATTTACAGAAGCAAGGTTGATTATGACAGATTTCTTGCCCTGGTTTGTCTCTGGTTCTCAAGAAACTAGGTATTTCCATGTATCAGCATTAATTTTCAGTAGAGAGTTTGAGTATTGCAATTTTCAAATGCTTAAGAAAGATATTTGGCCAAAATAATTGTTTCATTTTCAGTAATATTTAGCTTTATAAAAGCAAAATTTGATTACTTATTTCAAGCCTCCAAGACCCAAGATAAGAACAGAATTTTCCTGCTTATTCCTCTGCTTCATATAATTTATATCAACAAATATTTCATAGTATAAATTGCTTAACTTAGTCCCTTTTGATATAGATAAAATTTGAGGAAAGCTCTTATCAAATGGAGCAATTAAATCAGTATTAGGTAATTGGCGTGTGACTTGTTAATGATGGCAAAGAGATTTTGCAACAATTTATTACTTAGAAAAATTGAGTTGTTCATAAGAAATAATTTTCTAATGTAAATATGCATATTTACATTCCTAAAGCAATTCTACCTGGGCATTTTCACATACTACTTTAAATATACCTTTTCTATGAGAGCACAAGTTTTTTGTAAAAGATAGCATAGATCATGAACACTATCTCTGTAAACCTGGTTGAAAAGTTGAACAACATTCATGACTTGTTTCCAATATTTCACATTTATAGAAACAAAGGAATTTGCCAAACTTACTTACTTCTTACACCTACCTTCCAATTTACTCCTGTAGTTGAATCAATCACATTTTGTCTTCTATAGAAAAGTATTATGAGAGAGAAAAAAAATCATAAGGATTACAGGAATAAGAGCATTATAAGATAAAAGACAGTTTTCCAAATGCTGTGGAGGCTTCCAATAGCCTACTTCATTAGATTAAATTATTTTTAGAAGACAATAATTACTTCTGGAAACCTAGTTACCTATTATGCATAATGAGCTTTACCTTTTCCTGCCTGGTGTCCAATCATTAAATGTCACTTGGGGACATTTGCTGTGACTTGCTACTCCTGGCAATATAAGGGACCATATAAAGCTGTAAGGATTACATAAATCAAAATATGTTTTAACATCAAGCCAGTAAAATAACAAATTTCCTTTTTTTGTGTGTATGTATGCTTAAGTAGCTTGTGAGAGAAATGATCAACTGTTAGAGAGTATTGCTTTGTTGAAGCTAGCTCTGAATTATTTGCCTTATTTATTTAATTTGAGCATGGTTAAAATAACAGCATTTAAAAATTAGGACCCAGTATACACAGATTTATAGCTGTTTTATAATAAATGCACAGTTTGCATACAAGATTGTGTGTTCTCTAAGCAACTGAGATTCATATTCACTCAGACAAGAACGAAAACACTAGCCACTTTAAATATGCCATATTAAAAGAAAATGCTGTTGACAGCAATTCCTCCTGTAGCTCAGTATGTGAAATTGTGAAGTTACAAGGAAATTATCTCTATGGTGAAAAAGAATTAAATAAAAATGAAATTTCATTGAAAAAAGAAATCCAATGGAATATTTTAATGAAAATCCTATGAAAGCACCAGATCTCTATACCTTCAGTTATATAAAAGGTTTATCTATTTATGTCGGAGCAATTTTGCAATCACTGAAAACAAGTTGTTTAGCTAATAAAACACTCAGCCTTTCCAGATGAGATTTATTCAGTAGTTGTCACTTAATCTGCAAATAAAGCTCCTAGATAGTTATGACATATTGTATGCAGTGATATTGAATTACTTCAATAGTGATTTTTATATCCAGATCCTTACAGATATTAAACCTCCTCTCTTTAAATCTTCTCTCCATTATTGGGGGAATAACACTGTGACTGTGATAGTGTACTTTTCAAACTGAGAGATAGCCATTCAACTATTATTTTGTTGATATTGTTCAACATTCTGGTTAAATAACTATAGATTTGTTTAAAGTGGCTCTTTCTAAAGTGTAGTTTGGTGATGAGAATCCAACAAACTCAGGGTCACACTGTGACTCAGATGGAACAAGATAGTGAAGAGCAATTAATTTATTTCCAGATTATCTCCTCTGACACTGGAACCAGCTGCATTTTATTGACATAAAGAGTCATTACATATTCGGTAGGTTTGGGAGCTTTTTTTTTTGTTTTGGTTTGTTTGTTTTTTTCTTAGGATTTTTTCAGGAGCGAGGTTAATAAAAATTGCACAGCTGAGGTTGAAGGGAGTACAATAATTTTCTTCTCAATCGGTTTTACCAAGATTCTGCACCCTGAGTTTAGGTTTCTGGATGCAAATGCCAGTTATGCTCCTGCATATCTATCCTCTCCTTACTCCTGGTGGAGATCAAATCATGGTTGTCAATAGATCCTAGAGGAAAATATTAATCTATGTATGGGTGGATACCTGAATAGCCACTTAACCAAAGGCCTTTTGGATAAACTGAGTACCCCTTCCACTGATATAAAGACTGTACCCACTTGTAGCCATGCCTACATTGATGACACCTCAATCCAACTTTCCAAATGTGAAGGTGAAAGTCAAAATGAAAGAACTCTGATAAACCCTTCCTCATCAGAATACTTGAACATCCACAAAGTTTCCTCATCACTATTCTGGTGATGGTGCCAGTTAGGATGATACTTTAGTTTTCAGTGGCATTTACACTATTAAACCCTGCAGAAGCAATTTAAAACAAAATTTCATTTACTGCATGTATCTGGAATGTATTATTATGCAATAAGTTACTACACTCAACACAAAGCAAATTATTTAAAACATTTATCAGTGTGTCATTCACCATTAAACAAACTTGTGGAAGATCAGACAGTTACAGAAAAAAAATAAAAGTATTTCAACATGTAAATACTGATTAAATGATCCATGTTTCTGTCGCAGTCAATAATATTTTATTTCCAGTAAGAAATATTTCTTTTTATATTTTAATACATGGTAGTAATTATCTTTATAGTCTAGGTAGTTAATTTCCTTAGGTATGTTTCATTCAAATGAATTATATTGATTTAAATTTAGATAATTTCTTTACTTTGACTGTAATAAACTTTCAATCTAAATTTCAGCAATCTAAATCCTGTTTTGGCAAGTGATAATGATCTAACATACAGTTTGGTCTGATATTTTTTAATCAAGTAATTTAGGATTTAAAATTTACATATTTATAGATAAACTGCTAGTTAACATCTGTATAACTTCAATATGAGAGATATTTAGTACTATTTTTTTTCAGCATTTCAGAGCAAGTACTAGAGAATGTTTTTATTATGCAAATATGTCTATTGCTTTGATGCAAGTGTTCGTATCAAAGTATACAAGTTTAAGTGTCAAAGTATCAAGTGTAAATATCAAAAATGAAAACTGATGTATCTTTACCTAATATATCTTTGTTATTCTTAATAAGAAATGGAAAAGATATTGGAAAGGCTGCAGAGAAAAAGTCACCTTTTGTTTAATGCTAACATGGAATAAATAAATCTTTATTTTAGTCTCTGTAAGGAAAATCTTCACTATGAAGTCAAAATCAGGCTGTTTTAAAATTTCCTGAGAAACTATTTTAAGGCTTGAAAACTTCTGTCTAGAAAAAAAAATAATTCTGTTCATGTAAATTTTGTACATCTGTATGTATAAACCTGGAATAGTAGAAGAGATCATACAGGTAATTTATGTTAATTTGACTCTTCATTTGATGTGTACATGAGGAAAGGAAAAAAATTCATTTTAATAATTTCATAAAGTTATCATAAAGGGTTTCCTTGCCTGTATTTATAAACAGTTATGAATAACCAAGGTTTTCCTTAAAATATGGCTTCAATAGTTTTTTTTAAAAGTAGATATCAAAATAATCTACTGGCTTTACTTATAAAAGTTACACAAATATATTCCTTTCGATATCTGATTAATTTAAGTTTCATACATCATGATGCCCATCTCTGTCATTCTCTGAAAATCTCATTATTTTCAAATTAGGCACACAAAAGAAATGGAGGATTGCTAAATTGGCAAATACATAGGGAAAATCTTACTTTGCAACCTTACATAGTCAATACATGTGTTATGTTTTTTAGTAGTAATGCGTGTCTATTTAAAAACTAAAGGAAAATTATTCTCCTGTACATATGTTGATAATTATTTTTAAACATTCAAAATATTATCTTTACTATACTCTGAAAATGCCATTCCTGATCAACCTTCCTTAGCTGTGAAGTTGGGAAAATGTTGGCAACAGTTTGTAGCTGTTTTGGTCAGATATCTTGTTTGTTTTTTGCTTGTTTTGTGCATTGAGAGAATCCATTGTTCATACAAAGGTGTTTGAAGTCTTTTTTACTTCATTACACATTTGCCTTATGAAAATCATAAGCTTATGTTTCCATGTGCATGGGCCAGAAGAATATGTAATAGGTAGTCCTGCAAATAATTTAATCTCACGACCAGTATTAGAAGAAAATGTAACATTTACCTTAAATTATTATGAATCTGTGTGTGTGACAGAGAGAGAGAAATTATTTTAATATTCTATTTAAAAGTAAAGTGTTAATAGACAAAATATGTTGGGATTTTCAACTAATTTTCAGGCTAGTATATGGTAGAAAGAGCTTCTGTTAACGTTTAAAATGAAAAGAGATCACCTTGAGATATCTTTTCAGTAAGTACCCAATTGCAAACATTTCTGTTCTAAATCAGAAAATTACAAGTAATATACATACATATTAGAAGAAACACATTTCTGTTTCTACTTTTATTAAACAGAATGCATGCCAGTTTTTGCTCTGGAATACCTCATATTTATGCATAAGTCTACTGGATTTTTGAAATTTTTATATTACATATTCTTATTCTAATATAGCTTCAGATAGAGTAGGATATGATGCATTTCTTTTCTCCGATGACATGCTTCACCCAGATGACCAGGCTCTCCATGCAATATTTTGGTGCCTGACTGAAGTTAACCTCTTTTCTTATTCACCACTGGAAGAGATTCAGATGCAATACAGACTACATTGGTTATACTTTGTTGGCTATATTGACTTTTCCTTCACCATCCTGTGCAAATGAGAGTTTAATTTCTAAATAGGAATGTTAAATTTGCATTGGAAAATTCTCTGGTTAACAAAAAAAATCATGTGTCTCCTTCCTAATTAACAGATAATTAACACAAATCTTCTCTATAAACTACTTCTTAACTGTTCATATTTCTGCTGGAGTTAACTGTTTGCATAAACCTGTATGAATTTTTTCTTAAAACTAAATTCCAAAGACATGGGTATATTGTCAATATTTTTAATCCTAAATACCACTAGTATCTTGTTTAAACTACACGTTTTTCTCCTTTTTCAGCAAGCTGTGGCAGATTAGCAAGCACTTTGAAAATACCCTATTGCCCTTTGTACTGTTTCATATCACAGATATGAAAGAAAAAAATAAAACCTAAATTCCCTCAGTTAGTTATGTAAATTTGGATCCCTAGACATGTCAAGTTGATTTAGATAATTATGAAAGTTGATCCCACTTGAGTTATTCAAATATGGTGTAACATTTAAAATTATAAAGCATATGTGAAATACAGTTTATTAAAACAAAGGTTATACTGTATCTTTCTTTTTAATTATGTTTTCCCTCAGATAAAAATATGACTGCAAGTTTGAATCAAGTATTTGGTCTTGGTTTTACAAAGCCATAAGCTTCTGTTTCAAACTTACATCACTTGTCTGTACTTCCATCCAATTATACTTCTAAAATAAATGCATAAGGCAGTAGGTTACTTTTTCACACAACCCTAGCTGATATAGCTCTGAGAATAGGAATAGACTCGATGTTAGGAAGAAATTCTTACTGTGAAGTTGGTGAGGCACTGGAACAGCTTTCCCAGAGAAGCTGTGAACCCCCCATTCCTGGAAGTGTTCAAGGCCAGGTTGGATGGGGCTCTGAGCAACCTAGTCTAGTAGAAAATGTCTCTGTCCATGTCTAGGCAGTTGGAATTAGGTGATCTTTAAGGTCCCTTCCAACCCAAACCGTTCTATGATTCTATACCAGGGGAATTGTTTTATAGTCTTTGTTCAACACTGAACTAATTTGAACAGAAAGTGACACAAGGAGTGAGAGAGCTGAGACTCTCTCAGCTGGGTGCATCCACCTCTTGTCACATCCAGCAGGTCTGAGTTCATTTGTGCCTATTTTAAGCATCCTACACCAATGGGAAACACTTTCATCTGTGAAACTCCCTTTCATCAGGATGTTCCTAGCCCTTTACTCCCAATGACCTCCCTCTGGGAATGAGTCAGTATAATCATAGAATCATTAAGGTTTGAAAGCACCTCTAGGAACATCAAGTCCAACCATGAATATAATACCAGTGACATCTTCACCACTCAATAATGGTCCCAAGTGCCATATTCAGACATTTTTTGAACATTTTCAGGAATGGGGACCCAACCACTTCTCTGGGCAGTCTTTTCTCACGCTTAACTACTCTTTTAGTGAAGAAATTGTTCCTAATATCCAACCTTAGTCTCTTGTGGCACTCCTTGACAACCCTTTGGCTTCCTAGAGTTAGGAGATTTGCACATGATTTGGTTATTGAATCTAAGTCTTATAAGGTTCACCTTAATGACAAAACCATCCTCCTATCCATAATTGGCTCCTATCAGGATTGGCTTTTCTCTAATTTCTTTTTTATCAGCTTATCCAGGAGGCAGAAGGTGGTGGCTTATCACACAANGAGAGGAGAGGAGAGGAGATACTTAAATTTAGATGTCGCAGAAAGTGGACAGAAAGTCTAAACTGAATGTCTTGAAAATGCCTTGTATCCTATCTCCCGATTCAGGAGATCCTGAAAGTCATATATTTTCATCTTAATCTCAGGAAAAAAAAAAAAAAAAGTTTTTGCATTTGAATTAGGATAAAAGAACTTCAGATTTGATAAATTATAGCTAACACACATCCTCAAGGATGTTTTAGGGTGCATGGTTAGAAATCAGTGGATTTCAATCTTTTTATACTTTCAGTTAAATTCGAGTAATACTGACAGCCACATTCATCATCCTGCAGTGTTAGTCTGCAAATGAAGTACACGGGAATGCTTTGTGCTAAAGTTCCAGTGGTAGGAAAGCATACATTTTTGTAGGCCAGAAATCATATGGCTACATTAGTGTGAACTGCCAAATAATCATGCCCTGCTGTTTCCTGCTGCAAATTTTTCAAACAAAATCCAGTTTGCATTCAGGCAGAGCAAAGTCAGGTATTTGCACCACTTATGTGTGGAAGCAACTAGGATAATGCTTATATACAAATGTCACTAGTAGAACACGTTGCCAACATAAAAGAACCCTTACATTCTATATTAAAGAAATGCAAAACTCTTAGAAGCAAACCATGGCATACCTAAATATTAAACTTGAAGCTGAAAGATATGTATATGAAATTTTTCTCCAGATGTACTGTTAATCAACACTGAGGACGCTGGGCTAATATTTTAGCCATTAGCAGTTTTCAAAGGCTATCTTGGCTTTCTTTTTCTTTCAGGAGTATTTTAAATAGTCTGAAATCTCAGGTTGCTAGAAAGAAACTGTGCAGGTGTTTTTCAAAGGATGCACCTTGAATGACACAAGCAGGAGTTGGCTGAGGAAGAATCAGACTTAGGTCCAAGTTTGTCCATCCTGTCTGCTGTCAGTTATTCTGTTGTCTTTCAATCTTGATGCTCTTTTAGACCGATTTAGCATTTGGTAACTGATTTTGTGTTCCAGTTCTGTTTTCTGTCACCTGATTTTTAGCTTTGNGAGAGTCTCTATTCGACCCGCAAATATTCAGCTGGCAAAAGTCAATTATGTCATAGTCAAAACAAATGTGAGTCTTGCAATTGAGACTGAGAAGCAGAGAATGGTTTTGAAATTGTTGAGCCCTGCTCTAAAAGGCTACCAACAGGAAAATCCCATTAAACCTCTCAGTAGCAGATAGACCTCACTCTTCTGACTATGGCAGTCACAGGTCTCAGAAATTTACTTTCCACTGTGAACTCACAGGTGATTGGTAACCAGAGTGCCTGCCTTTCTAAGAACAGTGGCAGGCTGTGCTCTGGACAGCTTGAGCCTTAGGTCCCTGGATTAAATGTTGCTTCAAGACAGTCAGTGGAGAGAATCAGCCACACTTCTGGTGAAAATATTACTGGGACAATTACTATTGGAGATATGAAATAAAAAGATAGGGCAAGGTACATAATATGAATGCTCCCAAAACTATCATTTCAGCATCTCTCTCCAGTCAAATTTTCCATATAACTCCTCAGAATATGTTTTCCTTTATGCTTGCTCAGCACCGCATTTATTTCTCTCCTTCCTAACCTTCAACCATATGCACGTATCAAGAAACTGAGAGCTAGTAATTTTCAAAATGGCTGTATTTGGTAAATAATAGTCCTATATTGAAAAGAAATAAAATTATTCATTTTGCATAACAAAAATTGGTGTAAATAGAGATGAGAATGAGTAGTAAAGAATATGGTGCTTGTTTGGCTAATACAGATCTTGAGCTTTAAGAATTAAAAGCTTCGCATTTTATTTTTATAAAACCTACCTGCCATATATAAATGTATCAATTTATGTGTGTATTGCAAGGCTGTAATATTCACTCAACACATCATCAGTTGTCTGACTTCTTTCAGAAACCTAAACAAAAAGGGGCCTAGAGGATTGTGTTGCAGTGAAGAGGGAGGTCAACTGAAAGAGGAACGTCAGAGTGGTGAACTCAAGATAACCTTGATAGCACTTGTATGCCTATTTTATCATGTACACCACATTGTAGCAGCCAAATGAAAGAAAATTTTTCAAAGTAATGCCAGCTGTAAGAAAGACCTCTCAAGGCAGTGTAAGTTTCCATACACTCATCTCTCAAAACAGTGTCGTTGCTAAGCTCTTCACATATATTACAGAATTTTTGTTTTTGTTAAATCTGCTTAAGGTCACACTGAAGTGTTTTCATTCNGATAAATTATAGCTAACACACATCCTCAAGGATGTTTTAGGGTGCATGGTTAGAAATCAGTGGATTTCAATCTTTTTATACTTTCAGTTAAATTCGAGTAATACTGACAGCCACATTCATCATCCTGCAGTGTTAGTCTGCAAATGAAGTACACGGGAATGCTTTGTGCTAAAGTTCCAGTGGTAGGAAAGCATACATTTTTGTAGGCCAGAAATCATATGGCTACATTAGTGTGAACTGCCAAATAATCATGCCCTGCTGTTTCCTGCTGCAAATTTTTCAAACAAAATCCAGTTTGCATTCAGGCAGAGCAAAGTCAGGTATTTGCACCACTTATGTGTGGAAGCAACTAGGATAATGCTTATATACAAATGTCACTAGTAGAACACGTTGCCAACATAAAAGAACCCTTACATTCTATATTAAAGAAATGCAAAACTCTTAGAAGCAAACCATGGCATACCTAAATATTAAACTTGAAGCTGAAAGATATGTATATGAAATTTTTCTCCAGATGTACTGTTAATCAACACTGAGGACGCTGGGCTAATATTTTAGCCATTAGCAGTTTTCAAAGGCTATCTTGGCTTTCTTTTTCTTTCAGGAGTATTTTAAATAGTCTGAAATCTCAGGTTGCTAGAAAGAAACTGTGCAGGTGTTTTTCAAAGGATGCACCTTGAATGACACAAGCAGGAGTTGGCTGAGGAAGAATCAGACTTAGGTCCAAGTTTGTCCATCCTGTCTGCTGTCAGTTATTCTGTTGTCTTTCAATCTTGATGCTCTTTTAGACCGATTTAGCATTTGGTAACTGATTTTGTGTTCCAGTTCTGTTTTCTGTCACCTGATTTTTAGCTTTGTCCTCTGTTTCTTGATTTTTTTTCCTATGTAATCATCTTTGCAAACTTCTGAGCAATCCTTTCTTGCACGACTCCAATATTTTGACAATATTTGTTTTCTCTGAGAATTTCTTGGTGGTTTCAATATAGAAAGGAAAAAAAGCAGCCTATGTTCCGCACCAGTAGTTTTGCAA
Source organism: Rhabdornis inornatus (assembly GCA_013397075.1). Lineage (NCBI taxonomy): Eukaryota > Metazoa > Chordata > Aves > Passeriformes > Rhabdornithidae > Rhabdornis > Rhabdornis inornatus. The sequence goes on along the minus strand of VWZS01008802.1, from coordinate 92,726 downwards.
CCTGCACCATAAAGTTCCTGCAACAATGGTACAGTTAGAAAATTCAGATGTGAAGCCCTAAGTTTTTCTTCAAATTAATCAAAGGATACAGACACTTAGTGAAAAAATGATGACCACAGAACTTATTTTTTGGTGTAGCATTCTAATTCTGGTCAAAATTTTTAAGTAGAAAAAAAAAGAGGAAAAAAAAGGTATTATAAATAGAGGAATCCTTTATTGATTTGAACTTCCACTCCCCATAAATATTATCTGCAATAATTACTAGTTGATCATTGTGAGATTTTCTCCAAGGTCATTGAAACACTGACCAAAATAATGTAGATGTGTGGCTACAGAGACACTGTAGTGGAGTATCTCATTGCTCCCACCATTACTAGATGAATGCCCTTTATCTCATATTAAAACCAGGAAACAGAAGAAGATTTTCCAACTTACTCATTTTTTAATGTAAAGGAACTTATATTTGTGATTTTATGGGGAAATATATTAACTGACCCCTACATAGTTCCAGTGGGAAGAGGGTATTACTTACCATCTATATGACTACTACTGTTAATGTCTGAGACTCTTGCAGCCTTAAAAATGCACAGTTCATTCTGCAGATGGTGATAGCTCTACTAACACTTCTATTGTTAGTTTGAAAGTCAAGTGATGATATGTGTAGGCGTATGTGTGGGAGCAGTGCAAAGAATTACAAGGATTTTCTCCCACACTAACGATCCACATGGAAAAGAGGGCCTTATGAAACAATGTTCTGTTCCCCTGGTATTTTTAATCAGTCTGATATTTTGTTAGAATAGCATTTTATTACACAGCTTGTCATTTTTCTATCTATGGACTATCTTTTAAAATTTAAAAAAAATGCTCTATGGTTTTTCTTCACACTTTCATATGTCACGATTTAAAAAAAATAAGCTGTGTCAAAGCAGAAAAAAATAGCTGGAAAATTAATGATTTTTTCTGACACACATGTAATTTACTCTTCTAGCTTTTTACATAATTATTCATTTGTTGGACCTGCTAGTAATTGGAATTTCCTTAAAAGACAGTGCCTGTCTGTTTTGCCATCTCTGCAAATTCAGTGATGGCTGCAAAAGAGGAAATATATCAGTATTTGATTGTAAACACATTCTTCATGGTGCAGTCAGATGAGGATAAGGCAGTTGACCTGAATAAGCCAGATACATATTTCAGCTCCCAAAGGGCTTCTGCTTGATTCCTACAGCTCATCCAGGACATTTTAATATCCTGTATGGACTTTTATTGTTTCTGGTTACCCACCCAAATTACCTGTTCACTCTCAGGAAAAATTATTTTCTTCCAAGTAGGGTATGAATTGCTTCTGCACTGTTTTTGGGGGGTTTTTTGTTTGTTTGTTTGCTTGTGGGTTTTTTTGGTTTTTGGGGTTTTTTTTGTTTGATTTTATACACATGTAGATAAACATATATGTATGAGTATGTACAAATGTATGTACATTTGCATGTACAAATGTATTTATATATGCATACACAAATATTTTGTACATAGACAAGCATGTCTATGCACATTCATATATATGTCTAAATTTTGCATAGTTTTTGGTTCTTCTTCAGATATTATGTAAACTCAGGTAACAGAAGAAATTACTCCATCCAAATCTTTCCCCATCCTCCTCCTCTACTTCATTCTTCCAGTTTTGTTCCTGGATCCAGCCATTTTTTTCTCAATGCTCAGAAAAAAACACTTTATCTGTACATTTTGAATAATGAGGGCTCAGAAAATCAGCCTTGGCTTATCTGTAGTACTCTAATTATTTCATTCTTTTGATGGCAACTGTTATTATACCTGCTGGTAAATGTCCAACAAAAAGTTATACTCTATTAGAACTAAAAGAAATAATCCAACTACATACCCCCATGTAACTATATCTATTTTAGCTTTGTTGAGTCTTTGGTTGAAAGGTTTAGCACAAATCCAAAATCAAAATAGTCTTTTCCATGCCCCTTACTCTAACATGAAACGTGTGCTTTACTGTTTTATATGGGAATGTCTTTTGGTTTTATTTTTTTCTGAAATTAACATTCTATTATTAAAAAAAAATGTTTTCTTTACATTGGCATTTCTGTTGGAAAGCTTTCTTTAGGAAATGTATTGTTCATCTAACCACAAACTCAAAAAATGCAGACAACTTGCAAATTGTCTTTTACTTGAATGGCCAGAACATGAACAGGGTAGGGATCCTCTCCTGGTGCACACATTGTTAAGTGGCACAAAGTAACACAGTACTTAAAAATGATGATACGCATCTGAATGATTCACCGTATATTGCATATCCACCCATTTTGTAGACTTGACTGAATCAGGTTTCTGCTGATACATAGGGATTCTTGGGAATTTTGAATGTGATCTTTCATAAGAGAATTATTTCACTTATTCTATATACTTTTTAATTCTCCTACTTGTCTCATTCAGTAGAACTCAATGTCTTTGCATTTTCCTAATTAATCAACTACACAATAAAACATACGTATGAGGTTCTATATCTTTTCTGACTGTAAGAATTAAACATAATTTTCATTTAATCCTACCAACTATAACTTCTAACTTTGCATTTAAATTTACAGTTTGATCTTTATTTTAAATAATTATTTTTTGTACTACTATTGACTTGGTGAATGGATTTAGGAAGGGCTTAGGAGGAAAAAAAAAACTGATGGGAAAGAATTTTGTGTAGCAGGTTGATAATGTATATATAAAAATGATGCATAGAGGATATGTGGAGAACTTTAAAATGTGGTCCTACCTGACTATGAGATTAGAATTATATCTAGGCATAGGGTTTGTGGCTTCAAGGATTTTTTGCGTATGGTTTCTTTGGTTTCTTGGATTTTTTAAGAATTATTATTGGGAGGTGGTTTTTTTTTGTTGTTGTTTGTTTGTTTGTTTGTTTTTGGTTTTGCTTTTTTTGTTGTTTTGTTTTTCATTTTAGTTATTTTTTTGTGCCTTTTAAAAATTTTCGTTGTTTTTCTTTGTGCATGGGGTTTTTGTTTGCTTTTAAGTGTTTTTTTTCTACAGATTTCTTTGTAAGGAAAGAAATATAGCAGAAAAAAAAGTAGAATTAAATCTAAATTAAATAATATTTATCAGTTAAATCTGTATTTAAAAGAGTTTCTAAAGGTGCCCATCCTTCAACAATAGTCTTGTCAGTAACGTGAAACCAACCCAATCTGCATGCTTTGTCTTTTACTGCACAGTGCTGTATTTTTACAAAGGGTGACCAGAGAATAATAACTATTGTGTTTTCTAATCACTTATGAAGTTTTGATTGACTTTCTCTGTTTTCCACTTCTGTCTGTCTGAAAGTAAAGGCCTTCAGGGAAAGAGGATCAAAGGAGAATTGTTTATGTTCTGAGACACAGACAAAATGAGAATAATTTTATAATTGTCTTCAATCTCCCAATAGTCCACAACTAACGTGATGTAAATAAAACATTTTAATAAGTCTTGAGTTATATTTCAGTGTTAAGATTTAAGGAGAAGTAAAAACAAGCAAATGAAAATCAAACTAAATAGTTTTAAGAAATGGAAAATTGTAGTCATCTGACAAAAACCATCAATATTAAGGAATATGATTTCTTAATAGATCAGAATGCCCTAGCAATTAGCATCTTGATTTCTTATTCATTTTACATGTCCTTTAAAGATTCTATTGCGGTCCTGTCTCCTGGCACTAAGCACTATGTAAATGCACAGTGAGAATGCTGAAGGTGAGAGTTTAGTCCTCTATGTGTACCTGGCTAGGGAGGTGGGAGATGGGAAACATCATCCCTTTCTGCCCCTGGCCAGCTGCATCCCAGACTGAAGTGGGAGAGAAGCCACTCACAGACAGTAAAAAAGAAAGGGAAGAGCAGGCAATAACCCAGTGAAGGCCCAGACACTCTGAAGGGCTAATCTACATCGGGTAATGATGTGAGACAGATCAGCTCAGAGTAGCAGAGAGCAATGTGACTGATAGTAGTAAAACTGTTGTTTATCCCTCTGTCTGGCCTAGCATAAAAGGTAGAATACAGACACTGAAACGTAATCCAAACAAAATTGGGGGAATATAGTTGTCTTCTCCGATTTTCCCCACAGTGAGGCAAGGCTTTCTGAGTGTGGGGACTTGTAAAAGAAGCCTGTGACACCTATGAAAAATTTAACTACAATACACTCAATTATTTTTATGCCTGAAACTTGAAGTATTTTACCTCTCCTCTGGCTTCAGATGTTTGTCACCTTGTCAAAAATCACAGAACCCTGTAGATAAGCAAAAAGTGTATAACGGTCACCAGATACTTCCTTATCCTATCTTAGTTTGTTTGAATTATTTCCAGCTAATATCATACCATTTCCACCAAAATTTTTATTGAAACACATTTTTACAACTTTTAAGTAGTAGGAAATGAGCCCAGAAAGAAATTACAGGGTTCAGAAAAGTGGCTCAGAAATTCTTGTCAGAAGCATCTGGGCTTTATTTTGTTTTGCCTTGGTGTTATATTCATACTGCAGATATATTCATTCTGCAGATAAAGCAGAACTTAGTTTCATCTCCATTCTTGTGTTTTATGTTTCTTTGTATTGGTTACAGCTGTTACTTGCTGTTCCTTTGTGAAATGAACGGGAGTTCTAACACAACAACTTGCAGATGATGAAACTTTAAAGGCTTAGAACATCAGTTACAGAATATTGCCCTTGATCACAGCTCATTGAAGTTGTCTGATTGTTGCTTTTTAGAAAAAAAAAAAATAAATTTCACCATTGAATTCTCAGTGACTTTTGTGATCTGAGTAAAATCAAGTTCTGTTGGTGATCGTGTTGCCTTCATTTTTGCTTTGCAAATGAAAGCCTCATTATATCCTTCTACATTTTTCAATATGATAAGAAAGATGATTTTAATGCTTACACTACCCCATGACTCTGTGTGTAACCTTTTCAAATCTTGCCCTTGGCTGCAATGCAGAGAAGCAAGCCGAGGCCATTGTGTGCATGGTTTAATAATTCTGATACTGGCAATGAGTTAGACAGAGACTTGGTTATTCTATGAGAGTTGTTTTGTTTCTACAGTTCTAACAGTAGCAAATTAAAAAAGTAAGTGAGAAAATAAAAAAAAAAAACTTTGATGTTTTCTGTTGGTTGTGAAAAAGTTGGATCTTTTGATAATAAAAAAGTGGTGTTTACATGATTTACTAAGAACTGCCTTTTGAGATTTAATGGAGAATGCATTTTGGAGATAAAGGTGCAGATGTTCCTAAACTTTTATCTGGAGTTTGTGTCAGGTTTAGGGATTAATTCGGTGAGAGAAGACCTTAAATGACAAAAAAAATTTCAACAAATGATTAAAATGTGAACAGATCTAGAAGCGCAGTGAACAGAGTGAGGATGTGGCTAATGAAGCTTAGATTCTTCCAGTATTTGATCTCCAGATGAGTTCTATTTTCTGTTCATATGAGGTACAGTCAACTTTCATTTCTTTATAAGATTTTAATAATTTTTGTACTGTATGTCCACATTATAATACTTTCAGGATTTAATAGGTAGCTACTATGATACAGTTTGATTTTATTTAAATAACTTTGACCTGTTCAAGATAACCATCAGTCAAAGTAAAGCTTTCACAAATGGTTCCATTTGGATATACTGTGAACAGAAAATATAAGGGTTGCAAATCCTAGTCATGTGTGTGTATTTGAGTGCTTTGTGCCAATAGTTACATATAGAAATATTTATAGCAAGTGGTAAAAAGTAAAAAAGACACCAAAGATCACTCTTTGATCTTTCTCTTGAATAATATTTATATATTCTAACAAAGCTCTCCATTTTCTTCCAACTTACAGAAGTTGAGTAAGAGAGTTACCCTGGTGAAACACTGGAAAATTGTCCATCTACTTGAATGTCTAGTGCTTGCTGCTGTAGGTATTACGTATTTTTTCAATTTACGTTTTATATTAAGCCAATCTATGCTTTTAAAAAGCAAATATTTGAAAATGATACAAATTTCGTATTTTTTACTAATTTACGTATTTTTCTTGGACATCCAAAAAGTCGAGAAGTAAGGTTTGAGATTTTTTCTAAGTTGAAATCTACACAAAAATTCCCCTAGTTAAGATCCAGGACTGAAAAATATTCAGGACATTCTAGGTAATAGGCACAGCACCAACCTTATTCCCTGTGGCATATTAAATTACAAACCTATTAAACTGCAAACTGTCTCTCAAATTCATACCAAATTAGCTCTCAATGATATGTCCAGTTGCCAACATAAAGGGCAAATTTTGCAAGTGAGATGATACTTCGAAAATATGTTTTTATTTTTTTGTGATGTTGCTTATCTTATAGACAAGATTAGCATAATTTAGCAAAAACATATTGCATTGTCAGTTCAGGAGAGAAAATAGGATACTGAGATGCTAAGTGGAAACAGGTCAACAAATTGTGTTAGGAATTAAACCAAAAAAACCTAGTACTTTTCACTACCACATATTTTGTAATTTCTTGTGATTTTTTTCCCATTCCCCTGAAGTGTCCATCAAAGTTTTAACTGGATTAAAAAAACAAAAACAAAAAAACCCAAACCAAACAAAAAAAAACAAAAAAAAAAAACCAAAAAACCCAACCAACCAACCAAACAAAATAATAGTAGTAATAATAATAATAATAATAATACCTGATCCTGAGGTTATTTTGGAATGAGAAAATAAAATTTAGTTTTAAATTAATTCTAATGCTTAAAAGAACAATAAAAATTTTGACAAGATCAAAGGCCTAATTTCTGTCTTCCTTAGGCAAGTCAAGGATAATTCTAAGTCTTAACCAGTATGTACATAGTGTGAGAGCAAAAACAACTCCCTAGTCTCCTAAAGGTTCCTGTGAGATTGTGAGTATAATTTTCTTTAGCCATTGCATTTTGTCCCACCCACTAGCTGAGTTCTCTGTGGAATGGAGTATGAGGTCCATTTACTCCCCAGTGTATAATTTTAGATGATTAGCTACCCATGAAAAATATTCAGAAGTAATCTCAATTGATTTTAGGCAATCTGAGGAAAAAAAAAAGCTAGCAAGACCAGACAGAACATGAGATATTAGCGGATGATATAATCAGGTCATTTTCTGCAAGCTTTGGAAATGTGTTTTGAAGCTAATTTTGATTGTAGACACCTTTTTTCCACAGCTTTGGTCTTGCTGAAGTGCAACAGGCCTTTTCCTTAATGGCTGGCATAAACACGGGTTTTGTGCCAGAATGCAGGAAAAGGCAGACAAACACTGTCTGCCTTTTGCTGCATTCTGCACATGCATGTTCTTTCCTCCCTGAGAAGAATATATGCTGCATGCAACACTTTCATGTTTTATAAAGACTATTAATTTTGTACTTTACTACTAATTTCATCTAGCAATGCATTCCAAAAATTTTGGTTGTTTATTTAACTTGTACGGCTACACTTCTGGTGTTAAAACACACCTGTTCTCAAAAAAGGCAGAGACCCTAAATTAAATTTTTCATTGGCAGCACCTCAGTTAAGAGGCGTTACCAAGCCCAGGAGGGAGATGATGTTGTATTTTACCTCCTTTTACCAAAGAGGTATTGAAGCATTTTAGCATTAGAAAAATGGGATTTTAATCATTCAAGTAGTGGAATAGTTGTTTAATTACAATGGTAGGAGCAAGGCATTAAATACATTTTAAGACGTAACTTGGCAAATTCAGGGAGAACAATGCATATATTTTAAAAGAGATTGTCTGAAGGTGGGATATTTCTGCTATGTTGTTACCTTGGACTAGTCCTTAACTGACCTCCATTGCATTCAAAACCTATTCAAGCTGTTATTCAGAATTTTTTTGGTTGCCTTCTGGACAAAGAAGGAATCCTCCTATTCTTGATTCCCGGTGAGGTTTCTATTTTTGTTGATTTTTTTTTGTTCGTTTTCTTAACTCTTCTTAGGCCTTCACAATTGAGTACATTTATATAAGTTGTGAACAGTTGCTTCCAAAGGAGGTAATTCTCACCAGATCGTTTCCATCCAGCTCACAAATTTGAATTGGAAGCTAATACCAAATTTGTAGAGTTGAGGTGGACTTTTTTCCTCTTATATTCTTGTCATAGGTCAAGTTTTTTCCATCCTTTGGGCATTAAAAATTACCCTTCTTCCAGAACATCTATGCATGGAAACATTTGGGTTTTCACCTTTTCAATGACACTTGTGCCTTTTATAGGTGTAGGGGTTTTGTTTATATTGGCTATTTAATTATCTGCTTTTTCTAGAATTTAGTTATACATGCTTTAGTTATTTTTATTGCCAAGAATGTTGTATCGCAAACATACTATGAGCTATACAGTAAAAATAAACAAAACACTCAATTTTGAACCTATCATCTTCCTTCATTTTTTCCTTCTAATTCCATATTTCGGAACAAAAGCTTTTTTCTTTTCCAATAAAGTTAGTAATATGGCTGAGAATGTAAAGGTTCACAGAGTGCTGAGAACCTACCACGTTAACATCAGAAGCTATCGTATAAAAGCTTTCAATTTAATTTGAAATGGGACTGCAAAGTGGCTCATATGCTGACATATCCAAATGAATAATTTATTTCTCAGTAGGAGAAAGCATTTCAATGGTAGGATGCCAACATGCTGATATTCACCCAGGAGATCTTTAGCTTAAACAGTAGATATGTTTAGGTAGGTAAAAAATTATTAATGCAGTTGTAGGAGATAGAATCCTAAAAATTCATTGTACATTATGCATTTAGTTCCAATGGAAGAACTAGAAAGATTTTTTCAGACCTAAAGACAGTGAATGAAGAGCATCAGCAATTCCATTGTATTCCTCTAGCAAAATCAATATTTTCTTCATAAAATCTTCCATGCTTTCTCCCATTTGCAGTGCCTTGCACAACACAGCCAAACAGTATTATTTCAAAACATGTCCAAAATTTAGAAAGCTTTTTTCCATTGGTGTTAACTAGAAACTTTATAGACACACCTACGAGTGGAATGGAATGGAATGGAATGGAATGGAATGGAATGGAATGGAATGGAATGGAATGGAATGGAGTGGAGTGGAACAGAACAAAATTAGAATAGAATAGAATAGAATAGAATAGAATAGAATAGAATAGAATAGAATAGAATAGAATAGAATAGAATAGAATAGAATAGAATAGAATAGAATAGAATAACTTAGCTGGAAGTGGCCTACAAGGTACATCTATTCTAACTGTCCAACCACTTCAGGGCTGACCAAAATTAATGCATATTGATAAAAGCATTGTCCAAATGTCTCTTCACTGAGAAGCATGGGGCATCAACCACCTTCACCAGGAAGCCCGTTGCACCATTTGACCACTCTCTTGGTAAAGAAATGCTTCCTAATGTCCAGTCTGAACATCCTCTGATGATGCAGCTTTGAACTGTTCCCACACATTCCATCTCTGGAACACAGGGGAAAGAAATCAGTATCTCACTCTCCACTTCCCCTCCTCAGAAAACTGTAGGGAGCAATGAGGTCATCATCTCTCAGCCTCATTTTCCCTACACTAGGCAACCCCGAAGTCCTTAGCCATGTCTCCCAAGACAAGCCTTCTAGCTTCATTCCTTCCCTCCCTGGCAGGGGAGGATCTTTACATCCTTCTTAAGTGGTGGGGCCTGGGACTGCACACAACACTCAGGGTGTGGCCACACTAATGCTGAATACAGCAGAATGATCCTCTCTTTTGAGTCAGCTGTTGATCAGCTCCCACACATCCCTTTTGCAAACTAAAAAAAAAAATTAGTTCTTCTTATCTTCTTTAATGGGTTTGTATCTTCTTAACCTGTATATGTTAAAACTAAGCCAATAAGCTAATTCCTGTTATCTAACATCATTTTTGGTTAATAATTCAATCTGTTTGTTGTCAGGATAGAAAGTTCAGATGGGGTTTTTAATTAAAGTTCTGTTAGCTTTTTCCCTTCATGCTGCCAAATAAGTTCCAAATTCAAAAGGAAGCCTTATCTGGAATTAGTGGCCTTTGTGGTTTTAAAAAAAATCCCACTGCACTGAGGGTAATATACTGATTGCCTTAAGGGAAGATGGAGTGCAGTGCACACTATGCAGTACAGTCAGATCATTGTACCAAAGACATGGTTCTTCAGGTCAGGCATATTAGACTGGGATACCTTAGAAAGATATGGAATTAACACCCGGAAATCTTTCAGAAACTCTAAAGCAGTCTGAAATCAGACACTACCTTCATATCTCAGCACAAAAACTGCCATATTAAACTGGTCAGAAAGTTCATTTAAAACTACAATGAGCTGAAGCAACAGTTTAGAAAGAGAAGATGGAAGTGCTACTGTCCTTCTTGTGTACTACAGCATAATAAAGCCTGACTACATTTTCCCTGGATTTCATGATTTTATATGCATCTCTATCCTGTGATAGTCCTTTATTTTGTAAACTGGAGTGCTCTTATATTTTTTGTCTCTTCTCTGTCAAAACCCATTTCACACTTGTTTCTCTTTTCTATACTGTGTCTAGCTGTACAATATCCTTCCTCATATAGTGGAATAATAAATGCCTGGAGAAGAACTGCACAAGGAATGTGATGAATGGATTTATACAGTGAGACATATCACGGTGGCTTTTGTTTCTTCCTTTCCTATTAATTTTTGAACATCTATCTGTTATTTTGTAAATCTAAACACAACTGTTCAAGTCTTTCCCGATGCCAATAGCTAGTGTAGGACCTCTGATTTCCTATTAATTTGTTCTAATTACTTCAGGCATTTCATCTCTCACTCAATCACTATTACAATACCTTTCATGAACTTTCACACTGAATTATTGTTCCTACTACCTTGAAAAACACCATGTCAATTAACTTGGTAACCATCATACTTTTTCCCAGATCCCTCAGGGATATGTGGAAAGCATCAGCTCCCAAGGATCTCTCCATAATGGTAAAAGTAACCATCTTTTCCAACAACTCATTTTTCTTCTTTAACCACTAATTAATGACTACAGGAAAACTTTATCCCTTTATGCCTTACCATGGCACCCTCTTTTACAGAGGTGCTTTTTCAAAATTATTTTTGAGAACCAAGTAGATATATCAGTAGTTATCTCTGTCTACTTTATCACCTTCTTTATCTAAATATGCACTATATATGTGCAGCATAACGACAAAGTCTGTGTTGACTTTCTACTACATCATATTTACTCATTTATTCTCTATTATAAGTTCAACAGTTTGTTGAGTGCAGATATAGACTTTCCATTTTATAGTTCTCCAAAGCCCTTTTAAAAAATTTGTATCACATTTGCCATTTTCAACTCCTCCAGTAAAAAGGACATTTCAAGTGACAAATTACACACTATAGTTAACAACTCAGCACTTTCATATTTCATTTGCCTTAGAACTCTATGCGAATACCATCTGGTTCTGGAAGTTTGCTGGTATTCATTTTATTAATTTATTTGAAAACTCTTTTTATTAACATTTCATATGAGACAGTTCCTGAGCAATGACTTCTGCTACAATAAACTTTAATGTGTGATGCTCCTAAATTTTGCACAATGAAGTGGTTAATTCATTTTGGTTTTGTCCTATGGCTTCTTTTTATTCAGACATCCTTTACATCAATCTTTGGCCATACAGAATCTTGGAAGATTTCTTAGTTTTGGTATTGGAATTTGTTTGAATACATTATTATAGGGATTAAATATTTTCCTAGGACAGAATGTTTCTCAAAGTCTCATTTTCTCTGTTTTAGTAAAACACAATTTAGAGTTAAGTTACAGCCACAATATTTGTATCCAGTTTCTTTTGCTTAAATAAGACTTTCTATTTTCAAATGGTTTTGCTCAAATTTGGCATGACAGCTTTTTGGTGTGACTTATAAAGTTGTTTTTTTTTAAGAAGGACTACACTTTTAGAATATATTTCTAATAAAAGAGTAGCATTTTCAATACAAAAATTTTATTTCACTAGAATTTCATCCTTCTGGCTACTAGTTCTATTTTCTTCAGCCTTACAAGCTCATTGTTTTTAAAACATTCTTGTATTTAATTTTTTTCCTATTATTTAGTTCTTTATTCATACACATATGCTGAATGCATAATGGTAATTTTTCAGGTTAGCTTTTTGCTAATTATTAATTACCAAGGCAAATAAAAAAGTAAAAAAAAAAATAAAAGTAAAAATTCAGTATTGATTTCATAAAAAGAAAACAAAAGAGAAAAAAAGCTTATAGAAAGCAAAGAACAGACATGTTAGAAAAGACAAACACCCACAAGGATGAAAACAAAGCAAAAATAGAAGGAGATGAATTGCTCCCACACCGTAATGCCAGCCCACACAGGATGCTGTGTCTCATCAATTCCCTCTACTTAGTGTTTGTCATGGCACATCTGGAATGCTGTGTTCAGTTCTGGTCCCCACTGTACAAAAGAGATGTGGACAGGCTGCAGAAGGTTCAGAGAAGGGCCAGAAAGATCCTTGTAACAACATTATACATATTTACTAATATTCATTTGTATACAGCCATTGTGATAGCTTCATTTACATGTTAATTGTGTTTTGTAAAAGAATATTTACATTTTTCATGTAAATACTGTAATGAATCATTCATCCAGGAAGCATCCTAGTCTTACTTGTAATTCCATAAATCCAGTACAGTAATTGGAACATAGATCAAGAACAAACAGCAATCGATAAAGATTCTCACAAAAGTAATAAGTTAAAAGCAGTAAGCTGTTTCTTTACCTAGACTTTTTCTGTGACTTTATTTGTCACATTCCCTGAGAAGACCATAGGCAATAATATGCATTATGCAAACAAAATTTGGAGACAGTGTGAAATAATATTTTAATTTCAACAAAATTAGCATAAAATAAAACATAACATAGCTATAAGATTATGCACTGATGTACTCAGATCCAAAAGACTGCTGAACTGAGATTGAAAGGTCCATGTTCGCTTTGTTCCCCAGTTCTTACTTATATATATATATATATATATGAAATGCAATGTATTGTGTGAATATGACATCTACAGTGTGTTATCTTACCAAGTAATTTGGCATTTTCAAAATTAGAAACATGAAACCTAAGTTTCACAGGATTTTAGCATTGTTTGTATATGTATTTTATTATTTAAAAAACTTCAGCAATTTTATTAGACTGTACTTTCAAGAGTTAGAAAAAACATTGAATTAAATGTCTTTATTTCTGTTTTCCTTAATTTTTTCATTATATTCTTTTCATTATATTTATTTATTTTAATTACATTATTTTTGCTGGGGTCCATGGTGCAGGACAAAATGTTTGACCATACTGTTTCATGTACTTGCATACAAAAGTATTTGAATTATTGGCAAAAAAAAGGTGACAAAGTCCAAGTCACCAGTAGCTCATACAGCAGCTGAAGCTGGCCTGTCTTTATCTTCTCAGGCTTTGAGACACTTGGTTAGATTATTCTAACATTTTCATAGTGTGATATATTTAAATATCTCAATTTAAATATTGCACTATTTGAACCTCCTGTCTCAAGCATTCAATCTTCTGAGATTTCTTGCCATTCATGTTTCCAAGGCTGCATCTGTGTCAAAGTTTTCATCACCTAAGAGAAGAACAAGCATCTCTTTTGCAATGCTACGCAGTTCAAGTTCCTTCAGAGACTGTTCATGAGCATCTACAGTTTGTAATACCTTACAGCACCATATTTTTCCCTTTCTTTCTAAATACCTACAAAAATTGTAAATGTTCCAAAATATGCCTTGCCAAATATACATTTTAAAAAGACAACTGTTTTATGCATTTTTTCTGTAAGGTAGACAAATACATTTTTTTTTCAAAATGTCATCCCTTTAAAGTATTCCAATTGTACTTGGAGGCAAAACAAATGTAACACTGCCCCTACAAGACTCTTGAATTTGAAAGAGGAAAAATATAAGCTATTTTTAGGGCAGAGAAATTACATGGCACCATGAAATGTACTATTCTGCTTGCTACCTAGTAGGGTGCCTTTGTAAATGCTGATAAAATGTATTTATTCCAAACATTACTGTTAACAGCTCATTGCCTAACTGAAAATAGTTTTCCTCTATAGGTGTCATTCTGCTCAAATTAAATTCAAGCAATTCATCTGATAAATTCAAAGATAGCACTCCAGCCACCTAATGCTAAATTTTATATCAAAACTATAAGTAGCCTGAATCCATAATGTACAAGCTGTGAATACTTAATAAAATTATTAGAAGTGAGGAAAGCAACTACCTTTAACTCATACATCACATTATATTTGCTATTAAAAAAAAAACATATTTATGTAATTACAAGCTAATTAGGGCATTCTTCTTAAATCTGAATGGCCATTGACACATCACAATAACATGGTTTGTGGCAGCAGTAGAAATCCAAAATCGTGCATATCAGTTGTTATACCGATTATATTCTTTATTGCATGAAGGACTCTGTTCTGCAATCTAATTATTTTCAACTAAATTTATCTACTTATAAATGAAATAGACAAAACCAACCTCATGATTTTTTCATCAGTACCACTAGGTTTTAAAATTTTATTGCTTTTTAAAAGTTTTTTAAAGAAAAATAATTTGTTTTATAAAGCCACAGACTAGTTTCTTCAACTAAAAACTTATTCTTTTATGGCATTTAATGAAGTAATTAAGTGCATATGCCTTATCAGGCTACATGATTGAAATGCATCTTGTTTTCTTTTCCATAGAATTTATCTGCCAAAAAAATGCTGCACGAAATGTCACATGCTCCAAAGGATGAAGAGTGATAGATTTTCCTGGAAATATATATGGTATATACAAGATATGTACAAGTCTTAAAAGACAAAAGTGAGTTACAGTTTTGACACTCTGTCATGTCTATGAGACTGAATACTTTGTTAGACTTCTGACAAGCAGAGGAGTCCTTTCTTGAAAAGACAAACCAAGATGCAGTCACTACATCAAGTCCTATGATGCTAATTTTTGTAAGTAGCAAATGTCTGGGAATGTGTTCTTTGATCTTCTGTCTTTCTTTTTTTTTTTTAATTATCATTATTACTTATTAACTTTGTCCCCATTTTACAAGTACATGAAGTTGGTAAAAACTATGAGACATCATGTTAAATTCGTATGTGCCTCCACAGTTCTGAGCTCTTGATAAAGTCGTGAAGAGCTACTCAATGAATTTATAATCTGTAGACTCAATGAATTTATAATCTGTAGCATATTTCAACTCACACTAAAGGAGACATCTGGGTCTGGTCTGCAATAAATTAATCTGTTTACTGCATCAACAACACCTCCATTGAACTCTTTAGGGCCTAGACCACAGGAAGACTCAGATTCCAAATTAGCTGCCTAAAGAGGAATTTAATGTTGTCTGAAAGACCTTTGGGAATCCAAGAACTTAATGTGACCCTGACTGGTATGACTAAGAAATTGTACTCTGCTCTGGGGGCTAATTGAACTAGGAAAGGTGTGAAAAGGGGCACCAGACACATGAAATCCACACATGCATGGAAGCACACGCAGACACCTCGATTTGAGATCTGCTAGACCTAAGCTGTGCCTTCGTGTACCACCCTAGAGGCCTTAGATTCTCCTGCCATATTTCCAAATGCCATTCCAAAACCATGTGAAATACTTATTGATCTGCTAGTGACTCTATTATCTCCATAAAAATGTTTTGGACACTGATGCACTGGGAGTTTACCTCCAGGCAGAATCAGATCACAGGTGTCCATGCCTGTGTGCATATACAGCATGGGCTGATTCCCTCTCCTCATTGTAGCACCAAATTCTCCTTATGTTGTCCTTTCTGATAACGTGGTTGAAGAGCTTCTGAAAGAATAACTTGTTGGAGAATCTCCTTCACATTAAATATGCATATATAAAAAAATAAAAAATCTTTGTCTTTTAGTTCTTCCTGTTATCTAGGTTTGTTTTTTTCCAAAATTCACCAAAGTGACATTAAGAAAAATTTTCTCAGTTTTTCAGAAGTCAATAAGTACAGTGTTTAAACACTCTTTGAGTATGCATTTATAGAATGCTAAGCAGAAGTCCCTTCAAGTACATACCCCTATGCTTTTTCAAATTTTTTCTGAACAAAATAGACTGGCTCTTTCCCAAATTGTTGATTTCTCTCTTCTGCACTGGCTGATGCAGGTTTCTGGCTGCATAATTGCAGCTGACAGCAGCTGACCTCTCTGCAGAGTCTGAGCTCTAGAGACAGAAACCTGAACAGTTTTATGGACCTCATCTTGGTTTTTATCTTGAAGTGAAATGTCCATTTCACTTCCATCAATTTGCAGCCAAAATCAGTGCATTAACTATTAATAAACAATTTGAATGGTTAAGGCTCTCAGACACATTTGAGAGACTTCCATGAAAGTGTAAGAATAAAAGATTAAATTTTATATTTTGAATAGTAGATTTATGGAACAAAATTTAAGGTCTGCTTTTAGAAATCAGTTGTGAAAACATTTGTGTGATCTTTTCCTACAAGAAGCAGAGGAGAAATGTTTTTGAGGTAATCTGTGAGCAGGACAGTCCAGTATGCAGAAAATTCTTCTGTGAAGCAGAAGGTCTCTGTACTACTCACTAAATGGCAGACAGAATTTCACTGTTCCACTGTTTTTGAGTTATATTTTTCCATTTAGCTACTTAAGAGACAAACAAATAAGCACAAATCCAAAAAGCAAGCAAAATAAAATACTGAGTTCATTTCAGTTCTCTAGCTAGGAAAAAAAAAAAAAGCTGGCTTATCCAAATCTATGAAGCTGCACTGCAGATATTTGGACACATCCTGCAGGTTGTGCAGAAGTGGCTCTGCAATGGTGAAAATTCCTGGAGTCTTTCCTATTTATTCAGCCAACACTCCTCTAGGACTAATGAGGTAGGACACAGCAGAGCATGGAATGCTAAGCAGTCTGAGATATGCATTCATAAGAGAAATACATAGACTTTGCAGGCTACATAAACACAGCTCTGCTTCTAGATAATGTGTAAACTCCATAAATAACTGAGACTGCTCTGAGGAACTCCATGCAATGCAGGACAGGAGCTACATATATATATTATTTTTGAAATAGTAAGTCTTCCTGTCTCATGTATGTCATAGTCTTGGTAAAGATAATAGCAATGGGCAAGGGCAGCGTGAGTGTGGAAAATATCTGGCAGGAACTGAAGCAGAGAGAATTAAAAAGACCTGGCCAAAATCCATGACACAGACCAAATGTACTAGAAAGTAGCTAAATCCCATCCTAAAATTTTATTTTCCCTCAATGATGAAAAATATTCTCCCTCACCCTTTTTCTCATCAGGCCTTTTGATACCATTAGAATTGCTGAAAGGAGCCTTTTGATGTGGTATTTTAGGCATTATTGTCTTTTGGGGAAGGTTTAGGATTTGGTGGTTTTGATAGTTTTGCTGTTTTCTTTTTAAACTCTTGAAGCCTGTCCTGTATATGACCATTAACTAAGTCAAAGAGTACCTGGCTTTCAGTGTGAGCTTTGATTTGGATGGCCAGAGCAATGGGGAACACCGTGCAGCTAAAACATAGCTTTTAGATCATACTACTTTAATTCATCTTAAGTGCTGTGTATCCATTGTTAATGTAAATAATCATGATAAATGCAAACAAGAGGCTTTTTCAGAGTATGAACTGATCTTCTGCACAAAAAATGCCATTCTTTTGATGGCCATTGCCACCAAAAATTTCCTTTTACATAACCCTCTAGAAAGAATAAAAACTCCTACGATGTTATTTTACAGAATAAGTTTGTCAATAGCTTCACTATGTGGTAACTTGTAATGACCTTGGCTTTAATCAAGCTTACAAACTTATAACAGAGTTGTGATAAACACTGAAACATTTTCCAAATGTCCAATGCATGAATTTGAGTGAATAGAATTATTCAAGACTCCTGCTTAGAAGTTTTCAATCTCAAATTACTCCCTAATTTAGGCTATCATAGGAAAACAATATTTTACTATTCATTCCATTGAATAATCATTAATTAACTGCTCTAAATCACTAATATTTCAGCTAATCCACAAAACAGCTTATTTTATGTGTGTGCTTCTACTAGAGATGAACTGGGAATGTCAGTTAAGTTTAGAAAAACCTACAAAGCTGAACAAACTGCAACAACTGCTTATTTTTCATATTTAATATCATATAAGCAACATCCTTTTGCAAGATGCTCTCTACTGGAAGATTGACTACAGCCTGAGTACAGCACTATAAGAAACCTGCAGAGGATTGTGCCTCCATGTTAAAACCCTGCTAAATCTGACACCATAAAGTAAAATGGCTAGAATCTACATTCTAAGTGTATAGTTAAATATTATAGTACTCATTTTTTTAGTGGCATTTTTTAATAATACCTTTAGCAACATGTGATAGAGAAAGGAAATAAATTGTAGCTTATGAATGGTTCCAAGCCAAATTAATCTGGGAATCAAATGGCACACAAATATTCAGATCCAAGAGAACACATTTCTCTGGATGTTTTACTGCTTTCATCTTCCTAACCCTTGAAAGTATGTTTTGTTCTTATCAGCCAAGGATCTTACCTTCATCACCTTCTTCCTGAGTATGATTTTTCATCTCATGACTAGAGGAACTGATCTCTTCTTTATGGAAAAAAAAAAAAAATTAAAAAAAAATTATGAGAATACATCTCTTGAAAGACACATTCAAAGACTCATTGTAGGCTTACTAGGGCAAGTTATTTTGTCTCGGTCTGCAACTCTCCTTTGAAATATTTTATTGCTTGTAAGAAGAGCTGTAGGATAACATAGGTCAATGGAACTGAAAAGTTCCTTCCTGACAACACAAATCAAGTTATTAATTAAGTTGACTTCACACAGAATCATGGAATCCTTGAAAAACACTTCTGAGAACATCAACTCCATTCTATGACCAGACACCAACCTGCCAACTAAGCCACGGCTCTGAGTGCTACATCCAACCCTTCCTCAAACCCCTCCAGGGACAGTGACTCCACCACCTCCCTGGGCAGTCCATTGCAGTGTCTAATCACCCTTTCTGGAAGGAATTTTTCCTAATGTCCAACCTAAGCCTCGCCCGGTCCAGTTGGAGATTGTGTTCTGTTGCTGCTTGTCTGGGAGTATAAACAGACCCCCACCTGGCTAGAACCTCCTCTTAGGGAGCTGCAGAGGGTGACAAGGTCTGCCTTGAGCTGTCTTTTTTCCAGGCTGAACAAATCCAGCCTCTACAGGTGCTCCTCACAGGACTAGTGCTCAGTAATCTTTACAGAACTGGACACAGGACACCAAATGTGGCCTCACCAGTACTGAATGCAGCGGGGTGAATCACTTCCCTGGTCCTGCTGGCCACACATTTACTGATACAGCCCAGGATACCAAACTTGCTACATTTGGAAGAATAGCATGTCTTAAAGGAGAAAAACAAAGAAAACTAGATGACTATAAACATGATCAGGTTTTTATTTTAACATTCCTTAATTTTCTTCTTTAGTTAAACAACAATCACTATGTTGCAAACAATGATGAAAATTTCTAACCCAAATTACTCAAGAATTAAGAATTGAATTGTATTCCAAATGTGCACACATACTAAGAATAAAATTTAGAATTGAACACAATTCAGTTTTGTTCTATTTATTTTGTGATTCTCAGCTGATCCATTAATTTGGTTTTTTTTCCTCCAGCAGAGTTTCTCCTAACATAAATTCCCAGCTAACAAAAGGTGATTGGAGTGGGCACCATGCCACAGAATCTTCTGCAAGATATGTGCAGTAAATCAAGATGGGTGTCACTGGCTCCCCACTGCACCTATTTTCAGTTTGCAAAGCTGGTCCTGTTTCCTCTAACAGGTTAGAACTGTGCTAAAACTCGATTGAGGACACATCATCTCAAGCTGCACACCACAGACAATGTCTGCAGTTATGCATCTGGACAGTTGTCTCAATACTTCCAGCCCCTGGGAAATGTTAATTTAAAATGCAGTCCTGAAATGGTGAAAATGTTAAATGTGCTGTGGGAAATTATTACCATTTCTACAGATTTGCAATGCATTTTGCAAGGGAGGACATGCTTGGTTAAATAAATGGGAAGGGAGTACAGTAGAATATAATCAGAGAAATACCATGAAAGTATAATTGTCAAGATCCATGGGGTTTGCTTTGTTTTGTTTTCATTTATCTGAACAAGATGGTTGGATGTTGTTTGCTTGCTTGTTTGTTTCCTGCCATCCCCTAACATTTGAGATGTGATTATCTGCAAAATAGAAATTTAAAACTGTGTCTTTATGCATTACTGTCTATTTTGGATACATTTCATTAAAGCTACTTAGTTCTTTGTTTATTGTATTCAAGTGTCATTTTTTATTATATTTCACTGACTGTAAAATTGTTTCTGTAACATAACTTTATTCCAAGTATGCCACAGATGATACAATCATTTAAATGTTTGGCCAAATGCTCTGCTGCCATAAGTATTTTGATGTTTTTGCTCAAGCATACTAGAACAAGAATTTCCTTTTACATAGTAGAGGAAATTAGTCTAAGGCATTTTCTGACTTAAATTAGACTATTCAAATACTCCAGAATTAAAATAAATATGGAAATTTAGTAACCCAGGGTCAACTGATCCATTGTTTTATCAGAGAGAAAGAAGGTAAATCTTTTGTTAGGAAGAAAAATTAAATGTACATACAGTTGACAAAACTGATAGCGAGATGGATTGTTATTAAAGTGATCCTTTTTAGCCCAATGACATCTTCTAAGGTATTAAATAGTTTAGAACTCCTTCTGAGATCAGGCTGATATAAAATATTTAACATCCCTCCACTTCATGCCAAAAATATTTCACTAAAATTAGATTCAGACATATTTAAAATAATTGGTAATATCAGCTTTGCACAGGAAGGCAAAAGGGCTGGGAGATTTAATAATACTTTCATTGATCTTTGCATGTGAGAGTAATCCTCTTTGGAAATGAGGTTGCTAATGCAGGAATGAGCCTTCCTTTTTTCTGGCTGTACACAGATTAACGATCAAATGCTTCTTCACAAAGTATTTCCTGTAAAAAGGAAACTTATGCACTGTGTATGAGCGAGGTGAAAAAGAAGCTGATATCTGGTTCAAAAAAACCCAGGTATATCTGAATGCTCAGGAGAATATGCCTATTCCATATGACTTCTTTTTTTTTTTCTTGGCACAGGAAAGTTCTGACAGTGTTGGAATTCAAGAAAGCACTAAAAATCATAATTTCTGAATGAACAAACTATTCTGGAAAAATAATTGAAATTAAGTAAAAACTTCATCTAAGATAAAATGCCACTGAAAATTGATCTGCTATTTATTTGTTCATTTGATAAACATCATCTTCCTACATGAATTCTTGAAACTGTCAGAGATTGACGTTGGCTTCTTCAGATATTTAAAACTTGTGAGATTCTAAGTAGTGTTTGAGACATCAGACATCCAGTATTTCTTCAAGCAGTACTTCTAAACCCTGATAAAATCGTGCCTATTTAAAATGTTGTGTTTGTAAGAGTAAATGTAATATATGAACAAACAATGCAGACTTGCAGAAAAGCAATCTCAGAATCCAAATGGCACTATTCAATAATCACAGATTCATAAATGCTTTGGGCTGAAAGGCACCTTAAAGATAATTTATTCCAATCTCCCTGCCACGGGCAGGGACACCTTCCACTCCACCAGGTTGCTGTAACCTGGCCTTGAACACTTCCAGGCATGGGCATTGACCACTTCTCTGGGCAACCTGTGCCAGGGTCTCACCACCCTTATAAACCAAGATTTCCTTTCTAACATCTGATATTAACCTACCCCCTCTCGGTTCAGAGCCATTCCCGCTTGTCCTATCACTACATGCCCTTGCAAGCAAACCCTCTCCAGCCTTTTGGGAAAATCCCTTGTAACTGGAAGGCTGCTAAGAAGTCTTCCTGGAGCCTTTTCTTTTCCAGGCTGAACAACCCCAACTGTCCCACACCCACAGGAGAGGTTCTCCAGCCCCCAGATTATCTTCACGGCCCTTCTCTGGACTTGCTGCAGTAAGTCCACATCTTTCTTATGTTGGCAATTCCAAACATATTAGCCAAACAGAGCAAGGGTTCAAAAGGAAAGAGTTTGGACAGGAGTCCAACTAGATATGTGGATTTCCATGTATTTACTGGACAATTTTTTCCATCTACTGGCAAACACAATATAACATATCAAAATATGTATTTTGGAATGGGGTCTAAATCATATTTTAATCTTAACTCCTTGAGAGCTGTAGTTTCCTATCTGTACTTAGACCAACAGTATTTCAGTAGCATGAATAAAGGAAGAGTAATAATTTTGGTGTGAAGCCTTTGGCTAGCAAAGTGAGAGATTGAAATTGAAAGAAAACCAACCAACCAACCAACCAGCCAACCAAGAGAAAGACAAACAAAAAAAATTCCCCAAACTAAACAACTAAACAAAACTTATGTAGAGAGGTGAAAAGATAAAAATCATCCTAATTTCAGAAGACAGAGACTTCAGAAGAGATGTTGAGATGACCTGATATCTGATCAAAGAAATAAGGCTTTGGACTGGGAAAAGTGTGAAAGAAAGGGAACTTCCCACAGAGGTGAAGTTCTTGTACTGGCTATGGTTTAGTCACACTGACTTCAAATCTGAAGTTCATTACACTCATTTTTTTTCATTACACTCATATTTTCTGAACTTTAAACAATTTTAATAGAGTTTAAAGTAACTCTTGGAATAAATAAACAGTAACATGAAATTTAAAGAAACAAGCATGTGCTGAAAATATTGCAGCATTGTTCAGCAAATGCAAAAAATCAATAAAAATAAGGTAAAAAGTCCTGAGGCAGAGGAGGGAGGAAAAACAATAGTGAAAGAAAACCAATGTCTAATGGTGTTAAAGAAAACTAGAAAGCATTTTCAGAGGGAATAAAATCAAATGGAGATTTGGTCCTGTTAGAGAACTAGCAAACTGTAGATCATAAAATTGAAAAAAATAAAGCACATATCTCTCACTTGTAGTTGAATGAAAAAGTGAGTATACATCCATTATGGTTGACATTATGAATTAAATAAGAAGTTCAGAGTATATATGATGGAAATCCCCTTAGGAAAATGTTAAACATCTATCCTCCACTCATAAAGAAATGGGCTCTGTCCCAAATGAAGCAGTATTGTTCCAAAATTTATTACAATTATTTTTTTAAAAGACTTAATATTATAGTTATTTAAAATATTTAGAGTTAATATTAATTACTTCCAATTTAAACATAGGCAAAAAATATTTTTAAATTTAATTTGGAAATCTGTGGACTTTTAAAACCTTATTTCATTCTTCATAAATAATCTGTTTTATAATTTTGGAATGGGTGTATTTGTAACTTTGTGTTAGACAACTTTTGATATGCTCTGATCAAGTATCTCAAGGACCTTTTAAATTTTGCCATATGTAGTATTCAGAGACAGGTGTTAAATAGTTATAGACTTGGGTATTGCCATTTCAAAAATATCAGTAGCTCAAAAATGTAGCCAATGCAATGATGATAGTGGTATTATTAGAGATATGTTGCATAGTTTGTGGATTTTTAGCTTTTTTAATTGGAGATCTGCACAACTTATAAAATAATCAGAAAAGTTTGAAAATAGTGGTTGAAAGTCTAAGAATATAAAGCTTGGGATGATTTAAGAAAATCAACTTATTCTGACTATTCAAGAGAATATTTGAAGGTGACTTTTTTGTGAAAATGACAACTAATAGTGAGAAAAAAATTCAATCTTGCTGACAAATGCATAGAAATATCTGGACATTGAAATTAGATTAATTGGTCTTGAAAATAAGGCCTATTATCTCCTCAGCATGGGCAATTTTCTTCACAACCATGTTATTGGAGCATTAATTATGACAATTTAGGTTGGCAAGCCTTTTTTAACTATATTTTTCCAGTATATACATATGGGATGCAGCCTGTCAGTGAGATATTTATCTTCAGTTCACCATCAGCAATACCCTTGCCTTTAGCACATGTACTCATTTTCTTAATTTTATATTTGTTAGATGTAATAAATTACTACAAATAAAGCTGCTCTGTCACTGCCCTCCTCAGCTGGACATGCATAAGAAAATATATTGAAAGAATCATATGCCAAGATAAGGACAGGGAGAGAAAACTCACCAGTTACTATCCCAGGCAAAACAGGCCTGACTTAGAGATATAAATGAATTTATTACCAATCAAAATCAGAGCAAGATAATGAGAAGTAAAACAAATCTTATAACACCTTCCCCTCACCTCTCCTCTCCTCTTTCCCAGCTTTAGCTCCTTCCCCAGCAGTGCTGGGAGATGGGAATGGGGGTTGTGGTCAGTTCATCACTGGTTGTTCCTGCTGCTGCTCAAGGAGAGGAATCCTTTCTCTGATCAGCCTGAGGTCCCTTCCACAGAAGACAGCTCTCCATGAACCTCTCCAGTATGAATCCTTCCCATGGGCTACAGTTCCTCATGAGCATATCCAGCTTGGGTCCCTCCCACAGGGTCACAAGTCCTACCAAGAAACCTGCTCCAGTGTGGGCTCCTCTCTCCACAGGTGTGCAGATCCCTCTCAGGAGCCTGCTCCAACACGACTTTCCCATGGATTCACAGCCCTCTTTCAGGCATTCACGTGCTCCTGTGTGGATCCCCTCCATGGGCTGCCTGTGGATGTCTGCTTCCCTGTGGAGCTCCATGGGCTGCAGGGACACAGCTGCTTCCCCCTGTTCTGCACCATGCCCTGCAGGGGAAACTCTCCCCTGGAGTCTGGCCCCTCCCTGGTGACTGACCTTGGTGTCTGCAGAGTTGGTTCTCTCATATGTTCTCTCTCCACTCTTCTCTGGATGCAATTACTTCTGCGCAATAGTTTTTTCACCTTCTTAAATACCTTATCACAGAGGTGTTACCACCACCTCTGAGAGTTCCAGTGGTGGCACAGCAGGTTGGTCCATCTTGGATTCACCTGGCATTGGCTTTGTTGGACATAGAGGAAGATTTTGCCAGCTGCTTACAGAACCCATCCCTGAAGTTCCCCCCCGATACCAAAAACTTGCCACACAAACCCAATACACAACATAAGAATAAAACTGATGTTTTATTCTTAGAAGAAGATAATAGTTTTTGCTGCTGGCTACCTTGGAATGCTTTCTCTCCATGAGCAGCACAAACATGATCTGGGCAGATCACCAACTGGAATAATCCATGCACACCTTATCTCATTTCTTCCTTCCCTGTTCTGGCGCCTTTTAAGATTGCAACATTTTATTCTCCCCTGTGCTTCAGAAGATAATATTTTTATCTTCTCAAAGGCTTTGATTTACCCTAAATTATCATGGAGAGCATTGTTATGTGATAAAGAATTCATTGCCATACAAACGAAGCAGGGCAGAGGTTTGAGGGTAACCTGTCTCAGCTGCAGGAAGTGACACCCAGGGTGGACACCCATTACCATGGGGCCAGAGGAAGACTTGCAGGCACCTTTAGGATTTAGAGTGGCTGGAGAAGGAACAAGGGAAATTGAAGGATAAAGGGATGGAAGAGGTTAGTAATGTAAACAGTGGCTGGTTACAGTGCTTGAATAGCCATGCCTGCCCTGTCATTTCTTCCATTAAACATTTAAAAATGTCTTCTTCTGACATTTCAGTCCATCATTTCTTCTCATTAAGCTTCATATCTGACTGTTTTTCTGGGTGAGCACAGTCTCTACCTGTGTGCACAAGACCATGGGAATTTCTGAGTGAGAGCAGCCAGAATAATGGCAGAGCACACAGGGGCTGTGCGTGATGGGCCACCACTGCAGTGTGTGAGGATGCAAGATCTAGCTAGTCTCATTCCTAGAGAGGAACATTTCCCAAAATAAATTGAGGTAATTTTTCATCAGTCATTCAGTTAGATGAAAAACAGTTGATTGCTGTGTATAGGTCCTGTATTCTGCTGAATTAGGGCCTGCAAGAGAAATGGCTCATGTTTAAAAAAAAAATGCCCTTGATGGAAATAAGAGACAAGTATTTGTATTGCCTGCATAAGTTATCAAGCATGGTACAGATGGTGAGGGACTTTGCACTGCAGATGGGAATGATTCAGAAGATGATAAAAGTGCTAAATCCAAACCCTTACTCCATCACTGTCTAGGGATAGACATTGTTACAGGAAAGTTTACTTATAAAGTTTACTTTCAGCAAATATGCATACTTGTGGGAGTGAAAGTTAGAGGACAAGAAAATTAAAGCTTTTCCAATGGTAATGGGAATTTTTCTGGTACTAAAATAATAAATAAGTTATACATAGTATACAGTTCTTGAGATGCTGTGAAGATGATAATATCAGCAAATGAAACTGCTTTGTAATGTCTAGTCACATCACTAACGTGTAAAATCTTCACAACCTGTACTGTGCTGGACAAATCTGCAAGCTAAAAACACACATGTATAACAAAGGCATTTCTGTGGCAACAGTTATAGTATGTAAAAGAATCCTCAAAACAGCTAGCTAATTAATACCATCCCTTACCTGCAGTTTATCAACTGTTTGATTTCAATGACAGTTTATATGAAGGAAAACAACCATTCAAATTTCATGCCAGGAATGTTTTCTAAGAAGGCATGCTATCGAAAAAAGCAATACAGCTATCCAGTGTGTCTTTTTCTAAAATCGTAATATGATCCTTATGTAGAGAAGGAAAATATTATTGTTTCTTAGGTGTTTTTTCAGCCAAGACGTACAGCTGCTCTAAGAGAACTAGAAATTCATAGCTACAAGAATTCTTTCCTAAATTAATTTCTTTTTCTAAACGTTTTTTCCCAGATGTACTGTAATATTACTAAATTTTGGAAAGTTGAAATGACCATTTTGAATAGTGAAGGTGAAAAATAGGCCAAAATAGGTTCCCTTCAGGACCCTCTAAAAAGTCAAGACGTAAATATAGCAAATTTTTAATGGCACTATACTCTGAATAGGGATAATAAGAGTAAATTTTCACTATTTTTCTTGAATTTGGAAGCGTGATGTGTCTTAGAATTTCTGTTTCATGTTTAAAATTTCCTCATGTTTTAGTTGATATTTTATTATGCACACAAGTCTACATTCAGAAAAGGAAATGCATTTAATTTTCTGGAAATAGGCTTGCAGATTTTTCTGAATGGCATTCATGTTTAGACCAGGATTTTGCCAATTTTCTCATGAGGTTAAAGATTCAACACTGTGCTGGTTTTGCCTGAGGTAGAATTAATTTTCTTCCCAGTGGCTGGTAAGGGGCTGTGTTTTGGATTTGTGCTGAGCACAGTGATGGTAATACAAGGATATTTTTGTTATTGCTGAGCAGAGCTTACACAGAGCCAAGGTCTTTTCTGCTTTTCCTGCTGCCACACTGGTGAGGAGGCTGGGAGTGCATGGGAGGCTGGGAGGAGACACAGCTGGGACAGGGGACCCAAACTGACCACAGGGATATTCCAGACTGTGTGACATCCTGCTCAATGTACAAAGTGGGGGGAAGAAGGAGGAAGGGGTAATGTTTTGAGTGATGGAGTTTGTCTTCCCAGGTAATGTCAGATGCATTGGGCCCTGCTCTCCTGGGATGGCTGAACCCCTGCCTTCCATTGGGAAGCAGTGAATGAATTCCTTGTTTTGCTTTGCTAGTGAGCACAGGTTTTACTTTCCCCATTAAACTGTCATTATCTCAACTCAAAAGTTTTCCAGCTTTTACCCTTCTGATTCTCTCCCCAATTCTGCTGGAGGAGAGTGAGTGAGTAGCTGCCTAGGACTTGCCTGCTGGCTGGGGTTAAATTACAACAAACACTATGAAGTGCTTTTTATAAAACTTCTGTGCTATTATGGAAAAAAATGCTCTGCAGTCATAACTATCAGTTCTTACAGTAGAATATCTCCTAGTATTTTTTGGCAATTATTATTTTCTCTGACAAGTTGTTTAGAACTTCTGGTGCACAGATTTCTTTCTGGGAAAAAGGAGATATCTCTAAAGTTTATTAACTTCAGCTCATATAATTCATCTCATTTTGAATTATTGAGAAGTGAAAACTAGATATACAAGCAGACAATAAAGATAACAACTACAACATTCTAGGGACTAAGACAATTTTTTTTTTCTTAGAAGCAAATTGTTTTTTATTTATGGAGATACTTAGAAATCTCTTAAGACAGGAGTTTATATAATAAAAGTGGCTACTTACACAGGCTTAAGTGTGTTTACCACTTACTCATATTCCAAGTGCTTTGAAACATCTGGTAAAAAGCATAGAAAATAGTTCCATGAAATAAAGTCACTATTTACAGTACAGAACTGTAAAAAAGTGGTATGTAAGGTCAGTTGATGGGCAGAAATCTAACAAAGTCTTTGAAACCTTTTGTTTTGGCATCCTGTCCATGCAGACTCTGTACAAAGCTTTACATAGTCAAGATACAGAGAGAAATTTAAGAATCACATTTTTTCAGAAAGAGTTCAAACACCTTTTCATTTCATGCTCTCGAAACTTACAGATGAGTATAAGTGAAAAGATTATTTTAGATTCTTACTCTTGTATCCCCATTGAAACACACAACTGCATAAAGCAAAACTGAGAATGGCTGTTTTGTGTTCCTACCCATAAAGACCATATGAGAAGGCATGGGTAGCAGAATTAATGAGCTTGCACAGATCTGTGCCAGGCAGGTCTGTGGGATTGCCTCACTGGAGACATTCAAAAACCACTGATAATTCATTGGGGGTTTAGCAGTTGCTTAGAGCCCACTCTGAGTCCAGGACTTTTCAATGCCTCATGCTCAGCCAGTGAGGGGTAGCATGAGCAGCTGGGGGAAAGGAGCATGGATGGGCAAGGCAGCTGACCCAAACTGGCCAAAGGAATATTCCACATCACAGAACATGACGCCAAATCCATCAACAGGGGGAAGTTGGCTGTGAGAGGTTGATTGATGCTGGGAAATCAGCTGAGCATCAGTCAGTGAGTGGTGAGCAATTGCGTTGTTCACCACGTTTTTAATGGGTTTTATATGGGTTTTATTCCTTTCTCTTTGTCCTTTCCATTAAAATTATTATTTAACATAAAATAATGGTATTATATTTTAATTCATTTCAACTATTAAACTGCTCTGAATTCAAGCCATGAATATTTACTTTTATTTCCACTCAAGGCTGGGAATGACTGAGTGGCTGTATGGTATCTAGTTGCTGTATGGGGTTAAACCAACAATGAAGTTGGCCCTCTTTGGTGCAGGTTCACACTGCCAGGTCATTATCAGCTTTATTGTTTACCTGGTCTTTTTTGGCAAAACTAATTATTAGCCAGTCTGCTTTGGCTTGTACTGGTGAATGAGGCCATTTGTCCTATTGAGTTTTACATCCTCCTTTCTTGTATTTTTGTATGCTTTTTTATTCATTTTTCTCTAATTTATTTATTGCTGAGGTCACTTCAGGTAGCAATGAACCACTTCCCCCACTGTGATATGAGCTGTGAACTGGGTGAGGGTGCACACCATTCCATCACCCAGGTTAAGAAAGAGTATTCGCTGCAACACATATCCATGAAGTGGCTGCCATTTGGACATTGAACTAATGATGAAAATAAGCTTTCAACCTGAGAGTTTATTCAGTTTTGCACCCATTTATCAGCCTATATTTCACTGAGTTGGCTGTGTGAATGCTAGTGAAGACCATGTTGAAAGCCTGTCTAAAGGCCTTTTGGTACAGACTTCTCAGGCAGGGCCTGTGGAGAAAAAGCTTATTGAGATCATGATGACCCTGACAGTCCTTTACTGGAATTGATCTTTATAAAATTATGTATATGTATCATGAGCAGACCAGGTTCACTGTGGAAAATAAATAGAAAATGCATATAAGGATACTTACAATGATAAAAATAAATATTTCCAGTATCACAAACTGCACAAGAACCTCCTGTTCATAGTATGCCAAATTACTACCTAAGAAAGAATATATTTGACTATAAAAAGCAAAAATAGAAGCCTTATTATGCTGCTTTTCTTGCAGTAGTGATTCAAAGCTAGAATATATGCTGATAATCTGCTGTTGGAAATGTCATCAGTCAAAAACATTCTCAAAGGGTTAAAGACAGCAATTTTGTAGCTGTTCTGCAATGCTACAGTCATGAAAAAGAGAGAGCAGAACAGAATATATTATTTAAGACATTAGGTGTTAAGTATGTGGCCCACATCTTTTCTCTGTAATCACACAATGTTTTATGTCTGCTACATGAGAAACACAGTGGCAAATGTACCAAATGTCTTTATATTCCAAGTAGGTAAATGGTCTGCTTTGCAAGTGAAAATGAGTGTTCATGCTCCACTTACAACGAAATACTATGCCAATAGAAAATGAGAGAGGAAATGAAAGAGAAAAGAAATAAATAATACAGAAAAAAAATCATAGAGCTTATATTGATGAAATAGTCCTGTTAGTCCAGGTTAGCACTATCTTCATGACTGGCAGCTTAATAGAAGCAATCAACTTGTTAAATAGTATTTAATTGTGTATAACTAATTACCAATAAAACTTTCAATTTTCATTTCTAAACAAATTGGGGCCACTCTTTAGACTACTGCAAACACTACATTTCCATTTAAGTAGCCTGGATACATGGAAATAGGTCAGTTTATCTCAGTTAGGAATTTCTCTCACATACCTTTAGATTGTTTTGTTCTCCCCCCAAAAAAGACAAAATGGTTGGACCTGAGCACAGAATAAATAGGAGACAAAATCTGGGTTAATTGTTCTTTTCCAAAAAAATTAATTTTCCATGGTTTCATTATTACTAGAGTAGGTATAAATAACACCTACAGGTCATCTTTGCATTATTTCACATTGAAAATAAATTCATACTTTGCAATAAAACACCTAGTAAGAGTTTTGACATAAATCACTTAAATAGCCTGATGCAAGACAAGAAAGATTACACTGGCTTGAAAAGGTTGGGTAAAGCCTGGCATTTTCCCCAAAGTGGGGTTTGTGACAGCCAAAGAAAGATAAACCATTGGAGCAAGCAAAAAGGCCTCCATTACATCACATGAGAACAAATAAAGTCAGGACCTATAAATAGAAGAACTTGTCTGATAAATCTGAAAAAGAAGAAAAACAACAAACCAACAAACTACAATCATCATGTTATAGTCAGATTGAAATTTGATTATAGTATCTATCAAATAAGACTCATATCATAACAGATGCATAAAGAACCCAAATCAAAAGCTTGCATGAAGCCAAACTTAGAAAAAGTATAGTATCTCTGACCCTGAAAATCTCTTAAGGCTTTTCTTTTTTAATATAGAGAGCAACAAACGAGCTAGGAAACTCAGCAGTTGAAACAGTAAAATGCATTTGTTTATGTCCCAGACTGTCACTGAGAAAACAGAATCTACAAAGCTTATCCCGGATCTATGTGTGCGCAACTCAAGTAGTATCAGAAATTATTCAGAAGACCTTTTCATATCTTAAAAGGGGATATACAGAATGGAGACAGATTAGAAACCTTGTAAAAGACAGCTGGCACAAGGCATTAGACAAAAACTAATGGGAAACACTTTTTCTGTCTTCCAAGTGAACATTAAATAAGGCAAGTTCAGAAATGTCACTTTTGCAATGGACCAGAAACTATTTGCATTGATTCTACAATAGACTGAGAGCATCTAAAAGCTTGTAGTGTTTTGATTGTCAGAGGGATTTATAGAAAAATGTTTTATCACGTGTTTGAGCAATGAATAGGTCCCTCAAATTCACCATTGAAAAAAGTCATAATTGGCAAATTAAAATAGAATTTATTAAAAACCCAAGTACAACTTACCTAAGGAAAATCAGAGCATTTTTTGTGTTTGGGTCACTAATCTAGGAGTGGGAAGAATTCTTTATCTGTAGGTTTTCTTCTGTGACCTTGCCAAATTCACTCAGACTAAATCCATGCAAGGGGGATGGGTAGAATTTAAGCATCAAAAGTTTAAATTCTCAAAAATTCTGCTTATTTGATGACCAAAGACAGAAGAATTTAACATAAAACACACTTGAATATTAAAATTATTCCCTTTTACCCCTGGATACACTTCATAGTGTCTCAGCCTGGAGAACATTTGAACTATTTTAGGTACTTAATTTATTTCCTGCTGGAATAAAAAAATGCTAAGGATGACAATAAAATCAAAACAAGGGGCTTATGAAGTGTTAGGAATGAGAAATAATGCAATATGGGAGATACACAGACATGTTAAACAAGGATAACATCACATGAAATTCATGTTTGTGCAATGTAACCTTTTATTTTTGTTACCCATTCAGTAGATAGACACGAGAAGTCAGTATGGGCAATAGCATTAAATAGTTAATATTTGTCTAGAAAAATAAATGAGGCACACGTACCTCACCTCTCACCTCTGAAGACAATTAGGAAATTCATATATAGCACAGAAAAATGGTCTGATGTTAGCAGTCTTTATGCCAACGCATTACCAGAAATAACATCAAAAGTTAAAGGTATTTCCAAAGAGAAATTGTAGAGAAGCAGGAAGAAAGACTAAATTATCCAGTCTTCTGTTTCAGGACCTTGAATTCCCCAACTTTATTTTACCTTCAAAAGGCCTCTGCTGCTTATACGACACATTTATAATAGCAAGATCTTAGCATATCTATTAATCAGTGTCAGTTTTTACTGAGGAAACTTATCAATGTGTACCATGAATCATCGTGATCAGAAATTATTCTAACAACCCTCAGCTATTAAGCAAGGTTTAAAGTTATATATATACATATGTGTATATATAAATACATATCTCATATATATATACATATATATATGTCACACATATATAGAGATAGGCATGGAATGTCAAGCAGATCAATGATAATTAATTTGTACGGTCTAGGAAATTATATCTATCTACCTCAGGCAATCAAAGATTTCTTTAATAATTGCACTGGAACCTGTTTTTCAAGCAATTAGAATTTAGTTGCCAGCAAACATCTTAGATTAAAAGAAATGGCATTTTAAAATTACATGAATAAAAATTAAATGGAAATTAAGACTACCGTTGTCTAATAGGCAATCAGAAACACAGGAAGATACGAATTCCCAGGACTACTAGAATAAGTTTAGTTCTGTATTTCCCAAGCTTTTTTCAGTAATTTGAAGTAATATCATGGGAGTGATCTTGTATGTACTGATTACCAGGAGTTCCAGTGCCTTCTGCAGGGATTCTACATGTCCTGCATCTAGGGAGGTGAGTCTATGGGACAAGAAGTTTCTTGTCAATTCCTAGAAGTGTGTAAAGCAGAGGATGGACAGAAAAACTTTTTAATTCTGATGTTATTTGCTGCTGGGTACTTACAATCCTAGTAGTCAATGCTGGAAATCTATAATGTGCTGCAATATGGTATCAACGGGTAATTGAGCTTGAATATTATTTATTGATATTAAACTTGACATTCAAAAGGATAAGCCTCAGATATTATGTTAAATACATTGTCCCATAGGATGCTCTGAATACTTTTTTTAAATTTAATGTGCTGTTAGTATCAATGCAGCAGACATAAAATTAAGAAAAAATTCTAATGAGATTTGGGTGGGTTTAGATAATTCTCCAGTGGATTTATTATCTTAGAAAAGTGGTGTTCTAAGGCATTTTGATGACTCAAGGGATCATCAACAGAGTTTCTCTCATATCTTGGTTTCCAAACCATTTCATGTTAGTGCCTGAAGTTAGCATACAATGACTATTTAAGGCCCATAAGAATTGAGCAGTATCCTTGACCCCATTTGAAAAAATATATCCCCTGAAAATAGGAGAGATATTAGAAATTTAGCCTGAGCTCTAAAAGAACTATAGTGTTCTGAAGACAAATCTGACTGACAAAAAACAGTCAGGTGATAAGACAATTTGGTTTTCCCAGGCTTTAGTTCCTCTAGATAGTAATTGTTCTGCTGTAGGATTTTATTATGAATTAAATTAATTCTGATATTGGATGGACTGATGCTCACTTAGCTTTTATATTTCTATAATCCCTAGTTAGGGACTAGAATTAGTATGGAAAATAGGCAAAACACTATACATGTTGTAGAAACAAGAAAAGTTAGTTCCTGCTTTTAGAAGAACTGAAGATTTTACATCATGCTGAACACGTATGCATGTGGCTAACTGTGAACTCAAAAGAATCAGTCACACACCTAGAGTTAAGCTGTGAGAAAATATTTCCATTGGTGTAGTGAAGAAAGTAAGTAATACACAAAGATTTAAAGGAGAAAATTTCAAAGTCCTTTATATATAAGGTTTAGATGTTTTATAGATATAGATTTTCATTTATATGATAAAGATAAGTAAGAAGCCATCAGTCCCAGCTACTGGTACTGCCCTGAGAGCTGCTTATAAAGGACTTAATGTAATGGTTACACATTGATTATAGTCATGTATGATGGTTCAAAGTAAAGTCTTCAGACTCTTACAGATGTATTTCATTTGCAAACTCAAATTGTCTAACTGCATTTTTGGGGAACAAGAGAGGAAGTGAAAGAAGGAAATGTAGGAGGATGTATAAAACCATATACAAAATGAAACTGTAGGTCAGGTTAAGTCATTAGACCTTAGATCAGCAATGTGAGAGAAACCACAGGTTTTCTTATAATGAAGTCAAATGGAGTTTGTTTTAATGAACACTTCCAGGACATGCTACTTCACAAGAAGGTGTTACAGCTCAGAAAAAGCAAGAAATTAATTCAAAAGATGATAACTAATGAATATTTCCTTATACCCATAGTTTCTCTGGTCAGTCATAAATTGTCAGAAAGCAAATTTTGTTTCTTCTACTATATTAGCAGAATGACTAGTGTTGGACACTCATGTCCCATCTCAGCTGATTCAGAATACCTTTTGCTATAAATTTAATAAATAACACTTTGAGTGTCTTAAAATTTTAACTGTGATTTATACAAACCATCACCAAATCCAATTTTTTTCTATTAAATAGATTTCTGACTATATACTTCTTTTTTAATAATATGTAAAAAATGCAGATATAATCTGTAGATGATCTGAGTCTTGAACCTTAGAAAAGGAAGCTTTTGTTTCTAATGGTTAAGAGGATAAATACTGACTTATACAGAGTGGATCACACAACACCTTTCTTGCTGGGAAAAAACCAGTCTCTTTCAAAATGCCAGTATGAATTTCCCCAAACATGTGAATCAACATAACTCCTCTGAAAGTGAAAAGACTTTTAGGCAGTTTTTTAGAACATAAAAGCAACCCACAGGCAAACCAACCAACCAAAAACAACCCAGAAACTATAACTCACATGTTTATGAATCATCTGAAGCATTCTGTTCACCTGTTTTATTTATTTAATTTGTTAACTCTCAGTGAAAATGTATGCCTCAGTAGGTGCTACAATGATCTAGCAGGCTAGCACTGACACTACATGAACACCTATGGAAGAGATTTGTGCCATGATAAACTTAAATGCCGAATAAAATTTTAAAGTGTGCCTCAGTATGGAAGGAAATAGACCAAGTGGCTGCTGTGATAGTGGTTTGAGAGCAATAGTTAACTTGAGATCTGCTCAGGGGTAGAAAGCAAAATCTAACTACTTGTGAATTTAGAGTGCAACTTGGAGAGGTAGGAGATTGTCAGTACTAGTCTCAAGCAGCAAAGATATAAAAGCTGGTGGAATGTATTTTTTTCAAGGGGTTCATTCTTGAAGACTTCTGTCAAATAGTTGAATATTTGGAAAATGGAAGGTTTTAATATTCTACTTAGCTTGATGGAGAATGGGGACACTAACAAGGAACAGGAAAGACTATTCTAAGATGAGCACTGCACAAATATCACGCTATCAAATTTCACGGAGCTCTTCATTTGTTTCATATGTGATAAGCAGAAGAATTGACAAGAAAAAATGAAGACACCCACAAAACTGCTGCTCAGAGATGCATTGTGGAATTGTTAACATAACACCAAAACCAGAGAGAAATCGGAAAGAAACATTTTCTCAGGAATGTGTGCAATACAATATTAAATGTACTTACTGTGTCATCATAATACTTTCTTTAGGACTCCATCTCTGAGTTGCCCCTTCAGAACAATTAAGTTTTGACAAAAACTGCAACACAAATAGTGAGCTAAATCAAGTCTTTTAAAAACCCTCTTTAATTAGGTAAAGCACAACAGCAAGTGCTGAATACACGTATTGATAATGCTCATACTTTGCTTCTTTACAGCTACCTTAAGTGTGTGAAGGATATTTATAGACATAAAAACTAGAACATTTATTGTAAGGGGTGAGGCCCAAGTGATTGCACTTAGTCTAGACAACACCCCAAGGAAGAGTTCCAGGGGGAGCCGGAAGAGGGGATGGTGTCACTTCCCTTGATGGACTGATGTCCCAGCCATTCCTGGAATTGCAATGAGAGAAGGCCCCAGAAGTCTGAGACCTTCATCATGAAGTGCTAATGTCCTCATGTCCACTATTGCAACTCCAGTCAGTGTGAGGATACCTCTCTTCATATTCTGCTGACTGGGATTTATGTGCCCTGGTAACACATGAAAGGTTTAAAGGTTTTTTAGTTTTCTTTGGTTTTGTTTTCCAGGACAAATACATAAAAGCAGCTGTCTCAGTAGCAAGATATTTTCAAAATAGAAAGGAGAATATATTTTTTAGACTGTTGGTGACATTTTGTGATTTACTCTGCATCCAACCTGACAGTGCTCTCTAAGCTTCATTAGAGAATGACAAGTGATTGCAACATTACCTATCTGAAAACAATACCCCACTTTGTTTCTCTCTGAACAGCATAATGCCTTATCTAATGAGAAGGGAAAGGTTAAATGAAGATACTGGTCCTAATTTGAGGATTTAGAGAGTCTGGATTCATAACTGGTAATATATCCCCACACAGGTAGGGCACACTGCCAACATCTCTTTTGATAGCCTTCAGGCTTTGCTCAGTCCAGGGTAGACACTTATTTCCATCTTCTTATCTTCAAACACTGTCCCAACCACACACATTCCTGGCTACAGACTGGCAGTCTTATGAATCAGATTGACATAACTCAGTTCTGCGCATTCCTTATTAGTCATGAGATCATTGGCCCAGCTGTTTCCAGGTACTATGTTCAATTCTTAGAGGCAGAATGAGAAATTTAGTATAAATTATTCAAGCTCTTTTTTATTTTTTTTCATATAAAGTACTGATTGATTACTGACAGATCACAGACCCTCTTCACACCTGTATACTGACTGTATCTCCAAACCAAGCTGAGGTAAGCTTTGCATTTCTAAGTAGCCATTTCTTTTTATGAATTATTGACATCCTGTCTTATATTTAGTCATGCTTCAGGGTATCATTTTTGCCTCTTACTGCTTTCTCTATTGTTCTATTTTTTTCATGTCACTCTGTCTCTTGTTCTTTCGCTTTCCTTCCATTCAGTTTTTTTGCTACATATTTTTATTAGCTTGAAGAACTTTAAAAATTTTATTTCTCTCCCCTTCACATATAGTCTCATTTCCTTGTATTGTTTCTTGTTTGCAATAGTCTAGATGGTGACAGACAAACACTGGCATTACATTAATGGCTGAGCAGAAGCATGCTAATATAAAATTTGTGGAGTCCAATGTCTACATTACTTCATTAGAAGGACAGCATTTAAAGAACGTATTTATTAAAAGATTTGTCTTTATGCTTCCTATTGTCAATAGCATGATACAGGAATTCAAGGCAAATCATCTTACTGATGCCATGAACTGCCATGTATTTTTCATTAACCAGAAATGGCCTGAATTCAATCATAGTCCTTAAACATGAAATGATCCCACTTAGAAGTCCAGATGGACTGTGCCTGATGCCTTCATGGAAATACTGCTGCTGGCTGATGCAAATGTTCAGCAAAATTCCTGGACTGGCCTGTGAAAATCTGATATTGCACATTAGATCTTCTTTGCCCAAAGTGTCCTACTGCAAACACAGAAAACATAGCCCTGCAGGTTATTTGCAGAAATGTCACATATCTTTTTAAAAATACTGGTTTAGACAATGAAGAGCTCTTCAAAATTGTCCTTATTTTCTCACTTCTGTTTCTATTTATTCTCTTGTTTTTTGTCCTTTTTCTGTTTATCCAGCAAATCTTTTTGATTCCTCGTTGTCATATTGTTTCTTTCTCTCATCGTCTCCACATTTGAACTTAAATTGTGGTGTTTTTTTTTTAAATCATTGCACAGATTTTTAGAAGAATCATATTTTACCATGACATATCACTGTAAACACAACATTAGTTTCTCTCATGTCAACATCTGGCTATGTCCTTTTTTCCTGAGTCAGCCAGAAAACTCAGGCTGGTGAAAAGAGGGGATAAGAAATAAATGACATCTTTAAGCTAAAAGCACTGTCATATTTAGAAAGAATTTGCCTAGCTCCTGGGATAAATACCAATGTTATTCTAAATATTTGCACTGTTCTCATAGGAAATATTTCTAAAATTACCAAATTAAAATTATTGTCATTAGTTTTTTGCATTACAAAAATTCTCCCTCCCTCCTTCCCTTTCCCCTTTCTCCTTTCCCCTACTTTTCCCTGTATTTCTGTCTCTCTTCCCCCCACTTCTCTTCTTCTCCCCATTGTTCCACATCCAGTTGACTCCATTTTTATTCTTTTACCCTTATGCAAAGTTTACAGTGTTGTTCTGTGAGTAGCAGAGCTTATATACTCACTTTTTATCTGTCATTTCCTTTAGCTCTGTGCTAACCTTCCAGTGGGCTAGTTGTGCATCTGATCTAATAAGTGCTCCATACTATTGATGTCTTTCCTTTGTTGTCCTCATGCCCTGTTTGATATCATGGCTTCATGGGGAGAGCAGCTCTGCTTGAATCTTTGCATTTTTTCTGCTGGTGATATTTTGTTAAATGTTGTTCAATGATTTTTGGAATTGCTTTGACTTTGATGATATTCTGAGTACATCCCTTTCCCTGACATAGCTGCTTTTATCAGGAAAGTTCAGTTTCTTTTTCACCTGCTTTTTCACCTAAACTTTTCACAAGGTTCTGTTTTACTGTTCATCTTTCTTCTAAATTTTCCTTTTTCTACTTAGTACTGTTGTCAGAAATTTTGTCTAAATTGTTGAGGTTTCTGCCAGTTCCGTGGCCCTCATATGCTCAGTGTTAGCTTGGTCTCTGTGGCCTGCAGCATTTGTCAGTGGGTATATTTTTGATTCTTTATTCTCTACCTTTTATTGTGTGACTGTGTGCTCACTTGGCGAGGTGAGAAGCTTTTGGACAAAGTCTGAGGAGAGGTTTTAGTCCTAGAGAATGCATCTCAGAAACAAAAGAATGAATGAGCAGATTCTGAACTATTCTAAACAGAAGTGCAGGGAAATACGATGATGACAATGACGATGAAGATGAAGATGATGATTGTGGTGGTGATAGGTAAAGAGATAGTAGCAAGTCAAACAACATCCTAGACTGAGAAACTAATTGTGATAAATATATATATATATATGGAATAAGAAAAATATTTGATGGGGTTCAGAGGGTGGAGATATGGGGTAGAATAAACATGGAATTAAAGTGTAAATCCTGTTACTCTTGGTATCATCTCTGCTGCAATGCCTGAATTCATCTTTTGTGGGTTACTGGGCAACAACTTGGCCTCTTCAGTACTAAGACACCCCAAACCACCA
>VWZS01008802.1:0-52774 GCA_013397075.1 Rhabdornis inornatus | reverse complement strand
ACTGCTGCTGGCTGATGCAAATGTTCAGCAAAATTCCTGGACTGGCCTGTGAAAATCTGATATTGCACATTAGATCTTCTTTGCCCAAAGTGTCCTACTGCAAACACAGAAAACATAGCCCTGCAGGTTATTTGCAGAAATGTCACATATCTTTTTAAAAATACTGGTTTAGACAATGAAGAGCTCTTCAAAATTGTCCTTATTTTCTCACTTCTGTTTCTATTTATTCTCTTGTTTTTTGTCCTTTTTCTGTTTATCCAGCAAATCTTTTTGATTCCTCGTTGTCATATTGTTTCTTTCTCTCATCGTCTCCACATTTGAACTTAAATTGTGGTGTTTTTTTTTTAAATCATTGCACAGATTTTTAGAAGAATCATATTTTACCATGACATATCACTGTAAACACAACATTAGTTTCTCTCATGTCAACATCTGGCTATGTCCTTTTTTCCTGAGTCAGCCAGAAAACTCAGGCTGGTGAAAAGAGGGGATAAGAAATAAATGACATCTTTAAGCTAAAAGCACTGTCATATTTAGAAAGAATTTGCCTAGCTCCTGGGATAAATACCAATGTTATTCTAAATATTTGCACTGTTCTCATAGGAAATATTTCTAAAATTACCAAATTAAAATTATTGTCATTAGTTTTTTGCATTACAAAAATTCTCCCTCCCTCCTTCCCTTTCCCCTTTCTCCTTTCCCCTACTTTTCCCTGTATTTCTGTCTCTCTTCCCCCCACTTCTCTTCTTCTCCCCATTGTTCCACATCCAGTTGACTCCATTTTTATTCTTTTACCCTTATGCAAAGTTTACAGTGTTGTTCTGTGAGTAGCAGAGCTTATATACTCACTTTTTATCTGTCATTTCCTTTAGCTCTGTGCTAACCTTCCAGTGGGCTAGTTGTGCATCTGATCTAATAAGTGCTCCATACTATTGATGTCTTTCCTTTGTTGTCCTCATGCCCTGTTTGATATCATGGCTTCATGGGGAGAGCAGCTCTGCTTGAATCTTTGCATTTTTTCTGCTGGTGATATTTTGTTAAATGTTGTTCAATGATTTTTGGAATTGCTTTGACTTTGATGATATTCTGAGTACATCCCTTTCCCTGACATAGCTGCTTTTATCAGGAAAGTTCAGTTTCTTTTTCACCTGCTTTTTCACCTAAACTTTTCACAAGGTTCTGTTTTACTGTTCATCTTTCTTCTAAATTTTCCTTTTTCTACTTAGTACTGTTGTCAGAAATTTTGTCTAAATTGTTGAGGTTTCTGCCAGTTCCGTGGCCCTCATATGCTCAGTGTTAGCTTGGTCTCTGTGGCCTGCAGCATTTGTCAGTGGGTATATTTTTGATTCTTTATTCTCTACCTTTTATTGTGTGACTGTGTGCTCACTTGGCGAGGTGAGAAGCTTTTGGACAAAGTCTGAGGAGAGGTTTTAGTCCTAGAGAATGCATCTCAGAAACAAAAGAATGAATGAGCAGATTCTGAACTATTCTAAACAGAAGTGCAGGGAAATACGATGATGACAATGACGATGAAGATGAAGATGATGATTGTGGTGGTGATAGGTAAAGAGATAGTAGCAAGTCAAACAACATCCTAGACTGAGAAACTAATTGTGATAAATATATATATATATATGGAATAAGAAAAATATTTGATGGGGTTCAGAGGGTGGAGATATGGGGTAGAATAAACATGGAATTAAAGTGTAAATCCTGTTACTCTTGGTATCATCTCTGCTGCAATGCCTGAATTCATCTTTTGTGGGTTACTGGGCAACAACTTGGCCTCTTCAGTACTAAGACACCCCAAACCACCAATGTTGAAATGCATTTTCTCATCAGGCCAGATTCACTGGACAAAAGGTTTTGGATAGTTCCATTCTTTTTGCTGCCCATGAACAGATTCCACTGTAAGTAGTATAAATTTCTGACCTCACAAGAGCCGTGTATAAAACTGACAAGACTGTCAATTTATTTAATTCCACCATATGTTCAAAATATTTTCCCTTTTTACCCCCTTTAAAAATGTGGAAATATTGTGCAGCCACCAGTTGCTGTGGAAATAGATTTTTTTTTCCATAGAATTTACACACACAAAAAATATTGTCTTAATGGTTTATCAGGAGCTGCTAGGTCACTACATGGGAGGTTGTAAGTTTTAACTGCTGTTACACTTCACAGAACCACTGCATTTTTTCTCATTGATTGTTCCTATTAGCCATTATTTATTATTCAGACTTTCAGTGATTATCTCTGAAGATATCAGAAAAATCCATTTTATCCAGGTGCCAAACCCCCCAACCCATACTTTTTGAAATAGAACACAGTACTTGAATTTTGCAGCTTCCTTTTACAGCCAGTGTCATTAAATCAGCTTTCAGTAGTCACTTTTGTTTCACAATTCTGATGAAAGTCTTATTCTCCTATCTCATTTTTTCATGCCCTTTGGAGAAAAAAGACCAAACTGTGCTAATGATAAATATGCTATTTAGGGTATAAGGCAGAGTGGAACCTAAACCATTACAAACCTCACTGGCCATCTATCTCAGAACTTAGAGAACAAATTAGGAATCACAATTTCATAAAGAGATGCTAAAAATGTCATCAATAGTCCACCAAAGTACATATTTTCCAAAGCTATTGTGCTTTGATTTGAAAGAGGTGTTTAAAGCATTAGGTTATACACATTACATAATTGCATTATAGGAACAAATACATAGTACTGCTTTTTTAAAACCTGTTTAGCAAAACAAAAAGAAAACTATCCAATAAAAATTAAACAGTTATTGATGCACTCCATCATGATGGTGTTGGCAATTAGTGCACTTACAAGTAGTCTTAGTGCTCACCACACTGTGCAGATAAACACAGTGCAATCACTTGCATTGGCTGCAGATCAGGTGAGATGACAGAGATTTGTAGAGGAAGAAATATTCTAGGAGCAGTATGGAAGTGAAAAATCTTCAGCACCAAAGTGCTCAGCAGCTCTCTCAAGAACCCCTTTTGTATTCATCTCTCTGCAAGACAAGGTAAACACCGCCTGTGCTCTGGAATCTTGGCAGCTGACTGAGACTAGACACCACAGGAAGGGCACAAACTGTTCAGAAGTAGGCTAAGAATTCAACTAAATATTGGTGGTTTGTGATGTATATGAGCCTGAATCATTTGTATACTGCCAGTAAATGAAACAATATGCCACACTACTTAATCTGAGTCTGAACTGTTGTACAGCTGATGGGTCAAAAAGGGAAGAACCAGACAATATTTCTTGAAAATCTAGAACTTAGAAAAGAGCGGGAAATTTGCATCAATGATGCAAATGTAACTCCAGACATCAGAATATAATGGCACTGTTAATAAGAAGGTTTAGGTGAAAAGAATATCTTTAAGAACATGATTGGAGAGTGATTTATTTTATTTCATCTTTTTAGGTAACTCTGTTGCTTCATTTGTCTGTTTGTTTGTATATTTCTTTATTGGTTCTGTACAGAATATTTTGGGACTGTTTTTCATTGGTTTTGTAAGTATTATTTTGGGCTGCTGCTTGCAGATGTTTCAACACAAAGGCTGGATGGATTTTGCTTTGTGGGCTGGGAGGAAATTGATGTTGGTTAGCTAAATCACACTATGGTAGTTGTTGGTGTGCAACATCACTCCACAGCCATTCAATTTTAGATTTCTTGACATGGGGTTATTGTATGAATATCTGGTAAAGAGCTGTTATCACAAAGGCAGCATTATATCTAAAGGCAGATACTATTATTCCTCTCATCTTTCACTGCCAATGTTCACTCTTTTTTTTTATAAATATTACACTTTTTACTTATGGTAGAAGTAACAAGACATTTAATCTTTCTCAATATGTAAAATTGACATGACTTCAAATGTTACATCACTGCAACTGAGAAAAACTGTAGCTATGATATAGAATATGTCTTTGCTTATTTTTTTCTTTAAATCTTTTTTTTAAAGATTTTGTTTTAATATTTTTTTAAAGCTGATGCTAACAGGTCTTCCAAAAATGAGTTCACTGAATAAATGCTTACTTTAAGTATAGGCCCAAGTTTGCAAAATGTTTCAGCTTCTTAATAACTGTTTATTTAAAACATTGCAGAGGTAGTTCTCAATTTTAAAAGGAAATCATAACTTTGAATATCACATTGGAAAGATGAAATTGATTTTGTTATGATAGAATGACCCACTAGGCACACAGAATGCTAGCTAGCTAGTAATCCAAAAAGAAACTGAATAACTGTACATGCTTCATTAAGCAATCATCATGGCGATTTATTTTCATTTTTTAAGGGAGAAAAGAATTTTAGGGAACAATGATTATTTAGAATGTATATAATTATGTCATGTAAAATAGATGGTTCTAACACTGTGTAAGGTTACTATATTTTAAAATCAATAACATTTATTAATTTACTAATCATATTTGCTCAGCCTTTAGTCTGCAGTTAATTATTTAAGGCCATGGAAAATTTCAAGCCTCATAGACACTTTTTCAAGTGATAGGTGTAACAAGCATAATAATCAACCTTCTATTTATTTTTACTTTAACTTCTCCTTTTTCTTTCCCTTTCTTTTAGTTGAAATTCCATTCTCCAGTATAGGTAGAAATAAAGTTATAAGACAAAAGACATTTTGAAACAAGA
Source organism: Rhabdornis inornatus (assembly GCA_013397075.1). Classification (NCBI taxonomy): domain Eukaryota; kingdom Metazoa; phylum Chordata; class Aves; order Passeriformes; family Rhabdornithidae; genus Rhabdornis; species Rhabdornis inornatus. The sequence goes on along the minus strand of VWZS01008802.1, from coordinate 48,116 downwards.
AAAAAATTTACACCTCTCATATTTAATGGTTAATCATTTCTCAATGGCAATTTGACAGACAGTAGTTTGAATTCCCAAAATTATTCTTATTCGTAGCAGAGGATCAGTTTGGATTCTTTCTTTGACTGTCGCCTTCAATTTTGAAAATTTGATCTTTTTAATCCACACTCTTTTTTTACAGTTAGTGAGGGAAGAGAATGAATCAATGTAGTTTCATTTTCTTCATTTTTTTTAATTGCAAACAAAAAATATTTTTAGAATTATCTGAACAGTTTGCTGAAAAGTGATAAGCATTAGTCCTTCCTTTTCTTCCTGCCTGTTTTTTTAACCAGGTTTCCACTGGTTAATAATAGATCTATGTAGTAAATGCAATAGTCATTTCACTTATTTTCTAAATATTCAATTTTTAGAAAAAAAGTAGAAAATGTGCCTAAATCTGACAGAAAAGACAAAAATTATTATCTACCTTTGCTGCAGAAAAGTAATTTTTAGAGCTAAACATAAATTCAAATATCTTTTGTAGTGATTTTTGTATTTGGTTCTTGACAGCCTGTTTCTAATTTTGCTGGCAACATTATCATTGCTAGTTTTGATTGATGATCCTGCTTTGGGAAGACATTTACAATTTATGTAATGTCCCATCAGAGAGTACCTCACTGCCAGAACAAAATTGCTATAATTTAAGACATATCAATTTCAACAACTATATAAGGGTTAAGTATGTATAATAAATACTTAGATACATCCTTAGTCACCCTATTATAAATGCTTTAAACTGTGTTAATTTGACATTTACATTCCACTTGAAAAAGCGTGAATCCAGATTGGTACATGACTACAGACTATGCCTAAAAGAGATTATTCTTTACACTTACAAAAAGTAGTTGTGACTTCTGAATGTCACTAATGACATCTGAAAAGACTTGACAGAGCTCTTAAGAGGTCAAGTTAGTCCAGCTTCTCTGAAAAGGTGGGAATTGAATTGAAACCATTCACTGAGTATAAAAAAGGGAAAAAAATTAGTGGGGTAAAACATAGTCTTTTATGGCAGTAAAATAAGGTTTTGAACCAGCAGTATTTGATAAATCACTCAAGTGTGCTCAGAAGAGATGACAATTTTTTTTCTTTTTTTTTTTTACTTTGATGTAGAGCAAAATAGTATATGAAAAAAAATAAAATGCAATGGAGTATAACGTGGAGGTATAAGATGCAATTGTAGCACAGATAGAAAATAAAGAAAAAGAACCATTCTACCTGTGAAAAATGAAACATACCTCTTGATTCCATAGCAGTAAAGTTGCTTGTCATTTGTGGGTAATCTGCAAAAGTAAGTGACCAGTGACAGTCAATGAAACAAAAGGAAAAATCAGACTGGATGGGTAACCACTGTGGTTTAACACCTGCTGCCAAGCACCACACCCACAGGATGGGGGAGAGACCCAGAACAGTGAAAGTGAGGAAACCTGTGGGGTGAGGTAAAGGCAGCTCAATAGGGAAAGCAAAAGCTGAGCACACAACAAAGCAAAACAAGGAATTCATTCAGTTCCCAAGTGCAGGCAGGTGGTCACAGCCATTGCCAGGAGAGCAGGGCCCATCATGGTAATGGTGACTTGGGAAGAAGAACACTACACTCTGAATGTCTCCCTGTGGGAAGATAGGTTGAAAGGATAGTACAGAAGGCAGTCTCTCCTGATGAATTACAGCTGTGCTGATTACAGAGACTGGAAACATCTGTGTGTGCCCAATGAGTTTGGGTGTTATAAAAGAGTGGGTTAGCTGGCCACGAGTTGTAGTTTGAGTGTCTGCTGCAGTCTGGGATGAAGTCTGCTGGCTGTGAGGAGGAAGGCACATGTGGCTGTGCAAGGGACAGATAAGGTAAGAAGGTGCTCTGTGAGGGACAGACAGGGTTAGGTGGCTGGGAAGGGACAGCTTGGGGTTTAGCCAGTTGCACTGCGTGGAGCTGTCTCTAAGGAAAGGAGTCAGAGTTGTGTGAGAGAGGGCATGTGGTGTTTTTAATAAAAGACTGATGTTGGTGCCAGTCATGTCTGTCTCAACATAATAATTGTAATGTTTCCCCTCTCTTTCTCTTCACACACTGAGCATGGTATCACGTGGTCTGAGATATCTTTGTTGCTTGGTCACTCATCCTGTGTCCACTTACAGCTTTTTGTGCACCTTCAGCCCAAGTGGTGTGGCACAAGGAGCAGAAGAGGCCTTGCTTCTGTGCAAGCAGTGCCCAGCAGGAACAAAAATATACCTGTTATCAACACTGTTTTCAGAAAAAATCCAGACCACTGCCCCATACTGGACACTGTGAAAAAACTGCTACCCCAGTCATAATCAGCATGGCATCAAAGTGGCCCACACAAATTACATGAATATCATCATGATTTGTAAAAGTGGCTTAGACATGCCAGATGATTCATCCTGGAAAGAATACTTTACTGTAAACTGTCAGTTAACATAAACTGGAGAAGTACAAGAGTCTTCAGCATAATTCTAGAAGTTGGTTTAAAATTACTGTGCATATCTAGAAGAAAATATGACAGCGCTGTCATAGCAGAAAAGACAGATGTGGAAGAAAATATAAACTAATAGTAACAATAGTACAGGTTTTTCCATTATGAGACATCTGCACCTGAAATAGATTGCTTGGTTCCCATTTTATTTATGGAAAAGTGGTAGGTGAAATTAAAATGTTTTAGGATCGTGTGCCATGGATAAAGGCACAGATGATCTCCAGAAAATGAGAAGATTGATATTTTTATCACAAAGACAGAGAGGTGTTCATGCAGGTTATGTTTGTATTAGCTGTTTGCTAAAATCTGTTCCTCCTGATTCAACAGGAGCATTTTAATAGGTAAAACAGAGGGTTTTGTTCTTCCTCAGGTTTCTGTTGTATGTGATTCATGGAGTTTACATTAGATAAAGCTGGGTACTTGGGCCAAATGTCCCTGTATACATATGTTTTCAAGTTATCTGATGACAAATTATTCAGTTAACCTTTGTTTCCTTGAATTCACATACTTCCACATATATGCTTAGGAATCACAGTGTCATTTCATCTAATTCATGTGGATAACTAGCATGTTATTACATTTGTGTGTTCCCACCACCCTTACCTTTATAACCCATATAAGAATAAAACATCATTTTTGTTCATGGTCTTTCTGCTGCTAACTCATATTTCAAAATTGCGTTGTGTGGTGACTGCTGCCCAACAACTGCCCTTTTTGTTTCTTAATGTCCACAGAAGAGTGTCAGAGTGGAGTGTTTGTCCTTTGACTGCAGCAACTAATGCAGAACACTGGATTGCCAGTTCTGTATACTTCCAGTTTGAAAAGTAAAACAGTGCTTGCTAAAACAGTTCTTCCTTTCTAGTGATTTAACTGAAGAACTGTCCCAGTTTGTGCAGAAATGTTTTGTGATGAGGGAACAGCTCAGGTGCCCTGCTGTGAACTGATTTTTGGCATCCTCCTTTCCAATTTTCAGAGCCTACATTTATCTTCAAATTGAGATTGGGGGAGAGCTCATTTTCCAGATGAATTTTGCAGCCCATGGTTTATCACTAAGTGGCAAGCCAGATCCGAGTGGGCAAATCCATCTTAGTTAAGCAACAACCAAGGTCTCTGAGATGGAAGAGCAGTTCCAGGCTTATGAGTGGAAAGCTAGAAGATGCTGAGTGCAGTGCTTGCCCCTTTTATGACAACACAAGGACCACTTCAGGTGGTCAGAGTAGCTCAAGGGCCTTGTTATTGGCACATGAGCAGAGTCTGTGTCGTGCTACCCAGTATGTATGTGTATGGCTGTATGACCATTACCCAATTCACACCTTGATGCCCCCTCTGAACAGGAGAGAATATTTAGGTCTTGTGGTGAGATTCCTGTTTAGCTTCTTCACAAGGGAATATTACAGAAGAGAAAAGCTGCTCTGCAAACACAGTCTACAAATCAAATGCAGAAAATGGGCATAAGGGCAGGAGTCTCTTCAAAACCATAGTATTGCCTCATTTTAAACTGTTAATGTAGAGATGTCTATAAAGCTATAGAGATTCAGAAATTACAGGTAAGTCTTAATCTAGTTCTTTTAACCTTTTTCATTATACAATGAAAAAATTGTATTTAGTTTAAATGGAAATTGATACATTAAAAACTCATTGTCTTGAGATATAATTGAGGCCAAGAGCTTAGCAAGATTCAGTGAAGGATTAGACACATGTGGATATTAAGAACATTCACTGTTATTTCACATATATTAATTTTCTTTATTATTTTAGACAGGACTTACACTTTTAAAATTCTACTAATTGATAGAGATTATGAAAATTAACCTCTAGGAAGATTGTTTCATTCCTGGGCACTACAGAGTTTATTTTTTCTCATTCCTTTTATGATTGACAGAATTAGGGATTTGACTGGTTATGCATGTAGCGTAGTAAGGGTCAATATTCTACTATGCATTTTACTGTGCCAAGGTAACTGTGTCAAGTTTTATCAATACTGAAAATTTTGATTGCAAACTGAAACTAAGTTTTGAGACATACAGAATAAGATGTGAATCTTATTCTCAATATTCTGAAACAGTTTTTATATTATTCCTCTTTCTTCTTCATCAGCTTGCTAACATAGAAATTACTCCCCTAGATGAATCAAAACAGGATGAAATTGCTGCAGTTTCTACTCCTGCAGAGATTGCATTAGCAGGGCATAAATTTCTACCGAATGCTTTGCTGCAGTTTTTAACAAGACTTTTTTTTGTCTGATATCTCTTGATTTTGGTGCGTATAGTTCCATACCCTGAGAATTCTAGATACTTTTCAGTCAGCTTGCTGAAAGCTATACTGCTGAAGTAAAACTAAAATTAGTTTTATTTCCACAGATTGGTTTAATCTATGTAAAAAATTTGGAAGTTTAAAGTTGTAATGAAACGGGCTCCAAGAACATCAAATTAATGTGTTTAAATTGGTCATAATTTGGGATTTTTTTCTTTATAATGATTGGTCAGGCATATTCTAACTAATTTGATATTCAATGAGTATGCAGTCTCTTGTGTGTACCTTTTTAAGCTTTTTATTCCTGAATGAAAGAGCATAACAGTATTAGAATGATGTTTCATCATGACCTATCAAAGGAATGGAGTATAGACAAGGGTTAGAAGGGAAAAACTTGATACTCACTAAAAATTAAAGAGCACAGAGAGAGAAACTCAGTCTCTTCTCCTTCTTTTTTGGGGATATGAAATAATTGACTAAGTTTTGTTTTTTTTCCCAAGTGGAAAAAAACTTAAAATATACAGTGATGTATTTATGTGGCAATCTGAAGTGATTCTTTTCTCTCAGTTTTCATCATGGATGTTCTAGTTTTACCAATGTCTGCTTTAGGATGTTGACTATCTGGAGAGTGGGAACACATTTTATGAATTTTATGTCAAGTTTTGGAGGTTGGAGCATGGAGACAATTTCAAGGATTGATGCACTAAGCTAATTCTGTACTTCTTGGTGAATTTTGATTTTTGAGCACTTGGGAAAACAAAGAGACGTGTGGTGAGTCTGTTATACTTCTATTTGATAAGCCACTCTGTCTTTATGCTACATCATCACTACAAAGCATTTTCATTCATTAAAAGTGTATACTTTAGTGCAAATGAATAGACGTTATTGGAAAGGACAATGTACAGATGACAATTCTACCGTTAAATTTTTCTGTTAACCCAGGAATGTGAGAAGTTGGTTGCACAAAATGTTGGAAAACAAAATCTTATTATGTGATGAAAAACTGGAACACACACTGAACCTACTCATATTAAACAGTTATCTACAAATATATTAGCAACTTGTACTAGTTTTTGTGTGTGCATTTGCTTAGGAAGCACCTTAATTTAAAAAATGTGTGATATCAAATATTAACTGAAAGATTAAAATTCCTAATTTTGGCTTAAGAAAGAGGGAGAGCAGATATGTTTATGAGCATTTAATTTAAAAACTGCAAACAACTAAACCTCCAACCCCAAAACTTGAGTAGCCATTCACAGTTATGTCAAAAGTCACATCTGTCTGTACACCTCAACATCAGACAAGATTGTTTTTGTCTATAATATTAAAGCTGTAATATTAAAGGTCTCTAAATAACATCCTTTAATTTTCAGGTTAGATTAATAAATTGTGAACATTGACTCTGGAACTCAACTGTTAATTAATCCTGAATGCAAACTCATTTAATCCAGCTTTTTAAAGGTTGTCCATCTGGTCTAAGTTTTTTAATCAGCGGAAAGAATTGTTCCCTCAAAGGCTGATTATGTCCTTTCTAAAGTATTTTAAACTAAATACTGACTGGGTTACCTAGCTACTCTTTTAATCCTAAAGAACTTGCCTAACATCACCCAATAAACCAATGGCAAAGTAAGGATTTAAACAGATTCCCAAAGTTTTAGACTGTTCTTATACGTTTAATGGGAAATCTTATTTCTTTCTTACTTTTTTAAATGCTGCTAGCTGTATATTTACATACTTAAATACACATATATCTTTCTGAAACTGGTCTTAATTTAGAAAGGATTTGTCACCTTTTCTTTCCTCATCGAGTGCATTTGTTTTGCCATACATACAAATTAATTTGAAGTTGTCAGGTTTTGCTGGAGTTTGTAGTTGGAGATTTTTTTGTGGTGTTTGTTTGTTTTGATGTTGCCTTTGTTTGTTCGATTTTTTTTTTTTTTTTAGTTATACAAATGGCAACTTTTCAAATTGGTCTGGTGCAGGACTAGCTACTATATATATCTGAATGTCCTTCAAGACTTCCTCATTAAGGAAAAAAATCTTAATTAAAGCCTATGTTTCTGGTATTTGTCCAACCTGAACTAGTGGGCCACAACTTATCCATCCTTCATGAAAAGAAAAAGAAAATCAAGATTATTGTAATAAAATTTCATTTAGTAAGCAAAACCATGTCTGAATCAGGAAATATGCATAGTCATAGGTGCATCTTCCATAATGATTTCTCAAAAATTAATGAAACATATACAATAAGATTTCCTGAAGCAGTTCAGTAGTTTGTTACTAGCTGCTTCGACTTGCATTTTAATTGCCCTTTTGCTCTAGTACTTTTAAGATAATACTTTTCTTGATATAGGGAAACAGTGAATCTTTTAAACTACTCCTATTGTTTATTTACATACAAAACCATCAGTATATCTTATGCTTTAGAAAAGATAGATAAAATCTAAATCACTTCCCCAATGGTGTATACTCTATGGAAGATTGTCATGCTGTCTGTACTGTAAAGCTACCATTGATTTTTTTTATGAGGATCATTAAGTGCTTTTGAGAATATCATCAAATAGCTACAGTTTCAGGGTATTGGATATTTAGTTGACTAAAAGCAAAGTTTCGTATCTCTTGTGCTTAATGATTAATTTTATGCTATCTTATTTTCATTTATCTACTCCTCTTTCTTCAGGAACTATCATAATGATTAAATGTCCTGAGTAAAACATGTCAGCTCTTATTATAGGAGAAGAATTTGTGGTGAGGGAAGTAGAATTAGTGTGTAAGAAAATAAGATAAATTATGCCAATGGACTTAATTAATCAGAAATCTTATTGGATACTTGATGTTGCCTCGTCTTAATCAAGACACTAGTCTGTAAACAGTTTCCACCATCACCACTATCAAAAGGTACTACATTTTTTATTATTATTATTATTTCTGTGTTATGATCACTTCAAAGAAAGTGGAACAGATGCAATTGTCCCTCTGATGTCATTTCGGCCTACACTTGGGTAAAAAAGCACAGAAACTGCTAAACAGCATAGCAGTAAATGAATCCATCAACAAAAATAACCTTGTTAACTAAAGTTTAGTTTGGCCAAAAAAGTGCAAAATCAGATGTAAAAATAGAGTTTGCTGTACCCATCTATGACTCTTTAATTGCTTGTTCCTATTTCATAAAAGCTTCTCAGGATCTAACTGCAAAGCTGAGGGCTTAGACTACTTAAATATTTTGGGAAATGGCTTTTTATCATTCAGGGCTCTTTTATAGTTCTTTTTTGTAGTATAATCCATTTTTAATTGCAGCACTAAATGTGATGTAGGTCTGTTGGAAGAAGTGCAAAGCACAAAGAAACAGAGGAAATTAATGAGGCAAAATGAATCAATGTAAAGAGGGAAAAGCTCAGATGTCAGAATATGGCCATCATATGGCCTCTAGGTGACAACTTATTTAAGAGAGAGGCCAATCTGTAAATGTAATCAACATTACTAATGGTGATGATAATAATAATAGTAGTAGCAATAAAAAGGTTTATCCCTGAATGCATAACTGCAATTTTAATATATATTCAATGTAATATATTTAAAAGAAATAGTAATATGAAAATGGTATATGGTAATGGTACATGGTAATATGAAGAAGGCTTTGGAAGCATATTACTGAAAAATATCCTTTAGTTATAGATAAACCCATATTTTCTGAAGAATTGCATAATCATTAGCATCTCTTTTATGCTGAAACATGAAAATTGGATAGTAATATTTTTTATTTCTACAGTTGCATCTGGAAAAAAATAAGGTATCAGAAAACTTTTCAAAATGCATTTGAAAACATGGCTTGGATAAATTCATGTAGGTCTGCATGCGCTGAATATGCAGAACTTCTTGTTTTGCTCTTTGGTGTAATGTTGTGACTTACAGTTGCTAGGGAATAGAAAGCTCAAAATCAAAACAAGATTGGCACAGGCTGTTTTGCAAACACATTATTCAGATCTTCGTTTCTGATTTGTCTCTCTTTAATGATTGACAAAGACTTCTTTCAAATGCAGAATGTACTAGCTGTCATATGTACAAATCATTCATTACAGGAAGCATGAAATAAAGCATGCATCCATATATTTTAATTGTTTAGTCAATGCTATTTTACATGCTGGTTTGTTTTCCCCGGATTTAGTGGTCAAAGAAGAGGAACATATTAAATTGTGCCAGAGAGCATCACACAAAGAATAGTTGTCTTGTGTCAGCTTGATGAGATTCTATTATAGTGGTATCAACTCAAGATATGGATGAGAGTAAAATCAAAAACCTAGCATGCTGCAGAATATCCAGCAAGTAAAACCCACAGTATCTCGGGTTCTATAAAAAATGAATTATAGTTGAAATATACATATCTGAATTCTAATATGGCTGTGCCTTTCTATGTGACTCTTGTTTAGGATATGGTGCTGGAAAAAGGTCACGTAAATGGAAAATAGTTGCAAAGGTGGGAAACCTGATCATTCAATGTGGTCTACTTAGTGCAGGATCTAACGAAAAAAAAATCTCTAAAGAAAAGAAATGTGGTAGTATATTCTGAAGAAGAGGAAATACAACGTGGATATGATAAAAACAGGTGTAAAAACAAAAGAAACCACTGTCCGTGAGCCCTTCTGAATAGGACAAGCAGTAGCAATCGTATTTAAGCCAAGAAAGATTTTGAAGATAGCATAACAAAATGTTTTTAAGTGCAAGAAGTACTTTAATATACTGGCCAAGGCAGTGCACAAAATTTCTTTCAGAAGCTCCAAACAGAAAATTAGTCAAGTGCCAGATCTGCCCATATGTCACAACAATTCCTTGATACAGTTCTATAACACAAATTTTTATTTCTATATCATTACGTATTATAAGCTTGAATTATTTCACCATAGATGGGTGTTGATATCAAATAAGTATTTTCTAACCATCTGCAATGTTGGTGACTGTTGTGACCAGTTTTGGCAAAAGCAGAAATGATTGGCTGTCATAAATGTAGCACAATGACACATTTTATTCTGCTCTAAATTTGTCTTAGAATTCCGTTTATCCGACATCCTTCTGTTTACTTAAGCTCAGTAGGTACTAGCTTATTGGAATGAAATTGTACATGATTTCTGTGACTAGTAAAGCATGTGAATAAACAGCAGTACAAGTTTCACTGAAATTCTGTTCAAATTCAGCACATTGTTGGAACTGGCCTTTTTTTCCCTTGAAAAAGTAAATTGTTCAACTAGATTAGAATCAGCCTGGCAAATCCTCAAGGTCGAAGTATATATCTGGTATGTGTCTTTGAGAGATAAAATATCTCAGGCAGGGGAGCCATGGAATCACAGAATATGCTGAGTGGAAAGGGACCTAAGGAATCAAGGAGTCCAGCTCCTGGCCCTCTACAGGAATTCCCAAGAGACACCCCTGTGCCCAAGAGCATCATCCAAACGCTTCTTGAACTCAGACTTGGTGATGTGACCACTGCACTGGGGAGCCTGTTCCAGTGCCTGATCATCATCTGGGTGAAAAAACTTTTCCCAATATCCAACCTAAACCTGACCTGATACAACTTTAGGTCATTTCCTCAAGTCCTAAGACTGGCCATGAGAGTGACAAGAACAGTACCTGCCCTTCTGCTTCCCCTCATGAGGATGTTGAAGACCACAATGGGGTCTCCTTTTGGTCTTCTATTTGCAAGGCTGAACAAGCCAAGTGACCTCAGCCACTCGTAAGGAGGACACTGTGCAGAAGGATCCTGTGACAAACAGTACCAAAAGCTTTGCTGAAGTCCAAAAAGATCTACTGACCTTCCTAGATCACCTAGTGGGCTACCCTGTTGGATAAAGAAATCAGGTTCAACGAGCAGATCTCCCCTCTCATAAAGTTGTGCTGGTTGTAACCAATGACTGCCTTTTTTTTTTTTACATTATTTTTCTGGGATAACCCAGCATTAAATGAATAAAAGATAATTAATGAAGTGCTTGTTTCTTAGAGGAAGAGCATGGACTTTTGCATTCTTTTCTGTATTTAGTGAAAAACTCTCCCAATATAACACTTGAATTCTAAATAACTCTGCTATTATAAATACATTTATGTCTTCTTAGATTAATTTTTAAGCCTTTTTTTCAGGCAATGTCCAGCTTTGAAAGGGGAACTAACTGTAGGTGAGTTTGGGATGCCAGCACTCATATAAATGATCTGTCAATATTCTGAGTCAACTTTACTCAGTTGCCAGAACCACACTGTCTCCTGTGGCATCCTCTCCTGTGGTGGGGGCCTGGCAGGCAGAAGACACTTTTGGCCAGTGCAGGCTGGTTGCCTGCTTGGGCAGCCCCCATAGGAGTGCTCCACAAGTGGTGTCACTGACTGAGTCTAAGGGCTGGGCTGCATGGGGAAAGACACTCAGAAAAATCATTCTAAATTAGTTATTTAAGTCATATGACTAATTTTTATTGAACCCCTGATTGGACCATCTCATAGAAAACTGTAATGACCTTAATTTGATTTGGCTTGATTTACTTTGGAATCAATTTGAACTCATTGAATTAAACCTTGGTTAATTTTCATTATAGCTTTCACACAGGGATTTTATGCAGTTTAACTAAACCACCTGTTATTTACTCAGTATGTTAACTGGAATTAACTATCTTGAATTACCTTGTGTAGGAGTTATGTAAGTGAAACCAGAAAAAAATATTAGAATTTCTTTATTAATTATTTCAGATTCTGATTTCACACGTGATCTCCCCACCACCCCTAAATGCTTCATTAGAGATAAGTAAAAACTCTTGGGTTGTTTTTGGACTGACAGCTTTATTAAAGCAATTCTTCAGAATTTAACAAAGCAATTTAATTAAAAAAACCAAACATTTCCAAATTTGGTGAAAATATTGTTATTGTTTAAGCCTAATTCAGAAATTCCTATTCTTGAGAAAATTTGATCTTGTGTCTTAACATGACAGTGATACTGATACTCTAAGTTTTAATTACTAGGCATGAAAGTAACACAAGTTAATAATAAATTCAGCATATGCATGTTTTTACTTAATTTTCTTTTTTCTTCTCCTCTCCTCCTTCATACATCAATCTCTCATCCTAGAGTTTGTGGTTTTCTGGAAGCTCTCTTGTTGTTTTTCCTTCTCATGGTCAAGTTTTGTGTATTTTTCCTCCTTCCAGAACAAACCAGTGCCTGGAATAACACTATCCAGTATTGTCTCCAAATGGGCAATAGGAAAGGAGCTTCCTGGCTCGAGCACCTCGAGATATTGAAGGATCCAGAGAAGTCAGGGTGGTGCATGACCAGGTTTCTGAGGCTTTGACACTTGGTTTTGCTGAAACCTGGAGCTCTGAATCAGTGAAAACTGCTGAAAATGAGCTCTAACACAAAAGGCAGAGCTGGCTTTCTAAAACTAACCCTCAGAGGAAGATCTGGAATCTGGTCTCACGTCTCAGATAGCACTTGCAAATCTGTGTGCGTGCTTAAGCATTACCAAATCTACAATATATTGGCAGGGCAGAGTTATTACACTTTCTATTGGAGTATTAGACATCTATATAATGGACAAATATTTCTCAAAAATTGTGCTTTCTGCCCAAGTCATTATTTGCATCATCAGATCATACTTACAAAGAAAGAGTTTTAAACCCATGTACTTATAATCTGCATTACTTTATGAGTTTTGGGGACTTTTCTCCACTTAAATAAGGCTTTTGTTAAATGGCAAAATTATTGGTCTTGAAATTTTGCATGGCAATTTCTGAAAAGATTTCATGAAACAGGTGTTCTGAGGTGTTGTTAACCACAGCAAAGCACTATTATTGTACAATTTATGACTATCACTTTTACATGAAGTTCTGAATTTTATGCAGAAGACATTCAAATCTATTATGCAAAGGATGACTTCAACACTGGTTTGTGGGAAAATGTCAGCAAGGTTGCACAAGGTATCAATTCCCTCCCTTGGTGGTATTTTTATTCATAAATGCACCCTTAATAATGACCATCTTTCACATCAGTCATGGACTGTTTATAGCAAAGACTTGATATTGAAAAACCCAGCAATATCATAGCCTGTTATAGTTATCCTTGCTCATTAAAACTACGTGAGACACATACATTTGGACAGCTAATTTCTTTTTGGATTAAAAAATATTTTTGCCAGGACCTCAGGTTTAGTCTAACAGAAAAGACTTCCTCATGCTTGCAGACCTACACCTACACCATCACTAGTGGAGAGCTGATAAAGATTTTCTGTCACTTGCACTTCCACTCATAAAGGAGAGGAACTATCACACTTGGTCATTGTAGGAAGCCTTCAACTCCCACAGTGGGAGTCTATTTATGCAGCAAGAAACATAACATTTATGGATATCCTGGCCAGATGATCTGTTCCAGGGGTTGGAAATAGACAAAGCCATTCAGATTTCCACAGAAAAGATAAAAATGTATCAATATGTAGGAAGTTTCCACGGGATCAATAAAATCTTTAGTAGAAGATACACTATAATGGAACATTGTAGTTAAAAATCATGTTGTTGTGACAGTTGGGCTTTTTTTTTTTCAGTTAGGCAATTGAAATTATCAGACAGGAAAAATTAAGCTATATTTGCCTCTGAAGTATTAATTTGTTGACACACATCTTCCCCATGATTCTGTGATTTTATTTGGCAGACTACAGAGGAACCAGACCTATCATGCAGAAAAACTAGTTGGACTAAGTTGAGGTTTGTGACCCTTTATGGGTCAGGAATATATCATAGTTTTCTTGACCATTTGTGGTAGGTTGACCCTGGCCAGGTGCCAGCCAAAGCCACTCTGTCACACTCTGTCTCGGCTGGATGGGAAGAGAAAATAGAACAACAGGTTTGGGGGTCAACATAAGAACAGGGAGAGATCACTCAGCATGTACCATCATGGGCAAAACAGACCCATCTTGAGGAAATTAATTTAATTTATCAAAAATAAAATCAGAGTAAGATAATGAGAAATAAACCCAAATCTTAAAAACACCTTCCTCCCATCCCTTCCTTCCTCCCTCTTTCCCAGGTTTAACTTTATTCTCTATTTCTCTGGTGAATTCATCACATATTGTCCCTGTCTCTTCTTCCTCCTCAAGGGGAGAACTCCTCACACTCTTCCCCTGCTCCCACCCACCACCAAACTCCAAAACCTTGCCACATCAACCTAATACATCATTTTTTATAACACATATCTGTTTGGAAATGGAAGATACTTAGCTTCTGCATCAGTCTCTGAGCACATTATTGTTAGAGAAAGGAGAGTGCTTCTAGCCTGGGGATCTCACAGCTGCTCATTGTACACTCAGCTATTTGGGTTCTCAGGCTGGGAAATAGATTTGTAGAAAGAGGTACTTTCTTTTTGGGAATAAATCCTACCAGTGTTTCAACTTGGACTCTTTTAATGACTCTCTTTACCTAGAAAGATGATCTCACGTTTAGTTTTTTGACTACCTCATATTGCCTATTTAAAACAAAATATGATAGTTTATTTTATTATACTGTATTATATTATGTAGAAAAGAACAACAATACAGCAGTTGAACTGGGAAAACTGAACATTACAATGAATTGTGATCTTGAACTGTATTATGATTTTATTTTTAAGAGTTGATGAATATCAAAACACCTAATTTATCTGAAATTATGTGTATGCTGATGTACCAAAACATTCATGAGAACATCTGTAACAGCATATCTCTGCTAGGTATATTGTTCTTGATGACTAGCAAATGAAGATTGTAGGGAGTTGAGATGAAAAGGAAAAGTTATTTCTATGATATAACATCCCCTTTCATTAAACCATTCCAAGTGTAATGCTTCTAATTATATTTGCATATTATGACTAAAGAGCAAGATTCATAAATATGAGTCAGAGAAATTTTCTGAAGTGAAGAAGTTATTTTGATTTATAACAGCTAAAGTTGGGCCAGAGGTGCAATTTAAAAAATCATTGATTACTTTCATCCTACCATCTTAACTATTGCATATTTTATTGTACTAATACTTCTTACAGCAACTACAGTATTAAATTATGATTTTGACATTACAATCCATGAAATCTTGTGTAGATAAATCAGGAAACTAAACTGAAAGTTTAACAGAAAAATTTATATACTCATATACTAAATCAGAACTCTGAAATTTAAGATTTTAAAGTAAGTTTTATATGCAGCTTACATTAATCAGCACAATATACCTGATTCTGAAAGTAAATGTGCATAAATCAAAATTCTGACAGTATGTATTAATGAATCATGGCAAATAAGTTATACTCAGAAAGTGTTATTTAATGTGGCAATTTTCAATTTTATTTCACAGCATGTAGGTTTGCTTGAAGCAGTCCTTTCTCTTCTTCATTTTTGATGGGACAAAAATATCAACTGTGCTCATCATTCAAGAAAAGAAACTAGAAGTCAAAAAATTAAAACACCAGACATAGATCAAATGTTCAATACACCTAGATTGACAATTAACATAAAATCAAGGATGTGTAGCAACTGGAGGTCAAGTACCAGTTCAGTTTAATACAGTTTAAACTGTATATAGACACTTTTGCTAGTGTTTCCCTTTAGCTAGGTAATTTTAAAGGCTTAGAAACACCCAGTCAGAAAATGAGATGAGTGAGTTTTAGTCAATATTCTGTTCTGTGTTTAGTGCTCTGTTTATTGTTGCTACTCCCAAGCCTTTCCCACAGCATGAGTCAAGGAGTAAAACTGTGATATTTCTCTGTCCACTGAGAATCGACTCCAGTGCAATCTGTTTTGGTGAAATAAAGAACCTGCACCTAACTTAGAAGACAGCTTAATATTTATTGCAGAGATAACATCCTTTAGGACAACATATTATTGCTTTTATTATAGATTTATACTAACATACCAGACAGAACAGAACCTGGCAATGATCAGCTATGCAGCCTTGTCACTGAGTAGGTTTCTGCTTCATCATCATCAACTCCATGGACACTTCCTTTCCATGCATTGCTTTAAATTCCTTGCTCTGATCTTCATACATGTATCCTTTGACTCTCAATTTCCCCGTATCAATCCAGCCAAACTTTGCAAGTTAGATAACACTACAATCTTTCTGCTTCCTTCTACCTTTTTAAAAAATTTCATTATTATGTATCACCCAAAATTGTTATGTATTACTCAGTTTAGGATTTGAAACAGGAATTGTATGTCGTTCAAAAAGCCTATGTGGGAAAGCTCCTGCTCATGGTGATTTTTGGAAGAATTTTCTCCTCACCCATGATGTAGTGAGTGTCACAAAAAAGTTTTGCATTCACTGTACCCTGAGACCACAAGGTTACAGAAAGTGTAACAAAGCTTGTTGCAAGAAAATTCAGTCCCTATGGAAACTTTGCTCACCTTAAGACTACTCAAGACAAATATAGAACCTGAGCCTTGTTTTGAAAATCATGGATTTACTTCAGAACTGTTTATATACTCTGTGACCATCAACACATTGTAGTTGTCATGACTGTCACTTCTTATCAGCTATGTTCTTCTACCCTTTCTGCATCTCTTGCTCTGTGTTTTCTTTTTTAATATGAAGAAATCCAAATCCTGCAATATTTACATAGCAGTTTCAGTAGAAATCTAAGTAGAGATCAAGTATAAACTGAAGAGATCTGGGGCAGTTATTTGTAACCTCAAAACCCATTGATTAGTGTGAATTAGATGCCCACATAATTTTGTAAATCTGGTCCTTGGCCCACGGTGTAAGGGAGATACCACATGGTACTTTTTACAGATGGATCATATAAACTATGCATCTGTGAATAAGTGTCACAGAGGTATTTCAGCTTCCTTTTGCCAGCTGACAAATAGAAATCAAACACAGATGTTGCAGCAGGAAGAGGTAAAGAGAGGGAGAGAAGTCACTACTCAAGGAATACATGGAGCCAGCCTAACCCTCTGGTGTATGAGTTAGAAAAGCAGGCATATGTGTAACTGGGGAATTTTTCCAGATTCATTTAAAAAGATGTGATGAGCTCAATATTGTCAGCAGGAAGTTGAATCCTCTGTGTATAACATTGGAGCTTGCAGCATCGGAGGTGAATTCATAGAGCACAGTGAATATGAATAGCTTACACAAGAGATTTTTATCATACATAATTTCTTATTTTCTCTAAACCTTCAAAGTAGTAGTGTATTGCTAAAGAGTAGAGGAAATGTGCAGCACTACATTGCTTGTCTTCATTTCTGTTACTCTTCAGTTTTTCCACTATATGAAATCAAATTGGAAAACAGCAAAAGAAAACCATTAAAGAGGAGGGTGAATTCATAAAAGGGTGATTCACCTGTGTTAATGACTAGAGACAAACATGTCATGTTTGCATGAATATTCATATGTATGTAAAATCTAGGAAAAAACACAGTAAAATGTGTTAAATAAATATATCCAATATATTCTCAGGGAGAGTCAAGAATTTTGGTGTCTTTTTAAAGAAGAAACAGTGGAAGATGTCTTCATATATTTTTCCCTCCAGGAAGAAAAATAGGAAACATATTCTAGGTCACATAGTGCTTTATCTTACATGTGGGGGAATCATTCTTTTTACATTGCAGTTTCATATTAGATGCAGCAATACAATTCCTTTTGAGAGTGAGCACAAAGGAAATGAGACAGAGGGGAGACAGGGAGGAAGGCCATAATTTCTTTACTGGGAGCACATGAGACTGCTGAACTGGCTGACATTTCCTAGGACACCTTAAGTGCCTTTCCACAGCACAAAAAATTATTTCTCTCTTACTAAGGGGAAAAGTACTACACACTCATGAAGGAGTGGTGAAAAGTTAAAGCTATATTCTTTAATTTTCATGGTATCTATGTATTTGGATCTACTAAATTCCCAAGCCTGTTGAACTGCCTTTCATATCTCAGTGACTCAGAACAAGGTATATCATGACTTTACTCTGACACCACCTTTGCTTTGTCATCAAAAGTTGTGTGACCTCCAAGCCAGTTCTTGGGAATCCACGTGCACCCATATATTCCCTTTCCATGCTTAGCCCTCCAACAGTAACTGTGGAACTGAAGGGTGTTTGGGAAATCATCTCTACAGACCCATTCTGAGAAAAATTTGTCCTTGGTTAAGTTGAAGGCATCGACTGCTGAAATCAAAACACATCTGGGTTAATAAGATAAATTTCTAGCAATTTCTGGTCAAAAGAACAGCTCAACACATGCTTTCTGTAAGCCAAGTCACCATGATAGAAGTTACTATCTTGCAATGGAGAGATTAGTACATAAGAAACATGCAATGCACAGAAGGAAAAAAAAGAAAAAAAGAGATAGCTACTGTGCTATGGGAAATATGTACATGGGCCATACAAAAAAAAACCCAAACTATCTCTTGAGCCACTTTTGCCTGAATTTCCTGTAAAATTCTAATTGCACCACACATATTAAATGTCACATCAGCTATGCATTTCTTTTCTGAAAAATGTATGTAAACTCTATTTTTCCCCCAACTATTTCCAAGGTAAGGCCAAAGCAAGTGGATTAATCTGAATAATCACATAATTACTTGTATCATAACTTTTTTTGGCTTATTTGCTTCCTTTGATAATTCCAACAAAGTAGCTCTTACATTTTGATTAAATTAATGTGAATATGAGAGAAGCAATGTAAGAGCAGCATGTGCAACACAGCATTGTTTTACAAGAGGGTACTAAGGACTAGACTATAGACCACCAATTTAGGTCTTTAATATTTCTATCCTAGTGTCATAATAAAGTTTGCTTCTTTGCATAAAATAAATTGAGTGGGACTGACACAGTTGCGCTTTCTTTTACATAGAAAAATAGCATTCATCATGTTTTTTATGGATATTAACCACAATGAAAATCAAAATGGACAGATGATAAAATATATTTAGAACTTAAAATAAGCATAAGGTGTATAAGTTTTATGCATATGAATGTTCTTTTCTTGAACTCAGCTGAGTGATCAAATGTTTGCTGCAGTTTTAATGCCTTTTATTAATTTTAAACATTTTTTTTTGGTTTGTATTCTACCCAAGGAGGGATTTTGTCATTTAAAAAAGAAAAAAGAAGAAACAAGACCCCAATATTACCTCACTCCAATATATCTATCTCTTGTACTGGGGACCCCAGCACTGAATACAGATCTCCAGATGTGTCTCACCAGGGCTGAGTACAGGACAAGGATCACCTCCCTCAGCCTGCTGAGGATGCACTGCCTCCCTTGCCACGAGCTCAGACTCTCTGCAAGGCCACTGTCACACAGCTCAGCCCCAGCCCTGATTCTGCCCCCACTGTCCCCATTTCTTAGGTTCAGACAAGCGGAGAAATCAAAGCAGCATGTCCAGAGCAGTTTGTGTGTTTGTAGAAGTGACAGAAATACTGTAATGAATGGCAGTTTAATGCTAAACAAAGCTTGATGGGGACACAGTCTTTTGCTGGATCCAGCCAAGTTCAGTGAAAATCTAGGAGCACCCTGATCCCTGCTGAGAATAAAGCCTGCTACTACAGATGAAACAGCACAGATTCAACAGTATGTATGGCAATGAGCAGATGCAGCAAACATCAGCTGGTATTTCAACCAGACCCCTGTGGCTACAGATTTGGAAGCAACCAGACAAATCTTATTTGTACATTGGTGTTTTGCTCTTTGGGGCACTAAGTTCGATTTGATATTCTTGTGATGTTTGTGCTGTGGAATCATTTTTCCTTTACTCTTGTGAAGAATGGTGGCTCTGATATTTTGTCAAATTTTAGTTATTCTTTTATAAACATCAAAATATTATGAGATTTAGGCCTCAGGAAATTAAATATGTTTTGAATCTGGCTACTGTGATGAAAATGAATGAAAGATATGGTTCCAGAGAATAGTTATTTACTAAAAGAAAAACAAAGTAGCTGCATTATCTTTCAC
Organism: Rhabdornis inornatus; assembly: GCA_013397075.1. Taxonomy (NCBI): domain Eukaryota; kingdom Metazoa; phylum Chordata; class Aves; order Passeriformes; family Rhabdornithidae; genus Rhabdornis; species Rhabdornis inornatus. Next base: position 28,425 of record VWZS01008802.1, on the reverse strand, counting down.
TGCAATCGGCACATTATCTAATTAACATATTCCTTTGTTCTTTAGTCTCTGTAATTGTAAAAGCAGATTTAGATGTACAATCAAGCTCTGTCAAATGCACACCACTGTTTATGCTCTGCTTTCTCCATATCTTTCCCCCCTTTCAACCTCAGTCTCCATACTGCAGCATGATGGCAATTAATACACGGAGTAAGACTCTAACCACCTTCTTCCTACATCTCATTCAAACTCCCTTCTTTCCTGGAAAATATGAGAAAGTGAAAATGTCAAAACAGGTGAAAGACTGCAACCTTCAGATCAAACCTTGACAAACTTGAGGTGTGGACCCATGAAGGCCAAACAAGGTCCTGTGTCTGGGTCAGGGCAGTCCCTGATACCAACAGAGACTGGGGAAAAAGTGGATTTAGAGCAGCCCTGCAGAGAAGGACTTGGGGGATTCAGGTGGGTGAAAACCTGGATACGAACTAGCAGTGTGTGCTGGCAGCCCATCCTGGGCTGCATAAAAAGAAGTGTGGACAGCAGTCAAGAGAAATTATTTACCCCCTCTGCTCTCAAAACCCACATCTGGAGTACTGAGTCCAGCCCAGGGACTCCCATTAAAAAAAGCATCATTAATCTGTAAGGGGCAGGCCAGAGGAGGGGCACAAAATTGATTAGAGGGCTGGAATCTCTCCTTTGGAGACAGGCAGAGAGCTGTGGTTGTTCAGCATGGAGAAGGCTTGGGGGAGACCTTATCATGGCCTTTCAATAGATAGAGAGGGCTCACAGGAAAGGTGGAGACAAGGTTTTTGCCAAGGCCTGTAGTAACAGCACAAGGATAATGGGATTAGACTAAAAAAAGGATAGCTAGAAAGGTATAAGAGGGTGGATATAGGGAAGAATTTTTTTACTGTGGGGGAGGTGAGGCCCTGGCACAGGCTAGCCAGAGAAGTTGCCCATGCCCCATTCCTGGAAATGTTCAAGGCCAGGTGTGGCTTTGAGCAACCTGGTCTAGTGGAACGTGTCCATGCCCATGGCAGGGAGGTTAGAATTAAATTATTTTTAAGGTCCTTTCCAACCCAAACCATCTTATGACTCAGTGCCACAAGGCTCTAGCTCTTGATTTAGAGGTGGATAGTTACCCATTACTATGAACAGTGGATTTTCTAGAATGAAACAGAGATGACCTTGAGAAAAATGGCCTCCCTGTCAGATAAGATATAAAACACCATGATACATTCTAAACTGGAATAAGGCAAGCACTGGTTCACAACCGGTCCTGATTCTAGTTGAATTGCATTGAATTTAATTGACTACAGGTAAATGTGTTAGTATTCAAGTTATACCTCTTGCATCACTAAAAACCCAAAGAGGGAAGAGGACTATCATATTTGGGAATAAATCAGATGGAGCAAATAGAACTAGGATTTAAAGGTAAAATACAGCATCAAATTTAAGCTAAACACAGAGAAAATAATCTTAACAATAAGAACTTTAAGACAGTGGAATGCTCTCTTGGGAAAGTGGTGGAAAGCCTCTCACTTCAGCAATGCACATGAAAAGGGGTTTTAAATGTTGTTTGATCTATGATAGAAAGAAATTGGTGAGTCATTACAATGTACTTTGAAGTCCGACAGAAGAAGATTTTTTTAAAAATCTATGCCTTCCAGTCAAGTGTTGTAGCTGCCTCACTGCTCAGTTCTTGATATGGAGATAACCACAAGAATTTTAAGAACTGATTTTTATGTGATGCCAGTTAGCACTAGGACCAGAAACAAAATGTTATGGACAGATGAACAGACTCGTGTGGTTTTCCTACCAGCTACCTAAAGGGCCCACCAGGCAGTATAAATTACTCCATCCCACAGCTGCATTTGACCTCCTTTCTGCAATTAAATTGCCCTGGATATGTCTGTCCTGAATGCAGGAAAAGAGCTGCAAGTCAGGTGTATATATCAACTACCCAAAGTGATTATTTAAATAACCTGGCCCAGAACTGCTTGTGATGAGCACAAACCAATACAGGTGCCAATCACAGCTGAGGCATTCAGACTTCACAATCTCTGTAGCCCCTTCAGGAGTCTCAGGGGGTGGCCCCCTGTCCCCTCCCAGTGGAATTCATACTGACCAGACTGCAACAAGGTATTGCTGCTCTGCCTGCAAGCTCTTGTTCTGGCTTCATGGTAAAATTGTCTCGAGAGCCAGTCAAGAAATTTTTTCCCCAGCGTTTTCTTAAAAAAAAAAAAAAAAAGCATTCCTACCTCTTTTGCTGAAATTTGGGGTGACTTGATTAAAAGAAGAGAAATACGCATAGGTAAAAAAGATTCTTTTTCTCCTGAGAAGAGGAGAAGAGATGAAAATTCTGGTTTCAAATGAAATTTTTTAACTAATTCACAATTTTGGCTACTTAACTTATTGCCACAAGTGTCCATGCCGGTAATCTCAGCACAGTGTGAGAAGTCACACCCTGTTCCTGCAGTGATCAATGAAGGGGTGCCTGGACAACCCACTTTTGGCAAATTATCTGTTCTGGTGAGAACGTGAGTGTGAGTCGTGGGGATGTATGAGTACCTGTGTCTTTGTGTATGTATTGAATACAGAAACTTGGTTTTTAGAATATTCACCCAAAACAGATCATGCTCAAGAAGAAAGTGATTGTCAACTGGATTAAAGAGTAAAGGGGGAACTATACAGAGGATTTGATACAATGAAGCTGTCACTGGGAGTAGTATAAAAGAAGAATGACAATTCGTGACCAGAGTGAAAGATTTTCAGTGGAAAGAACAGAAATGAAACCTGATTTGGCAGTGACAGAAGTTGCCCTGGGGCATCACAGCCCCTGCCCAGCCCAGAGGGATGTCCCTGTCACTGTCCCTGTGTGATGCTGGAGGGTCCTGACTTGGCAGCAGCTGCTCCCTGCAGGGTAGGCAGAGCAGGTGGGACCATTGCAGGTGTGTGCAAACACCTCTTTGAGCCCTTTTCCATCAGTGTCAAGATCCTGGGGCTTCCGCCTCTCCACAGGAGAAGAATGCAGGCAGGGCAGCCCCCATGCCTAGGTGGGTGGGAGTTACTGGTTACACCCCTGTTTTGGGGGGGTGTGAACATAATTGCATGTGTGCATATGTGGTATGAAGATTTTGGGACTAGTTACAAAAGAATGTTTAAGATGTTGGTTTTATTACTATTATCATTATTGGCATTATTGTCAGTATTTTTTTGTTATTTCTTTTGAAAGTGTAATATTGCAGATTACCTACTGTATTAGATATGGCTCCTGGATATATTGTTTGTTGATTGAAAATTACTTACATGTTGTTCAGAAATCAATAAATTGCTTTGATTCTTTGATTTAATTTAGACTTTTTGGAATGAACACTTTTCCCCTTTGTCTATTAGAAAGTATTCAAAGAATTTCTACTGGCCAAAAGAAAACCTGCAAAAAAACCTTGCAAAACCTGCCAGAAGGAGGATCTGGAGAACCTCAGTGCCCAGCAAGGTTATGGATCATATCATCTTGAGTGTGATCACATGGCACATACAGAACAGCATAGAGATCACGCCCAGTCAGCATGGATTTAGGAAAGGCAGGTCCTGCCTGGACAGTCTGATCTCCTTTTATGACCAGATGACCTGCCTGGTGGATTAAAGGCTGTGGGTTTTTCTACCTGGTCTTCAGCAAAGCCTTTGATACTTTCTGCCACAGCATTCTCCTGAAAAAGCTGGCAGCTCACAGCTTGGACAGGTGAACTCTTCACTGGGATGAGAGTGTCCTGATGACCAGATCCAGAGTGGTGAGAATTTCTCTTGCATCCAGTTGGTGGCCAGTCCCTAATGGTGGTTCCCAGGGCTCAGTATTGGGTCCAGTGCTGCTCAATGACCTTATTGATGGTCTGGATAAGGGGATGAAGTGTACCCTCAGCAAATTCACAGTTGACACACAGCTAGGTGGGAGTGTTGATTTGCTGGGGAGTAGGAAGGCTCTGCAGAGGAACCTGGACAGGCTGGATAGAGGAAATGAGACCAATGGCATGGGGTTCAAGAAGACCAAGTGCTGAGTCCTACACTTCAGTCACAACAAACCCCTGCAGTGCTACAGGCTTGGGGAAGAGTGGCTGGAAAGGAGCCTGGAGGAAAAGGACCTGAGGGTGCTGGTCAACAGCAGCTGAACATGAGCCAGGTGTGCCCAGGAAGGCCAATGGCACCTGGTCTGGATCAGCAATAGTGTGGCAGCAGGACCAGGGCAGTGATTGTCCCCCTGTACTGGGCACTGGTGAGGCCACACCTCAAATCCTGTGTGCAGTTTTGGGCACCTCACTACAAGAAAGGCATTGAGGGGCTGGAGTGATTCCAGATAAGGGCAATGGAGCTGGGGAAGGGTCTGGAGCACAAGTGTGATGAGGAGCAGCTGAGGGAGCTGGGGGTGCTCAGCCTGGAGAAAAGGAGGCTCTGGGGAACCTTATAGATCTTTACAACTGCCCCAAACTATGCTAGGGGTGGTTCAGGCTGGACATCAGGAGGATTTGCTTCATGGAAAGGGTTGTTAGGGAAAGGTTTGTTAAACATTGGAACAGGCTGTCCAGGAAGGTGGTGGAGTGACCATCCCTGGAGGTGTTCAAGAAACGACTGGATGTGGCACAAAAGGTTGGACTCAATGATCTCAAATGTGTTTCCCAATCTAAATGATTCTGTGATTCTATGGAAAATTGAAGATTTAAAAAATACTTTCTTAATGCCACAAATATTAATTTATATCACATTATTTCTTCTATCAGTCTCAAAACATGGTGCTGGATACAGAAGATAATTTTACATTGCCTTCTCTTTAAAGATTTTTGAGAATTTTCCATAGGAGATACCAACTTTTGTGAAAGTAAAAACAATCCATCAGATTTTTACAAAGATACATGTTTACCCACAGACACAACATGAGGCATGTGGTGATAAAAAACTTCAATAATCTATTTTATGCATTGAGATCAATTCCTCCCTAACTCTCTCCCTAAATGCCAGAGCTGGAAAATTAATTTAAATTTTGTCCTCACAAAAAATTAGTTATTTTCTTTGAAAAGTTTCATTATAGATTTTTGCAGAGTGAAAGTGTAAATCATAAGACTTACAAGAGGATACATGAATTTACAAGAAGACTCAGGACAGCTTTCAATAAACCTAAATTGGCCCTTATTAAATGAAATCTAGTGTTATTTCACGTCATCCTGTGAAATTTTATGCTAAGACTTTGTATGATAAATTGCAACAATCTGAAATCATACATCTAAGGAATTCCACTGGGAAATTCACTTTTCCATTTTCTCTAGCTTTTGACTGTATGTAGTGATTTTAGAAGAGTCTAGGAGATATGTTTGGAAGACATTTTCATATAAAAAGCAAAGAAGAAGGAGTTCAAATGTCTATAGAAGTCTGTGAAATCCCTGCACAAACTGGAAGCACTATCACATCTTCAGGCAATTGTCTTAGGAGCACCACACTTTTGTTGTGGAAATTATATTTTTAGGAAAATATGAACATGGTAAACAGCCAGACGATGCAGAGGCACCAAATTGTAAAGGTCTTATCCTGTCTCAGATTATTCATGATCAGCTCAGTGTGTGTTAATCTAACTGCAACACAAGAATCCAGTCAGATATTCAGTGGTTTTAGTACGCACTCAGAAACTAGAAATGAACAAAATCATTTTTTTCTTCAGGAATTGTTTTGTTCAAAAACAAACAAACAAACAAACAAAAAAACCAATGCAAAATGTTGTTCCATTTTTTAAATTAGAATATGAAGCTTTATTGGAGTTTTTTAAAGATTAAAGCAGAAATTGCCTTCTATTTCCTTTATGGGGTGGGGACATATACGTACATTAGTATGTTTTAAATTCACTTCTCTTCAATTTTTTCATTTTTAGTGTGGTTCCTTTTTATTGCATATCTTAAAATTGTGGAATAAATCAGATGGGAAGAGGCTTCAAGAGCTTTCTAGTCCAGGCCTGTGTTCACAGCATTGTTAGGTATGAGATCAGACCAGGCTTCTTGGGCCTTCTCTTGAAAGACCTGCAAGGATGGTGTACTGGTTTGAAAGCAAAACCAGTGAGAGACTCCAAGTCAGAAATACAATTTAAATACAAGAGAGAGACAGAGAAAATAAAATGCATTCAATAGTACAAAAGAAAACCACTGACAGAGTCAGGGTACAACCTGACACCCCGTCAGTCAGTCAGGGTGTTGGTAGCAGTCCCATTAAATGGTGGCTGCATCCTCCTGGATGACAGATGTGGTTTTGTTGGAGCAGTGCTCCTATAGAAGGGTGCAGTTTTCCTCTCAAGGTCCAGTGATGATGTGGAAAGGTCTGGTTTTCCTCTGGGATCCAGTGGAAAAAGGCTGCCTTGGTGTTCCAAATCTCAGTTTTTATCCAGGTAGGAAATGCTTGGCTCCTCCCCCTGGGTGGAGCATCTCCCAATAGGATGATGTAATTTTATCAGTCATGCACTGGGACTCAATGGCCCATTAACAGAAGGTATCTTCCTGGAGAAAGGATGGGTTGTGGAAAAGATAAAGATGACTGTCCCACCTGTTTTTAACAGATGGCCCATTAACAGAGGATATCTCCCACAGAGATAAGGATCACTGTCCCACCTCATTTCAACAGATGGTGATAGAATACATACTTTTGGACACATCTTTACATTGTAACCCAGGACAGATGGTGACTGTCCAAACTCCTTGGACCACATATTTCACTTCTGAACTCCTTGGACCAGCGTGGACCCCCAGTGTTTCCTGGCCACTGCTCCTCATCCTGTGAGAAATGCTGATGTCCTTGGCCTGGATAGAGGCAGGTGGCTGCTGGGATCCTGCAACAAGCCCAGCTTCCCTGGCACCTTCTCACAGCCACTGCTCCCATCCTGACCATCCTGAGGGTCCCCCTAGGCTTGCCTTGATTGATCAAAATCTGGTTGTCACTGGCAGACCCAACGGGGTGCAGGAGTGTGGGAGTGTTGCTAGTGCAGGGAGCTGCCAGGTCACACCCTGGCTCAAGTCCCAGCTGGAATCCCAGAGCCTTTCCCACAGAGCAGCTCCCCACCTTGTAGGCCTTTCATCTCTGGGCAGGACCTGGCATTCCTTGTTGAATTGAATAAAGCCTTTGTGTACTCATCCCTCTGACTTGGAGTTTGATCAGAAATCCTGCCCTTGAATACATCCACTCCTCCTCCTGCTCCCTCCTGTTTGATGTCATCTGCAAATCTGACGTGTCCTTTATGCCACCATCAAGACTGTTGACAGAATTATGAAGCTGGACATTCTTGTTCCCTGTTTTGTTCCTGCACTTTTTAAAAGTGTTTCTTTAAATATTACAGTGAGAGAAAAAGGATTAGTTTTCACCCTTATAACCCTTATGGGTTTTTAGCCTTTTTTGTTGATTCCTTTTTCTTTCCTTTTTTTCATTCGTGGTAATAGGTGAAAAGTAGAATACTTGGCAAAAGGGGGAAAAAAAAGCCCTAAAAAGAAAATCTTGGCTTGAAAAATCAAGACTCTTTCCCAAAATATTTACAATGTGAAATATAAGTTGATAGAAGAACCTTGCAAAATAAAAGAGATTTTGATTTTTTTTAAATAATTTTTTAAATTACTATTCTTATTTCTTCCAAAATAATATATTTTCCTCCTCTAAAAATTACATTTAAATTACACAATTTAAAAAATGCTAGGTTTATACTTAGAGTTGATTAAATTGAGCAAGGAACCAGTCACATCCAGAAGAACTGGGTGCAATTACTCTGAATTAATGGTGGTGATAAAGACAGAAAATCATAATCAGACTAACGAAACACCCTTGATTATTTGTTGGATGAAAATTGCTTTACATACTGTACAGACGGGGGATATGGTCCTGTTGTCATTGCCAAAGAATTAGCAGAGAACCAAACAATTAGCCAGGCAAGAATGTTACTGAACCTTTTGCAACCAAGGAATGTGCAAGCAATTATTTTATCTCAGTGTGACAAGAGAAAATTACATTTAAACTGTGCTGCCAATAAACATAGCAACCTTCCCTTTTCCAGGATTGGTGCCTCAAGCGAGACCTGAGTGATTTAGACTAGAAAAGTCTCTGAGAATTCAAAAAATTCATTAATCCTGATTATCTGACATCTTTCCTGATAGATAAAAGCCTTACATGTATTCTTTAAACCTCTTCTCTGCCAGAGCTTTACTTTGTACTCTAGAATCACAGAACAGGACAGTAGGGATACGTGAAAAACACCTGGTCTGCTTGTTTGGTGAAAGCAGGGTCTTAGTTCAGATTATCTGTGACCCTGGCAAGACAAGTACAAGTATTTCTGGTGAAGGAGACCACACCAGTTCTCTGTGTAATTTATTCAAAAGTTTAATTGCTCTCACCATGAAGATTTATTTCATGTACCTTGACAGAATTTTCCCGTGTCCACAGCCTCTTGTCTCATGCATCCTTGTGCAAGAAGTAGCTTCTCCTTCTTTGTTGCTACTTTTTGAGGTATTGAAAGTGATTAGATCCCCCCTTCCTGAACTTTCTCTTCCCTAGGCTGGATGGTCCCAACTTTTCTCATATGTGTGTTTCACCCATCTTGGTGACCCTAGTTTTTACATCCTTTAAATGGAGGATGGACCAAAACTGAGCACTCTATTTTGTGCCTGGCGTAAATAATCACACCTTATCACCTACTGCATATGTTCTTACTGATCCATGCAGCAAACACAGAGTTTGCTGCAAGGGTTCACAGCTGACCCATGTTCAGCTTGCTCCTCACAACCCTCTAGGTCTTTTCCAAAATATCTTCATCCCAGACATCCATCCCCCAGCTCTTACTGCTGCTTGGGTTTATTTCAACCCAAGTTTGCATTTCTCTTTGTTAAAAAAATCATGCATTTTATGGTTTGCAGATCTTTCAGCTTGTCAATATATCCTTGAATGGTAGTTCTTCCTTCTGAAAGATCTGCATCTAATCCCAGTCTGGTACCTACTTACCCAGTCACTGAACAGAAGTCAAGACAAGTCAGCATTTCCATCTACCCAACATGGTTCAGATTAGAAAAATCTAAAAAAAAAAAAAAATACAATAAAAGGCCTACAATCTGGAAAATACAAGTAAACAGAATAAATAACTATACAAGATGTTTGAAGAAACAGCATGAAAGTATATGAAAGGATAAAAGTATATGAAGACTATTTGGAAGGATCAGACAGAATTTTAGAACTATGCAATCCATTATTCTAAATTATAATAGTAGATTAATAGTACAGAAAATAGAATAAAGACACAGTTGACACATAAAACTCATATTTATATTCTGTTATAACACTGTTACGGCAATTAGCCTACCTCAGAAAAATGTACTTACAGAAAACAGGTAATAAAGAGGCCATTAAATTAAAGGGAAGGACAAATGAAGATGCCTTGCTTCCTCCAGTTGGTGAAGAAATGGCTGAAAAAATGCCTCTGGCCTTGGGTATCACTTAAATGCTAATGAGGGTCAGTTGCATTAGCTATGCAAGGCTACCACCCATAACTTTGCTGATGGAAGATGAAGAAATTCATATCAAGGAAAAGCTCTGAGTTCCTGCCTCTGAGCTGGAGAAGTTCATGGTGCCTGGATCAAATGGATGCTGAAGCAGCTGATGCTCAACAGATGCTGTAACTTGTCCTGTTTGGAATCAGGAGCTTCAGCATTGCCCTGGGGATGCCCCACAGCCAACACAGCCTTTTTTGGTAATTATTTGCACCTTTATCTTTCAATAAATTCTCTGTGACCTTTATAAACCAAGAGTATTGTCTCAGTGAAATATGGAAGCTAAGAATATAGTCCAGCATACAGGAATAGAAGTCTGAAATTTAGATAATCCGTTTATACTCAAAAAATCCTTCATCTTTCAAAGTTTCTATCTTCCTGCTCAAATGGCTTTAAGAGCTTTTTTCCCCCTTCCAAGAACTAGATAAAAAGCTCATAAATATATTTTTATATAAAAGCTCCAAATTTAACCAAAAATAAATTAATTGCTTCTCATGAAACATTCAGACATAAAAGCCTTTCAATTTTTTAGATACTTGCATCTCTTCACTAAATTTCTGCAGGTGCGTCTGGATTTTTTTGTTTATTTGAACATTTTCTCAAACACCTCTAGTACTATTAAAACTGTGCTGAGAAATGCATTTGGAATGACAAAGTAGACACAGCCAAATTGTTTACAAATTTTGCTTCTGAAATTCTCTTCATCATACATTTCTATTCACTTACTTGGCATTTAATTTCCAGTCAGAGAAAACTTTAATAAGATTCATTCACTTAATTTCTCAGTCTGTCACTGCCTCACTTACTCTGGCCTCTCAGACACACTAAAAATGTTAACAAGAATTTGCTGACTACACAATATAAGTATTAGTCAATTAATTTACCAGTAGTACCTATACCACCCAGAGTTTACTTCTTGAAATTGCAGTTTTTCATTAGGACAGTTACTACTTCCAGGTTCTCTCTACACAGGTAATTGAATAACTGAATACCTAGCAAACATCTATGTAAATAAATAGATGTACTTCTAAATGTTGTCTTTTTCAGGCAAGTATATTACCCATTGGGAATTGTTTTGGCTGGACATATAGCTGGTCAAACATAATTTCTAGTTTATTAACTGTACACCAAAATTTATCATGGCAGTGTAAGACAATCCAGGAAAAAAAATAATGCTTAGAATTACTCACTTTAATATCTTTTTTCTCTTCCCTGCCAGATATTAAGAGAAAGGGGACTCTAGAACCAAGAATACAATTTGATAAATATCCTATACTAATTGATTACAAGCCTTCATGTTACTGCTGGTCTTCTTTTTAATCAGTAAAGAAAAGAACATTTTATGGATAATTATCTCTGGGGGAAATTTTATTATATGATCCAATAAAGAAAGAAAGTTACACCACTACAGAAAATATTGTTTGCTAGTCATCAATAAACATTCTAAAAAACCTTTTCTGTATCTTTAGATTTTCTCACATCGCATCACTAAATTTTTTATCTTCAGAGCGATATATCAGAGGGTTATGTTAGCACAGAATGACAACCATCCTGGGATTTAAAGATTGTGCTCAGCCAAGCCAACAATATTATTCACATGAAAAAATTCCCTAACCAATGAAGACAAATCCTTATCTGGAGATGCTGTGTAGTACAAGAGCACACTTTGTGATGAGAAAAGACATAGCATTGTTGCTCTAAAAATTCCTTCTCAGCAGTTGTACGGTCAGAAACTATGCTTAAGCTGTCTTTGCTGAAATGAAATGATGAAAAAACTTAAAGGTTCAAGATATTCCACAATTTAGTAAGTAAGCCCTTCTGAACGTGACCCTTTTTAGTTAAGCACTGATGGCAATTCATCCACAAAGAATGGTTTGATGCCAAGAAAAGGCTGCTCTCGAGGATGTGTCCCTGAGCCCTGAGGAGTCACATGCCAGTGGTGTCTGAGTTGCTGGTGTCAGAGATGGGGAGGGACACTGAACCGTGCTCACATTGCTTTGAGCAAACAAAACAATTATTTCAACAAAGGTGAAAGAAATTGAAATATGGGCATGGGGATGGATATGAAAGTGCAGTGTTTCGGTGTTTTAACTTTATATTTTATTAGAGAAAATCAAAGAGGTGGCCCATCCTGCCAAGATTTATATAGAACCTTGTGGCATTCATAGTTAGACTAAGCACACAACACAACCTGTGGAGAAATAATTTTAATAATTTTTGAAACCTCAATGCTTTTGATAACACACTTTTTAGCAATTTACAAGGACTTACTGATGTTATAGATAATGCTGCACCTTGGAAGATCTCAGGATTTTCAGATTTTGTGTCTCACAGGTGTGAATAGAAATAAATGAATAATGCAACATTGTTCAGTAGAAAGACTCTGAAGTAATGAGTCAGCTTAATCCAGGGGATGCTGTTCCCTTGGTTTCTCTACAGGGAAAAGAAATGACACTAGAAAATGCACAAGGGCAAAACAAAGAAACAAATGAGCATGACGGGACACAGACCCAAGGGCTTGACAGAGTAAGACAGAAAGCTTTGGGCAATGAGGAACTCTGCACAAGTTTACAGTGATTAACTGTGACAGTGCCGTCACTTCTGGGACTGGATGTGTTTTTCTGTTGTTCTAGGGGCATAGCCCGTCTGTGTCTGCTCCCATGGCAGGGACAAAGTCTAGCACCTTGACTCCTCTCTTCACACTCTCTGTTCTGCATAAGGGAACTCCACTCTTCCTCCAGGCATGCAGTGGCCACAATGTGCTGTCAGGGGGCCCTGGGAAGCCAGGATCCCAGGCTGAGCAGTGACTCACACATGCCTGATGGAGCCACCTGCCATCGGAAGATGGTGCAGCACTGAGACAGGTTACAGGCTCAGTAGTTACATTGAAAACAAGACCAAGCTGAATGCTGTGGGCTGATCATCCCTACAGCCTAATTTCTAGCGTGTCCACAAGGCACAATTGTGGCTGAAGCAAACTAGATTTCTGCTGGACAATTCCTGGCCATGGTCCAGACAAGAGCATACCCCATTAGGGGCCAATGAACTCCACAGGCATAGGGGAAAAATGTGCACCAGCTTTGTTTCTCTTTGCTGTATGAGGTCCTCTAATAGTATCTGGTATCTTAACACACAACTGCATGCCCTCCTTTTGTTTGAACACTCTGCTAAGCTGTGACATTATGCTCACTTTATTGCAGGTATTTTGGACTGAGCAAACTCCTCACAGAAATTAGAGACACAGAGCAGCATGTGGGGCATTGACTTACAGTTGAATACTGTAGGCAAGTATTACCACATGTTATCATTCATCTCAGAAAAGAGAATCCCTTTATTTAGGAGTACAACTCCAACCCATGATTCAGATGTAAAGTCTTTTATAGCTCTCAACAGAGTTAATGCTGGGAAAGTGATTATGATTGAGGATTCTTATTAGGTTATGAGCCTGTTCCTAAACCATAAATCTAGAACATCCTCATGGATGGAATCTACATAAGCAACACTAACTGCAGTGAGCTGAGGAAAGCAAGGCAGCATGCTCCACAAAAGCCTGAGGAGTCAGCCCTGGAGCCTCATTGTCATAAAGGGATCAGAAAAATAAAGCTCACATCTAGGAATGGAGCCAGAGGAACTGTTTACTGATCTAGGCAAACACACTGAGATTCAGTGTTTAAGGACCCGATTCATCAGCTTGTTAAAAATCCAACAGCTTTTACTAGATTGCAAACTTTCAGTTCAATTCCTGCTGCTGAATAACTTGGCAAAGGCTTTGAGGAGAGTGGGAAACACAAATAAATAATTAAATAAACCCACTGGGAATCTTATACATGCTGCTTTCATAGAATTCTGCCCTGAGTCTGGAATCTCAATGTTGGCCACTACTGTCACATGCCAAAAATGTCACAGTATTTTCCAAAAGAAGGGCAGTAAGGCATCTCTTCAGCTTAAAAGAGCTTCCTACTCAGAAAGGCAGATGTCTAAGGGTTGTACAGCTTCTCCCAGCAGAGCTAGTGGCAGCAGAGAAAGGTGAAAAAAACTTTTTCTCTCACTATCTGATATTCAAATATGATCTTTAGTGTTTTATATGGAATGGAGGCTGAGGTATTAGGAAAACTCTGAGAGGCCATTTGCTTTAGCACACATAAAATTCTCAAGTTCCTTTTCCTCACTGGCATATCTCTCCTGAAAATATGGCAGTTGTGTTCATTTTCATGATAAGACAGAAGCCAGGGGAAAAAAAAACTGATTATTTTACTTTCTCTCTCTCTCTCTCTATATATATATATATACATCCCCAGTATACTGGGTATACTTTCAAAATATAAAAGTTATTGCACAAGCTTGACATTATACCTATGTCAGCACAATCCATCTTTCAAATCCCAATACAGGAAAAAAAAAAATCAGTTATTCATGCACTACATTCAGCATTCAGAAGCTAAGAAATTTTTCTTGAAGACAGCCATTATATGGCTCTTCTTTATTCAGTTCTCAAGAGGAAAAGAAAGGCTTGTGAGGACAGTAACAATATGTGTTAGGCTGTGTTGGAATTTGGAATTCCTTTGTCATGCTGTATTAAGTGCAACCATGAGGAAAGATGAGGTCAAGGGGAAAAAAATCATGCAGGATTCCACAAGGCCACAACTTCCACTGCAGTGCTGAAGCTCAGACTGTCACTTTGAAAAAGCTGTTAGACAAATACACAAAGGGCATTTTAAAATCATTTTAATAATAAAATATATGTCAGAACCATACTGAAAACTAGACTTCAGCTCAGTGAACTGTGTTTTCATACATTATACAATGCCAATTGCCATGCAAATAGCTATGAAATAGAGATAAATATAATTTAGGAGTTTTGTGTCTCACCAAGTAGGTGTCAGAAAGTACTTGGTGCATTACATTCTGAAAAATATGACAATTAAGGTGAACAGGTCCAGAAAGCCTGGGAAACAGACAAGGCCACTGAAAATCCATTTTGAATTATGGGGCAGAGATTGCCTTCAACTCAAAGATTACCTTCGATTTCAAAAAATTCTGTGGGATTGATGACACACCTGAATCTTTAAGAACTCCTTAGGAATCTAAGGAGTGAAACACACTAAAGATTTGGAGACTCTTTCCCATCTCAACAAAATACTGAAGCTTATGTTTTTAGGTACAAATTACTTTCTTATCTGGTTAAATGCAATAGAGATTGTATCTTTCATGACAAAAAATATCTATAGACTGTTTTTACAGTATGACTTTTCTCCTCAGAGCAGCTATATCATGATTGTCCTGTCATGCACACTCTCTGTCTGACATTGTGCTTTAACTTACACCAGCAACTTCTAGTGGTAGAGGAACCTGCACATGTTGGAGGGACTAATTCATTACCCATTTGGATGGCATGAACCTGACTGAATCAGGCCTGGCACCAGCTTTGCTGTGCCCAAGTTTTTCTGAAGATGTTTCAGCAGATCTTCGCCCCTAGAGATACCTCAAAGATCAGCATTTCCACTCTGCACCATCTCTGTCTCACTAAAAAGACAAAAAGAGCAAAGAACCTGTGTCCACTAAGAAGTGTGAAGATGCTGGAAAGGAATCTCCTGTCAGATAGTGATATGAACCTGCCTAATGTCTTCTGCTAGCAAAGAAACCAGTTTATCTAGGTGCCAAGACTTCTTTTTCAGTTGATTCAAAGAAGCAGAAATTTGTTGAAAGTATTTTATAAAATAGTAAACAATGCTACCAGTGCAGTGATCACAGAATCACAGAACATGCCGAAGTGGAAGGGAACCATCAGGATCATCGAGTCCAACTCTTGGCCCTGCACAGGGCACCCCAAGAGCATTCTCCAAATGCTTCCTGAGCTCAGGCAGGCTTGGTGCTGTGACCACTTCTCTGAAGAGCCTGTTCCAGAGCCCAACCACCCTCTGGATGAAGAACCTTACCCTAATATCCAACTTAAACCTCCCCTGACACAGGTTCAGGCCATTCCCTCAGTCCTGTCACTGTCACCACAGAGCAGAGATCAGTGCCTGCCCTTTGTCTTCCCCTGAGGAGGAAGTTGTGACTGCAGTGAGGTCTCTCCTCAGTCTCCTCCAGGCTGAACAAACCCAGTGCCCTCAGCCACTCGTCATATGGCTTCACCTCAAAGACCTTCATCATCCTCATTGCCCTCCTTTGGATGTTCCCTAACAGCTGAATGTCTTTTTTATATTGTGGTAACCAAAACTGCACAGCAGACTTGAGGTGAGCCACACCAGTGCACAGTAGAGTGGGATATGATGTATTAATAAAAATAACATCTGGTAAATACACATCTTGCAGTTCTTCTCCTGTCTCAAAAGAGGCTTCTACAGCACTAACTGCATCTCTAAGGACCAGTGCACAGTGTTTGCTGTTTGTTTTGGGAGTTTGCGTTTGCTTTTTTTTTTTTTTTTAGGTATTATTTTATTATCCACAGAGTTTATCTAAAAGAAGAGAGGCAGAACGAAAGGTCACAACTGAGTAGGAAAAAACAAAAGCAACGATAGAACTCCTCTCCTTCCTTAATCTCATGGGTCCTAGCAGTCATTAATGGAAAAACACAATCTTGCCTTTTCAGATGCTTTTAGAAGTAAATCATTAGGGTCAGGATTGTAGCAAGGTAAGGTGTGATAGGGTGGGTCTCCTGGCACTTGGCAAAGGCTGATGTGGCACATATCAGCCCTGAAGAGAATTGCAGCTTTGGGCTGCTATTTGGGGTATAATGGGACACAATGTGTTAGGAAAAGGTGTGCAAGAAGTTTCTGCTTGCCTGTAATTCAGGCAAAATTCAGTCTCAGCTGAATACTGAACGAAGCCAGAAGCATCTGCTAAAGCTGCCATGGGAACTCTGGTTTCAGAGTAATGTGTGCTGAGACAGGAGAGAAATGGATGTTCAACAGGTGCCTCATGGAGATGAGTGACTTTTTCAACATCTTATTAAAAAAAAAAACTTCATTAAGACAAGTTAAGGACAGGAGAGTGTGTGATCCCAGAAACACTTAGTTCTAATACAGCAAAAGGTATCGCGTAAAGAAATTTCATATGTTGGAGGTCTTAGAGGAAATGGATCAAAAATACTTAAAGATCATACAGATATGTATTTCAAAGGCAAAGTTCAGGTAAAACAGTCAATTACAGGCTAGAATGACAGAAAGGATGGTGTCATAAACACCCAACATTTTTAGAATTCAGATTACAAAGATGAGATTAGAACTATTTTTGACATACAAGAAGTCTAAGCACCATCAATGTGATGGTAAAAGCTATAAGAATAGGGCCAGTCCAAATATCTCAATCAGATAACAAGTCTTAGAAGAGTCATTGGAGCCCCTTGTACACAAAGAAATTAAATCCAGCAGAACAAGATCTAATGATATTAGAGGACAGATATATACTGCTAAGTATAGCTTTATTTGTAAGAATAGAATATTGTAAAAATTCAGCTTTTTTAAGTTTAAAAGAACTCAACTAAAATAGCTAACCTGGAAATGTAATTACATTGTTAAATGTGGAAATTGTCACAAGCAAAATGAGGAACTGGAAAATCATCCCTGAAGTGTTGAGGAATGTTCATGTGCAGTTGTATTTCCAACTTTAATTGAAAATTTTACAGTAAAGAAGTATTTATCTTGACCTAAACACAACCTGGGAATATACCTGATTTTGACTTCCTACATCGTTTAATTAACTAAGCCATTAACTGGTGTGACAGTTTATGTCAGACAAAATTGTTTGTTAGGTCTTCATTGCTACATAGCATCAGTACTACATAACAATGAATGCTAATGTCACAGATGAATACCTATGAAATTATTTAAAGATAGCAATCTTTAAATACCAGATATTACTACTGTAAGCAAAGGGCAAGAGGTATCTCAAAGAAAAGTGGTTTGATAAGTTACAGCTATCTTGTTATCAGAGGGTTTCACCCTCTGATAACAAGATAGCTGTACAGCCTCTATTTAAAGAAAGCAAATTCCTTCTCACCTTCTTTTTCTGTGAAAACAATTAAGCAAAAAAAAAGTTTGTGCTACTTCTTTCTCTATTCACAGTCAAGTTGAAAATAAGCAGCATTTTAAGAACACCTGGGCAGTGCATGTTTTATTTCTGCTTAGCAGATAAGCCATTCTGTGTGAAAGTTTTCATTCTGGACATTGTTATTGCATTCTGCATATGCCACTCTACAGTTCAGAGGAAAAGATAACTTATTACCTTAGTATTTTATTTATTTATGTATTCACATTAAGATGTCTATATGTCTCCATCCTGCTTGTCTGTAAACAGTTTCACTGAATTGAATTAGAAAGGACAGGAGAATAAATAAATTTTTCTCTGCCCTTGAAATCACACTGCTTTTAACTTAAAGGAATATGGGTGTTTCCACTCTGCCCTGAGCAGCTTTAAAAGTGAGAGTGGAAGGTGAGAACATAAACTGTTACAATAATTCTCTTAGGAGCTGCCATGCTGCAGACAGATTTGATAGCAAACTGTTTGTCAGACTTCTAGTGCTCCTGCAATCCATCAGCTAAGGACAGTCCTGGGTGAATGTCCTGAGTGCTGATCACAGCAATGCACCAGTGAACTGTTTCTAGTCTGACCAAATGGCTGTGAAGAGGTTTTATTGCTTAATAAAGAAATTATGTTATTAAATACTCTGGCAAGTTTTATTTTTTAATTTTTTTTTTTTATTTTCTGAAACACTGTATTAATGTGAATGGCAAGCATTCCTTTTGTCTGGAAAAATGAGGTAATTGCAAAAGGCCAAGGCCATATCATAATGGCAAATTGAACAATTCTGTTATTACAGATTAGATGCCTGGAAATTATTTGATGTTGAGGAAGAAGCAATATCTTTTTCCTCCTACCCCCTAGTACAAAATATTGAATAAAAAACATTTAATTAAGGCTATTCTCCAGGCTACTGAATTGTTTCCATTAAATGTCCACCTCTCCTGACTTCTGCTCATTTTGGAATATTAATTGAAAGCAATTATGTCTTAGAACTGTTTTGTCTTTTTGCTTTAATCAGTCGACTCCTATGCAGGTCTCCTACCTCTTAATGATGATATTTTATCTTGTAATCAGTGTGTGAGATGTTCTTTATATTGATATGTACTTCAAGCTGTGCCTATTTGTTAGCTTTTTGCAAAGTTAAAGAGTATCTTATTTCAATCTGAACAGACTCTACATAAAGTACAGAAATGTAATGTGAGTATTTTGCAGAAGAACTAGGAGACATATTGCTTGTCTATATTGAAACAGTCCAATTTTAAGTTTTTGTGTGTGTGTGTATACATACATATATACATACATATACAATGTGTGTGCAGGTAGAGAGGAGTTGAGAACATTGTGGTTAACCTCTGTCATCCAGGAAAGGACACAACACACTGGTACTACTTTATGTTTTGGAGAGGGGTAATACCTACACTTTAGATCTGGTTGTTGAAAAATGACAGAGATCTCACTTCTAGTTTCAGATACCAATTTTCCCCCCCAAAACTGACTAAAAACCACATCAGCATTGGATTTTAATATCTTTATATATTAACATATCGTATCTCAAAACCAAGACTCCTTTCACAGAAAGGTCCCTGGAGAAAAGAAATATTTCCCTTGGCAAAGTATTAAGTGCCACATCTTTAAGCACATATAGTCTCAATGACTGCACTGGAATCTCTGACTTGCACATTTAGACTCAAAACTCAAAAATGCTCTGAAAGTAGTAATCTTATCAGGCTAATATCTGAAAGCCCTAGGTGCTCTGCCAAGTCTTACCTTTAGTTATATTATAGCGTTTTTTAGTTGTAAGAACTGCAAAAAAGCCCTTTTAAAATACAAAACCAAAATGAGTGTTAAAAAATATCAGCAAGATTCTAAAGTTTAGCAAGATAGGACTAATACAGCTGGCAGCAGAGAGCTGTCTCAGATGTTTTAACTGTAATGCCTAAAAATCACTCAGGTGCAATTCATTAATTTTTATAATGAAAATATATCACTAGTCTGTCAAAAACATCCCAGATTTAACACCCTAAAGGATTTAAGGATAGATAACACACCAGAAGAAAGTTTACTGGAGGCAAGCTGAATGTCCATCCCAAATAAAAATATTAAATGCATAAACCATTATAAGATTAATATTTCCTTTGTGATTCAATGCACATCCCAGTTTAACCTTTGCTTAATTTTTGCAGTATATTTAAGTGCATTGCTGAATCAGTGCCTCAAGTCGAATAATTACATTGATGGCATTGTATCAGCTGGAAGCCTGGAGGTTTGGTTTTCCCCAACGCTACCCTTTGAAGTAATTGTATAGGCTTGTTATTGCTAGAGGTACCCAGACACAGTGGATTTCAGGACATAGTGGGTATTTCCCATCCCCATCTGATTGTTCATATAAAATTCTCAAAAGAGTAGTTGAGAGAAAAAGTCCCTTCTAGCAGTTTTGATGGACATGTAGCCTCTAAGAGTAAATTTGGCTGCTGGATCTGATATCAAATGACTGCATTTAACTGTTACACTGAGAGAAACTGAAATCTTTGAAGCCTTCTACTTCACTTGAGTCAAGGATGTCTAATGCACATTCACACAGAGGACTGTGTGGTCTCTCACCTGCACTACAGCCAGTTGCTGTCCCTAGAGCTGCACATCTGCAGCAGCTGGCCAGGCCCCACTGTCCCTTCAACCTTATGCCCCTCTTGTAGACTGGCAATTGGCATAGCCTCACACACCTCAGCCAAGCTGACCTGCTGTTTTTCTGTGGTCATGCACACAGATCACTAACACAGAGTGCACACACATTTAAAACAATTGGAAATGGAATTCAATAAGAGGATAGGAAAAACTGTGCTGCCAGTAACCTGTTAGGGCATCACTAACTCCTTTTGATCTCCTTTTCCTTTTATTGTCTCATATTTGTGCCTCTTGTACCTACTTAGCTCCTTGCCCCAAACAATCCTTAAAACATGCCATGAAAGGTTTTACACGACCCCAAAATGCTCTTCCATCCTGGATCCCATACCAGGAGTCTACTTTAGTTTGCATGGTGGTGCAAAGAGAGCTTCTTTCACTGATTCATATTTGTGGGTTATAAACCAGGTTCAGCTGTCCTGTCCTTCTCCTTTGATAGCTTTAGGGACAGCTGATTCAGTGTTCTGTAATGTTCACTGATAAGATTTTCACTGATGAGGCTACTAGAAGTGCCTGTCACTGTTCCTCTGTTCCTTGTAGGGTCTCTCTGACTGATCTGCACAGTCTTTCCTTAGAAAACCCAGGAGTCATGCTCCTTCCCTTCAGTTTCCTTTACCTTTCCTTCAGTTTTGGGCCTGGTGATGGAAGCACTCTTGTACCACAGGCAAACCTTTGCACTCCCTATTTTCACCCATGTGTTACAGTCAGGACTATAATTTCTAAAATATTTTGTGGGGTGAGTGGAAGGAGGTGACCTCAGAAGACACCTCCATGCTACATAAAGGTGAAGATACTACTTAGATGATCTTTATGCTCTGTCTTTTGTAGCTGGGGGCATGCTTTGCTCTGTCCACTGTATTTAGGAACCTGTGTTAGGCAACAGAGTTAGCAGTGTGCCTGTACTTGCTCCCAGTCTACACCAGTAAACTATCACGTTCAGTAAAAGACACAATAATTTGAGAAAGGCAAATAGTTGTACAATAATAGCACTTTTTGGTCACTGGCCTTACCTAATATCAGGTAATTTGCCTTCTGTCTGACATCAGTTATATTTCCTAAATACCCTCAATCTGGGCACAAATATTGTGAGCACAACTTGTGAATTTTGGGAAGGATTTAGGTCAGAGATTAATGTACTTTTGGAAGAAAAGTTATGTTAATCCTTGTGGTATTGTCTATTGATAATATGTTAATCCTCACAGTATTGTCTGTGGATAATTTAAAGCAGCCAAGAAAAATGAATAAATTTTGCTCTAGGGAGAAGAGCATATAACGGCAGCTTCTTTTGTCAGTCACAAACCTACTGGGCTGATGTCGCAACTGTAGAAAACAAAAATTATTCTCACTGACCTAGAATGTGAGCACAAGTTTGCTAGTTAAGACAAAGAACCATGGGGGAGGAAAAAAGTCCAGCAAGATGTGGTTTAGTGATATGCTGTTGCACGGGCATGCATGTGTTTAATGCTCTCCAGCAGAGGACAAAAAGCATACATTCCATTTCACTTTTGAGATAGTAGCAGAATCACAGTGCTACCAGTAAAAAAAATTCTCTAAGAGTATTTAAGGGAAATATTTGAAGATATCTGTTGTATGATAGAAATGGAAAGGATTTTTTTCACTGGATAAGATACAACAAAGCAGTTTTAAGCTTTCACTTAATTAAATTATAGTATTCTAGATTTTTTTTTAAGAAATAGAGAATATAGAAAAGAAATAGAGTGCTGCATAGACATATAAGGGAAAAGCACCAGATCTGCACTGTTTTCTTTTCCACATTTCTGAGTAAAACCTTAGCAAAACTGAGAGCTGTTGGACTGCAAGAGAAACCAGATCTACAAAAGAAAACTGTGGCTTTTAAGCACTTTTTAAATACAACATGAAAGCCACAGACTACAATGCTAATGATATTCCAATGCAATTCTAATGATAACTGATGCTGTGGTGGCTCTTATTGAGTATCCTTTTCCCCTGCAGTTACTAAGGGGAAGGTATTTGAGGAACGAAGGCAACGGAATTGCTGCAAGCTTCTGTAATGCAGAGAGCAGCCAAAAGCCACCAAAAAACCATCAGCAATTACAACATCAGATTCTAGGGATGAGGAAAGGTTGACAGTGCAGCCTTAAGCTATGTGATAACCATTCTGTCATGTAATAGTCTTTTGAAGTTGCTAGCATTAGAGCACAAAGGTTACCTTTATAAACTTTAAGTGTTCATCCACACAAGGGCTAGGATTTCAGCTTCAACCTGAACAGCTTCATAGACAGACTGGGAGGACCTGACTTGGGCTTACTGAGAAATACTTCAAGTTGTGGCCATCTATCCTAGAAGGATTTTTTTTTTTTTTTGCACCAGTTTTTTAGAAAGAAAAAAATGCATGTTTTTAACATTAACCTGACCTGATAATTTATCCTTTTTTACAGTAGCTTGTGTGTGCACATGTACAAGTTTACCCCAAACTGAGGGGTATTTTTCTTATTAATAAATGATATTAGCACAGTTTTTCCGGGTATATGTAGGTATACATACATATGCATAAAAACATTGCATTTTTTTAAAACTACATTTACCATTTATCATTACGTGTAAATAATACTCTCTAGGAAGAAAAAAAAAAAAAAAAGCTTTAAAAAAGTGAAGTATTCCTCCACCTCATAAATCTCTGTAAGCAAACATGAAGTAGGGCTTAGCTGTTTGCTTTAAGATTTTAATTTTACAGGATATCTACAGATCATTTTTTTATGGTTGTAATTGACTCTGATTCAATGTGAAGTAGAAAGCTTCCAACACTTCCGTTGCTCTCAGTGTAGTAGTTAAATGCAATTATTTTACATTAGATGCAAGCTTCCAAGTTCACTCTTAAGAGGCTATGTATGTCTCAAACAAAACTGCTAAAAGAACCCTTTTCTCTCTGCTGCTGCTCTGTTCTGAGGTTCCTAAATGAATCAATACATGACAAAAGGTTGTTCAGTCAGTGTTGGCACATGTAGCCCAGTGCACCCAAAAGGCAGTAGATTAATTCTTAGAATTCTAGTCAGAAGTCCAAAACCAGCTGAAGACCATTTCAGCTTTGAAACTCATTATGTATGATCTTCCAAGCAACTGTCCACAGTGAGGAGGGTTTCCTAGTCCCAGCCACTACCACAGCCGATGGAAACAAAGCAACAATAGCTGACTTAAACTTCATTCTTTCACACAGAGCCTGTAGTGGAGCTGCTGCTCTGCCATCACTTGTAAACGTAACTTTGAGCAGCATCAGGAGTGATCAATGGCATGAATACAGAGTAATAGAAAGAAAGAAAGAAGGAAGGAAGAAGCCGTACAAAACCTCATCCATTTTACAACAATATAGCATTTCTGACTTCCAGGGATTGATTTCTTGTTGCCACATTAACACAGGACAACATGTATCAGCTAACTCATTTCCAGTCTCTGCTATTAAAACCCAGTATGCTTCCTTGGAATCTATTAGTAAATCCGGCTTCAGTGGGCCAAAAAGGCTCAGCTGAAAAATTTTCCTGGAATTAGATTTTTGAAACTGTGGGGCATAAGGTATTCTCTTCCCCTTGAATTCTCAGTTTAATTACATTATACTAGGCATGCTGACAACAGAAAAAGCATCTTTTCAATAAACACTTTTAATCCATACAAAAAAAGAGTAGATGTGGAGAGCTCTGTGGGGCCATAGCCTTTAACATTGTCTTTTAAGGTTACTCCTGTTCATTAGGAAAAAGCACACATGAATAATTATGGAAAAATGGAAAGATAATCTGGCCTTCCTGTATCCTAGCTGAACATACCAATGCTTTTTGTTGGCATATAGTAACCACTGCCTACTGCAATGGATATTTTAGAAATCTGAGTATGTACTTCTGTCATTTGTTGAGTCAGACAGCCAGAATAGATTTTTGAGTTTAGTTTTGACAAAATCTAAACTAACTTCATCAGTTTGTCAGGCAACTATACTTATTCAGTCTTATTTAGGCTGATTTTCATCAGGAGAGCTCTTTGTGCTTTGCTAAAATGAGAAAGCAAATCATCAAGTGCAAAAATGAATATGGAAAATAGAATTTTTTTTTCCTCTTTAAGCAGGGGCATTAGACATTAAGACTGGAGTAGGGAAAGTATAGATTATAACATCTCCTCTGTACTACTCAGAGTTACTCTTGAGTGCAGGGGACAAGGACCCTTCTCTTTAAGTGGCAAATTGACTTAATCGAAGCTCCGCTGAGGCAGACCAGAGCAACTCAGCTTAGCAAATGTATCACTCAGAAGGTGGAATATATTGCCCCAAACTGCTTCTTTTGCTTGCAAAAGGACTAAATTTGCCAGACTATGCTATCAGAAATCTGTGGTGTAGAAGTTGTTGCAGAAGAATGCAAGATAGGCTGAGTTTACAGATCCTTTACATCTGGAGAACAGAAATGTGAATCTGTGACACTAACAGGCATCAGCATGACGTGCAACACTTTGGTACCACAGGGGAGGAAGTGACTTTTGGCAGTCATACTGATGCATTAAGTTTCCTGCAAAATTTCTAGACACATCAGTTTCTCCTTCTGCATGAGCCCAGAAATATGATTTGGCCTTTACAAATGATGACATGTTCCAGTCCAGTTCATCCTCAATTCATTTTGGGCTTGCTCAATTTTGTTTTCCTTCTGCAGCCCCTTCAGAGCTCAGTTCAGGAAAATTTTTCCACCTGTTTCTTTTACAAAAGCAGACAAAGTAGAAAGTGTGTCTATTTACCTGGCTGTTAAGCTTCATTTGATCACCTCTCTGCAAGAGAAAGGAAATCCTGTATGTAATATATTAATAGCAGAACAGTTAGTGATGTGAGACAGATAGGAATTTTTTTCTGTTATTTTTTTATTTTTCTTTTTTTCATTTTGATTAAATATTTTTGGCCTCAATAAAAACCTTTTTATGCTGACAGATGGGTCTGATTTTTCCCCAGTTCACAGCAGGTTAAATCAGGTGATAAAATTATTATACACTGAGTGAGAAGCGTGCCTATTAGATTGAAAGGAGACTTAATCACATAATTTTTGAAGAGGTAGTTCCCTTGATGTAGCACCTGTGGAGGGGGTCTCCTTTCATCCTATTTTCTCTTTTTAGGCTTCTTCAGATTTTTTCCTATTGGTTTAATATTAAGGTTTTAAAATCAAGTAATTTGAGATTTTTTTTTTCTCTTTGACTGAGCTCATATTTCATTAATACCTGCACAGTAACTAAGATTTTCCATTATTTACCCTCACTGAATGCTAGCTTAGACTTTCTTAAAGCAGCAGGCATTGCTTAAAGGTGTACATTTAGTTTTGCCCTTTTTTTGCCAGAAAGGAGTATAGAATACTTCCTTGACTTGGAGAGATGGATTAAAAATAGGTGCATCTTACTGTGATTCTAAAATAAAAGTCTGCTTTGCTGCAGGATACTAGAATACATATGAGAGAGCCCTTTCTTGTAATAAAAGCTGGCAGCTGAGCTTTCATTACCTAGTCACAAAAAATGACATCTGGACTGAGACAAAGTCAGATGCATAGATGAAGAGAAGTTAAAAATCACTGGATCAGAGATAAAAATTGAGGTAAAACTGTGACCAAGAGGTGACAAATGCTAAAGACAAGGGGACTAAATTTCCCTGCCAAGGGATATAACCCTGAATAACAAAGAATTCAGGTCTCTCAGGCCTACAGATAATCTGTTTTCTGTATGAGACTAATCATAAATTTATCTGTGTCAAAATGGATAAAAATATGTGCATCCAAGTCTCAGAGCTCCTACAGTTACACACTGGAGCTCTGCACTGCCCGGGGTAACTTTCAGGCCAATATTGCTGGAGGCTAAAATGAAATTAGCAGCATGGGCCTGATAGATCTCCTCCTAAAATAAAGTGGAAGCTTTCCATTCACATTTATGAGAGCTAGATTAGGTCAGATATTTATTTCTGAGATCCAGTACTGACCATCAGTATTGCCCTTTTGGTACAAATCCAATTCATACCTGAGCTATTAATTTACAGATTACATGACTCCCAAAGCTACCATGAAAAAAGGGTTTCTACCCTTGCTTTTCTATCCAGCCTGATGCATCCTAGGTACAAATTGCTTAAAGTAATTCAGACATTAATATTCTGTATCTTCTTTGTCTTTTTCTCTGTCAAATATTGTAGAAATTTATTTTGCAAAGAGGTGCATAATAATCAATTTAAATGTTGCGCCTTTTAAACTGAATCACACAGTGAGTAATGTGGTTTGAGATAAAATACCAGGGAGGCCGGGGATTAGAGGGAATGATTTTGGATTTAAAAGAAGTACACATTTTAGCATGTAACTATAAGAATCAAACCACTCAACAGTTGCATTTATTGCTGGATTTTTAAATCTAATTATGAAAATACATTAATATTAATACTTTATGGAGAGAAAAGAGGTTCCTGTTCTTGCCAAATGTTGCACAAATTATTAATGCTTGTCAGGGGTGGTATTGTACAAAGACCCTGTGTGTATCACCTCTATTCACATGAATTAGCATTTTACATACAATAACAGCCTCTTAACATCTATCCCAATGAATGCTGGAAAGGGAGCAGATTGCAACACTCGATTTAATGTTTTATTTTAAGGACTAGTAAAACATTTCTAATGTATTTTTAAAACTCATTGGTATTCTCCTCCTCCCAATCAGTGAAACAGTCTGTTGCTAATGTGGAATGAAGTACTGTTTTACCTGCGAAAAAGATGCTATTGCTTTAAACAGGCTTGGCCAAATCAGCTTCTTAAATCTTAACTGTGCAAGGCAAAAGGCTGAAAGATAGTTTATCACTGTCTGCAACAGGTGTGCTACCAGCCAATTTCATTCGTGTTGAGCTGGCATTCAAGAATTATCTGCAATAATGGAAAGAGATTCTTACTTAATTTGTAGTCCAGCTAATTGTTTCATGGTTTACGAGCCCAGCATTTCAACAAACAGGAGTAAAGCCAAATTCTGTTCAGAAACTATCTGCTTGAAAATAGATATTGTAAGGGCTTCAACATTCAGTTTTCTGTTTAATTAAAAACAGGACCATTATTTCTAATAGCCCAATTAAACCTTTTTCTGCCTTAAAATCTTGGGGTGGAAAAAAGTTGCAAAAATAATGTTTTGAAAACATTAGCAGCTAACTGTAAATCTTAGAGTGAAAATGTCTGCTTTCTACAAAGAACTAGAGACAAGGTGATGCCTTCCAGGGGATCAGAAGGAGGAGTTCTTAAAATAAAATTGGGCCAGCTTCATTGACTTACTCACCCAAAGCCTTCAGAGATTGTTTCTAACACCATGTTGCAGTGTCTTTCATCTGCCACTGAATGTTCTGCTGCATTAAATCACCATAATTCAGGTTGATTCAAATGCAGTTGCCAGGTTCAAAACCTGGAACATCCTCTTTAAAGGCATGGTTTTATTTTTCTTTTATTTCTAAATGCCACCCAAAGAATGATCAGGGTAGCTATTTCTCTTAAATTCTTGTTCAGAAGGGCAAACACAGTAATGAAGGGATCAGGGGGTACATATGTGATCAGTACAGAATGATTCACTTTTATCTGTTATAGAAAAAAATGAACCTGAAAGAGGTTTACAAATTTCTCTGGAAATGTTAGATAACAAGAGGCCAAAGCACAGAAGTAAGGAAGAGGATGTGCAGTTATGACTGCCATTTGTAGAAGTCTTTAAGCAAAGCTGGTGGTACAAAAGAGAGAACCTACAAGTATAACTGCACAATGTGATTCAGGGTTCACCTCTTGTGGAAAGAGAACATTCCTGATTCAGACCTTCTCCAAAACACAAGTGAATGACTGTAAAATATATTAGTGAGGATTACAACATAGGCTTGTGTCTCATACTTCCACCAAGTAAAAGCCTTTCAAAAGATTAATTCAGGTCCTCTGTCTCAAGTTATTCACTTTGGATGTTTGTAGCTTTCCACAAGCATCCTTTGTGCTTAAGCCACACAAAGGTGGGTGAGAGAAACTGTGAATTAAAGGCAGACTTCCCTATGAGAGGATAAGAACCCCTGACCGTGGAGGTAGTCCTTGCTAAATAAGCTCACATTAAGCTCTAAATGACAGAATGCACAAAATGGAATAAATGGGGCTCTCAATCTGCCTTTCATCTGACAATTAGTCAATGGCAATGATTGTTGCATGGTGTTATTTTACTT
>VWZS01008800.1:16038-28451 GCA_013397075.1 Rhabdornis inornatus | reverse complement strand
TTCCCTTCTCCCATCCCCATTTCCCTTCTCCCATCCCCTATTCCCTTCTCCCATCCCCATTTCCCTTCTCCCATCCCCATTTCCCTTCTCCCATCCCCATTTCCCTTCTCCCATCCCCTATTCCCTTCTCCCATCCCCATTTCCCTTCTCCCATCCCCTTTTTCCAGCTCGGCTTTGGCTCGGGCAGGATCCCGGGATGGGGGAGGCAGAGAGACCCCAAAGCTCCTGACCGAGCATCCCTTGGGATTCAAATCCCATGGGATTCTCCCGGGAGGAGGAGGAGGAGGAGGGGGAGGAAGAATTCCCGGCTCCAGCCCCGGCTCCGGGATAGCACCAAGCTCTGGTCTCGAACACAGAGGAAGAATCAGATCTGGAGTAGAAAAATAAGGCTGGAACTGTCCGAGAGATTAAGGACAAGAGGGAATTCCCTCCTGGAGAAGGAATCCCGGGCTGGACTCGGGAGTGGCCGCGTGATTCCCGGCGGGCGGGAGCTCCCGGGAGGAGGGGGATCTGGGGTTTGGGATCTGGGATTTGGGATCAAACTCTCCAGAAAAGGCTTTGCCGGGGCTGAGAGACAGCGAGGGAAATTCTTGGGAAATGATCCCGTTTTCTGTTCTCTGTGGGATGGGGGGGACATTCCCGAGCCCTGGAATTCCGGGAGCTTTCCCAGGAAAAGCCGCACAGGTTTTAGTGTTAAAAACGTGGCATTTTCCCCATTTTGTTGCAAAGGCAAATGACGGCGGACTGAAAACAAGGAATAAAGGAACAGCGACATTCCCGCAGCCGGGAGGGGACATGGAGCAGCTCCTCGGGAATTCCATCCCTTTGGAAAACGGCTGGAGCAGCTCCCAGTGCCCAGCCTGCACCACTGGAATCCAGGGAATTGCAAATCCTGTCCCACGGGAATTACTGATGGAATCCCTGGCATTCCTAACCCAATCCAAAGTTTTTTGGGGAATGGGGAAACTCCCAGGATTTCACATCAGGTGTTGCTGGCATTGTTTCTATCCCTTCTCTTTCCCAAAATCCTGTGCTCAGGATAACCGGGAATGGCCTCTCCCTACGGTGGTCTTGGGAAATCTTTTGCAGCCTCATGGATTCTGGGATTCTGGGAATTCTCCCAGGAGCTGCTGAGCCCCGGGATGGGCCCTGGGGACATGGATTGGACTTGGACACTGCACCCAAATCCCGGGATCTGTCCCTTCCCGACAGATCCGGTGGCCCGGGCAGATCCCTCTTTCCCAGGATCCCCCTTTTCCAGCTTCCCCTTTTCCTGGATCCCCCTTTTCCTGCTCCTCCTTTCCAGGATCCCCCTTTCCCTGCATCCCCCTTTTTTCAGGATCCCCTTTTTCCTGCTCTCCTTTTTCCTGCCCCTTTCCCTGGACCCTCCTTTTCCCTGGATCTCCCTTTTTTCCTGGATCCTCCTTTTCCTGCTCCCCCTTTCCCTGGATCTCACCTTTTCCTGTTCCCCCTTTTTCCAAGATCCCCCTTTTTCTTGTTTCCCCTTTCCCTGGATCCCCCTTTTTGCAGGTTCTCNCCCACCCGCCCTAAATTCCCTGCACATTTCCCAGCGGGAAGACTCCGGAAAAAGGAGATGGGAAACGCCGGGAATTTCCCGATTTGGGTTGAAACTCCCCTAAAAATCGATTTTTCCAAGATTCTGGATGCGCCAGGAAGTTCCTTCCCTTCTCTTCCCTTCCTCCCCGAATTTGGGGACAGCACAGAGATCCCCCAAGGATCCCGGCCTCCCTCATCCCTGGGGCTCCCTAAAATTCCTCCTGGGATTTTCTCCCCCTCAGGGCCATCCCTGGATCCCAGCAGAGCCACGGGATGCAGGGAAAAGCCTTCCCAGCCTCCCTCTGGCCATTCCCAACAGGGATTTTTTTGGGGTTTGTTGTTTTTTCTTTTCTTTTTTTTTTTTTAACTGATTTTTTACAAAATCTCTCCTCGTCCCTTCTCCAGAGGAAATTCCTGCTGATTGGATCCAGCTCCAGCTCTCACATCCCACTGGGAATTCACCTCCTCCTCCACCACCCTTTTCCCAAATCCAAAAATCCCAATGAAAAATCCCCTCCCACACCCCCCTTTCCTCCCTCAACCCTGGATAAACTTGAAAATCCTGATTCCAATTTTTAATCCCACAAGGAAGCAACCACCCCTTCCCTTCCTTCCCTTCCCTAAAACCCCCCCAGTTTCCAAATTGATTTTTTCAGGATTGTTTTTTGGGGTGTGGCTTTGTTGTTTTTTTCTGTTTGTTTTTNGTTTGGTTTTGTTGGTTTTTTTTTTTTTTTTTTTTTTTTGGGTTTTTTTTGTTTTTTTCTCTTTTTTTTTTTTTTGTTTTTTTTTTTTTTGTTTTTTTTTTTTGTTTTTCTCTGGATTTTTTAAGTTCTGTTTGAAGCCAGCATTGAGTTTTTACCCCTGGGAGCAGGTGGAGCTGTGGAGGAGCCTGGATCCAGAGGCTGGGTCGGGATTTCCTTCTGGAAGGTTCCAGAGCTATAGGATGATACAGGGCTTTTTGTCCTTAAAGGGATTTTCGGAAGCAGGAACTCCCACCAGGAGAGGATCACTCCGGGCATGCTGCTCACAGTAATTCATCTGGGGTGAGGATGCTTTGGAGACCTGGATTTGGGAAAAAAAAATAAAAAAAAAGCAGGAATTTGTGGGAATATTCCCAGCCTCTTCCCGGATTTTTGGGGTTTGACATCCAGCTTTTCCCAACAGGAATTTTGTGGAGATAAGGTGGAAAAAGGGGAATTGGAAGTGGAAAATCAGCATTTTTATGGTGTAGATAAATAATCCAGACAAGATTTAAAAGCGATATTGTATCCATGTTTTTCAGGGAATTGGGATGAGCTCCAAGGATGCTTTGGAGACCTGGATTTGGGGGAAAAAAAAAGCAGGAATTTGTGGGAATATTCCCAGCCTCTTCCAGGATTTTTTGGGAATATCTTCCAGGATTTTTGGGGTTTGACATCCAGCTTTTCCCAGCAGAAATTTTGTGGAGATGAGGAGGAAAAAGGGGAATTGGAAAATCAACATTTTTATGGTGTGGATAAATAATCCAGACGAGATTTAAAAGGGATATTGAGGTATCCTTGTTTTTCAGGGATTTGGGATGAGTTCTGAGGATGCTTTGGAGACCTGGATTTGGGGGAAAAAAAAAGCAGGAATTTGTGGGAATATTCCCAGCCTCTTCCAGGATTTTTTGGGAATATCTTTCAGGATTTTTGGGGTTTGACATCTAGCTTTTCCCAACAGGAATTTTGGGGAGATGAGGAGGAAAATGGGGAATTGGAAGTGGAAAATCAACATTTTTATGATGTGGATAAATAACCCAGAAGAGATTTAAAAGGGATATTGAGGTATCCTTGTTTTTCAGGGATTTGGGATGAGTTCTGAGGATGCTTTGGAGACCTGGATTTTGGGGGGAAAAATGCAGGAATTTGTGGGAATATTCCCAGCCTGGCTCTTCCAGAATTTTTGGGGTTTGACATCCAGCTTTTCCCAGCAGAAATTTTGTGGAGATGAGGAGGAAAAATCAGGATTGGAAGTGGAAAATCAGAGTTTATAGTGAGGGGTGTGGGGAAATACCCCAGCTGGGAGATTTAAAAGGCATCCATGTTTTTCAGGGATTTGGGATGAGCTCCAATGATGCTTTCAAGACCTGAATATTTGGGAAAAAAACAGGAATTTATGGGAATATTCCCAGCATGGAGTCACCAGTGCTTGCAGGATTTTTGGGGATTTACATCCAGCTTTTCCCTTGAAGGTTTAAAAGGGATATTATCGTTTTTCAGGGATTTGGGATGAAAAAGTGAAGGAAAAGATTCCCTGAGTGCAGCCTCTTGTTAAGGTTTGCAAAACCTCGGGATCCATTATTTCAGGCACTGCCTGGTTTAGCTCCAAGCTGATTTTTGGGAAGGGAGAGCCTGGAGGGATCTGAGGATGCTCCAAATCCCGAGGGGGATGCTGGAGGCTCCGGAGACATTTTTTAATTCCAATTCCCATTTTTAAATTTCAATTTCCTTAATGACACAGGGCAGGGATGGAGCCACACCTGGAGGTTCTTCTTTTTCCTCCAAGTCTCCTTGGGCACTTCCAGGGATCCAGGGGCAGCCAGAGCTGCTCCGTGCCAGGGAGAAAATTCCTTCCACCCTAAAAACCCCCCGCGCCCATCCAAAACCCATCCCACTTGTCCTTGTCACCAAATCCTGATGGAGAATCCTGGAGGATTCTCAGGAGGAAATCCTGCAGGGAATCCTGGAATGCTGCCATCCCACTGTGGGGGGGAAATCTGGGATATTTTCCCAGCCCCATCCTCACCTTGATCCTCTCGATCCCGGCCTCGATGCGGAGCTGCTCCACGAGCTTCCGAGCCTGAGCTATGTTGTTAGTCGTGGACATTGTCTGCCATCGGCTCCAGGCCCCAGCACAGCAGAATCCTGCAAAAAAACATGGAAAAAACATGGAAAAAGAGGGCTTGGAGCAGAGTGTGGAGCTGCTCCGGCCGTGTGCTCCATGCTGGGATCATGGGATGGCTGGAAGGGATTTTAGACTCGTCCTGTTCCGTGAAAATGGGGGGAACTGCATCACTTAATCGTGGCTTGTTTTCATTTTTTTTTCCCTGTTTTTGCTCAGAGTCAGGATTAAAACACGAAGGAGATGAATTTTGGGACTTGGTTGTTTATTAAATCTTATCTGAAGCACAGAGAGTTCTGTAACACTTTTAGCTACCGGCTAAAAGCGAGCAAAAATAAAAATCAACNATTTAATATATTTAACATATTTAACATATCTAATATATTACTATATATTTTAATAATTACTATATATTAAAACCCCCAAATTCCAAACTCTTCCCCATGTGACACCACACCCGTTTACCCNAATCAACTTAGCTAGTTACAAGGTCTTTTAAAGCTAAACAGTCCAATAAAGAGCTGACATTTATATTATTTATACCTTTAACCCAATAACTAAACTGCTGTGACCTGCAGTGCAGCACTAATTATCCAAGCAGAAATTACCACTTGGAACTCTTGAAGAAGAAGGAGGAACAAGAAAAGGAAGATGGGGCGATGCCCAAGAACTTCCATCTTGTCCCATACTCATTACTATATTAATATATTTAATATATTTAATATATTTAATATATTTAATATATTTAATATATTTAATATATTTAATATATTTAATATATTTAATATATTTAATATATTTAATATATTTAATATATTTAATATATTTAATATATTTAATATATTTAATATATTTAATATATTTAATATATTTAATATATTTAATATATTTAATATATTTAATATATTTAATATATTTAATATATTTAATATATTTAATATATTTAATATATTTAATATATTTAATATATTTAATATATTTAATATATTTAATATATTTAATATATTTAATATATTTAATATATTTAATATATTTAATATATTTAATATATTTAATATATTTAATATATTTAATATATTTAATATATTTAATATATTTAATATATTTAATATATTTAATATATTTAATATATTTAATATATTTAATATATTTAATATATTTAATATATTTAATATATTTAATATATTTAATATATTTAATATATTTAATATATTTAATATATTTAATATATTTAATATATTTAATATATTTAATATATTTAATATATTTAATATATTTAATATATTTAACATATTATATATATTTAATATATTTAATATATTTAACATATTTAATATATTTAGTATATTCAACATATTTAACAATTTAACATATTTAACATATTTAACATATTTAATATATTTAACATATTTAACATATCTAATATATTACTATATATTTTAATAATTACTATATATTAAAACCCCCAAATTCCAAACTCTTCCCCATGTGACACCACACCCGTTTACCCAACTACACACTCGTGATTTTAACTCCATCACTCAAATTTTGGAAACCTTCTCCACGGCCTCCAGTTGTCAAAAGCAGTGCTGTCCCAGGGGGTCAGTGTCAGAAAGCACAAAAAGTTTAAAAATCCTGGGTTCCAACGCTGTTCCACATCCGTGGCCACCTCGGGATGTGACGTGTCCCCAGGGAGCTCTGCTGGCCCCACTGACGCTTCCTGAGGTTGTTTCAAGTTCCCCTTTCCCTGAAGGAGCCCTCGGGATCCTCTTTCCAGGAGTTCTGTTAAAAACTCTGCTGAGGACAGTGGAAAAATCTGCCTGGTCCTGGGAAAGGGAGGTTCTGACCCAAAGAGAGCAGAAAAATTCTCCTGGTTCCGGGGGAGGGAGATTCTGACACAGAGAGCAGAAAAATCCTCCTTGTTCTGGGGAAGGGAGGGAGGTTCTGATCCAGGAGAGCAGAAAAATCCTCCTGGTTCTGGGGAAGGGAGATTCTGATCCAGGAGAGCAGAAAAATCCGCCTGGTTCTGGGGAAGGGAGGGAGGTTCTGATCCAGGAGAACGGAAAAATCCTCCTGGTTCTGGGGAAGGGAGGGAGGTTCTGATCCAGAGAACAGAAAAATCCTCCTGGTTCTGGGGAAGGGAGGGAGGTTCTGATCCAGAGAACAGAAAAATCCTCCTGGTTCTGGGGAAGGGAGGGAGGTTCTGATCCAGAGAACAGAAAAATCCTCCTGGTTCTGGGGAAGGGAGGGAGGTTCTGATCCAGAGAACAGAAAAATCCTCCTGGTTCTGGGGAAGGGAGGGAGGTTCTGATCCAGAGAACAGAAAAATCCTCCTGGTTCTGGGGAAGGGAGGGAGGTTCTGATCCAGAGAACAGAAAAATCCTCCTGGTTCTGGGGAAGGGAGGGAGGTTCTGATCCAGAGAACAGAAAAATCCTCCTGGTTCTGGGGAAGGGAGGGAGGTTCTGATCCAGAGAACAGAAAAATCCTCCTGGTTCTGGGGAAGGGAGGGAGGTTCTGATCCAGAGAACAGAAAAATCCTCCTGGTTCTGGGGAAGGGAGGGAGGTTCTGATCCAGAGAACAGAAAAATCCTCCTGGTTCTGGGGAAGGGAGGGAGGTTCTGATCCAGAGAACAGAAAAATCCTCCTGGTTCTGGGGAAGGGAGGGAGGTTCTGATCCAGAGAACAGAAAAATCCTCCTGGTTCTGGGGAAGGGAGGGAGGTTCTGATCCAGAGAACGGAAAAATCCTCCTGGTTCTGGGGAAGGGAGGGAGGTTCTGATCCAGAGAACAGAAAAATCCTCCTGGATCTGGGGAAGGGAGGGAGGTTCTGCCCGGGCACAGCCCCGGGTTGGGCACCCAGGGGGGCTCTGGGGGCTCCTGGACCCGTCTGGGCCAGCCCCGGGGGCTTCGGTGTCCCTGGCACCTGGGCAGGTGACGCTGGCATGTGCCCAACCTGCCCGTGGGGTTGTGTCCGTGGGATCTGTGTCCAAACTTCCCATGGGATCACATCCAACCTTCCCATGGGATTTATATCCAACCTTCCCATGGATTTGTGTCCAACCTTCCCATGGGATTTATGTCCAACCTTCCCATGGGATTTATATCCAACCTTCCCATGGGATTTATGTCTGACCTTCCCACAGGATTGTGTCCATAGGATTTGTGTCCAACCTTCCCATGGGATTGTGCCCATGGGATTTACGTCCAACCCTCCCAAGGGATTTGTGTCCAACCTTCCCATGGGATTTTTGTCCAACCTTCCCAAGGGATTTGTGTCCAACCTTCCCATGGGATTTTTGTCCAACCTTCCCAAGGGATTTGTGTCCAACCTTCCCATGGTATCACATCCAACCTTCACATAGGATTTGTGTCCGACCTGCCCATGGGATCATGTCCAACCTCCCTATGGGATCATGTCCAACATCCTCATAGGATCATGTCCAACCTCCCCATGGGATCATGTCCAACCTCCCTATGGGATCATGTCCAACATCCTCATAGGATCATGTCCAACCTCCCCATGGGATCATGTCCAACCTCCCTATGGGATCATGTCCAACATCCTCATGGGATCATGTCCAACATCCCCATGGGGCCGTGCCCCTGCACCCCCACAATGCCCTGACAGGTCCTGCGCCCCCTTCCTCTCAGTTTCACAGCAGGAACTGAAGGATTTTGTCCATGAGACCAAAACAATCCCCCCTATCCTGGCCAAATCCCTTGACCAGACACCATTCCCAGCCTGTCCCCTCTGTGACACCCTGTGGAGGTGTCACTGCTGTCACCTCCCGCCGCTGACTCAGGGCACCGGGGGCAGCTCCCACCCCCTCCCAGCAGACCTGGAGACGATTCCAGGAGGAGAAGGAGCCAAAGCAAACACGGAGTGGGATCCTGCTGGCGCTCCCAGCCGCCCACTCAGCCCTTCCACACCTTCACTGGAGACTCCTCCAATCTTCTCCCCAGCCCTGGCAGCTTCAAAGCCGGCGGGATCGGGGTGGGAGCGCCGGTCCCATCCCAAATCCTCGCCGTCTCGCCTATGTTTAGACATTTCTGGAGTTTATTCCAGACCACAAAGGCACTCTCAGGGATTATTTTGCTTGGCAGCCGCATCCCAGCGTGTTCTGAGCTCCTCAGTCCCTGAGCAGATCCCGGGAATGGGGATGGGGGGGGAGGGAAACAAGCGGCACGCCAGGATTCCCTGAATTCACGGGATTGTTTGGGAATCTCCGCCCCTCCCGTCCTGGAAGTGAAGTCAAGCAAACACGGGGAAGCTGCCAGGGTGAAATCAGGTCTGGTTCTGTGGAAAAGCGGAGGAGGAAGGCGGCTGTTCCCTGGGGGAACGTCCTGCTCTGGTCTGAGGAGCTCCAAAAACAGCGCAGCTGCATCCCAGAGAATCCCAGAAAATCCCAGTGCATCCCAGAGAATCCCAGTGAATCCCAGAGAATCCTAACGAATCCCTATGAATCTCAGAGAATCCCAGAGAATCTCAGTAAAACCCAGTGAATCCCTATGAATCCCAGAGAATCCTAGTGAACCCCAGTAAATCCCAGTCCCAGAGAATCCCAGTCAATCTCAGTGAATCCCAGAGAATCCCAGTGAAACCCAGTGAATCTCAGTGAACCCCAGTGCATCCCAGTGAATCCCTGGTTCCCTCTTCCCAGCGGTGCCTTTTCCCTCTTCAAGAATAAAGAGAAGCAGCAGGCGGTGCTGAGTCCCACAGGGGGATCTGAATCCCTCCCAGTCCCAAATCCCACAGGGAGATCTGAATCCCTCCCAGTCCCAGATCCCACTGTGGGATTTAAATCCCTCCCAGTCCCAGATCCCACTGTGGGATTTGAATCCTTCCCAATCCCAAATTCCACAGTGTGATCTACACTGTTCCCACTCCCAGATTCCACTGTGGGATCTGAATCCCTCCCCAGATCCCACTGCGGGATTTAAATCCCCCTCAATCCCAGATTCTACTGTGGGATCCAAATCTCTCCCAGTCCCAAATTCCACTGTGGGATCTGCACAGTCCCCACTCCCACATTGGGATCTGAATCCCCCCAGTCCCAGGTTCTGCAATGGGATCAGGAGCAGGGAAAAGCTCTGTGTCAAAGCCCAGCTCCTTCTAAACCCGTGCCATGAACTCCAGAGCCCTTCCTGCTGCAGACACTGCCAGCACAGCCTTCACCTGGACAAGAGTTAGCAGGCAGCTGGGAGGAAAAAAATGCAAGGAATTTGTGTTTCCAAGTGTTTGCAGCAGCACAGGATCACCTGCCTGTACTTTCTCAGCTTCCTGTTTACGGAGCCAGGCTGATGAATCAGCCCAGGGAGAGTTCAGAGAACTTCTGGGAGCTGTTCCCACCCCCATCCCTGTCCCTGCAGCATCCTGAGGATCCCAGCCTGGCTGGAGGAAGGATGGTGTGGAGAGGGTCCTGCTGCAGGCAGGAATTAAACGAGTATTTTAAAAATAGATCCTTGGCAAGGCGGAGATGTTTTCCTTCCTGGTTTATGGTTTCATGGAGTTTGAGCTGTTCTGCAGATCCCCAGCACCCCAGTGAATCCCAGTGCACCCCAGTGCATCTCAGAGAATCCCAGTGCATCCCAGTGAATCCCTGGTTCCCTCTTCCCAGCGGTGCCTTTTCCCTCTTCAAGAATAAAGAGAAGCAGCAGGCGGTGCTGAGTCCCACAGGGGGATCTGAATCTCTCCCAGTTTCAGATTCCACAGGGGGATCTGAAATCCCTCCTGGCCCCAAATTTCACTGGTCCCACAGTAGGATCTACATTGCTCCCACTCCTAGATTTCACAGGGGGATGTGAATCCCTCCCAATCCCAAATTCTACAGCAGGATCCACATTGCTCCCACTCACAGACTCCACTGAGATCTGCATCACTCCCAGTCCCAGATTTCACTGGTCCCACAGTGGGATCTGAATCACTCCCAATCCCAGATTCCACAGGGGTCTGCACCACTCCCAATCCCAAGTTCCACTGGTCCCACAGTGGGACCTGAATTCCCTCCCAGTCCCAAATTCCACAGTGGGATCTGTATCACTCCCAGTTCCAGGTCCCACACTGGGATCTGCATCACCCCCAGTCCCAGATTCTGCAGTGGGATCTGAATCCCTCCCTGTCCCAGATCCTACAGCAGAACCTGAACCACTCCCACTCCCAGTTCCTACTGGTTCCACAGCAGGCCCTGCACTGGGTGAGGTCCCTCAGCCACACTCAGGGCTGTTCCCAGGGTGAACAATTAACCAGGAACCTCATTAACAACCAGAGGCCATTGACCCATGGAGCCATCCCAGTCCTCAGGAGCTGGAAAAGCCAAAACAAACTCTGGAGATGTCCCTTGGCACTGGCAGGGTGAGGTAATGGGGTTTGGAGAGCAGCCAGGGATGGGAGCGAGCCGTGTGAGAGGCACATCAGGTGTCACCAGCAGTGTCACCAGCAGTGTCACCAGCAGTGTCACCTGGTTTGGATCCAGTAGTGCCCAAGATGGAGCCAGCATGCCCAGTTTGGATCCAGCTGTGCCCAGTTTAGATCAAGAAGTGCCCAGTTTGGATCCAGCACTGCCCAGTTTGGATCCAGCACTGCTCTGGTTTGGATCCTGCACTGCCCAGTTTGGATCCAGCACTGCTCTGGTTTGGATCCAGCACTGCCCAGTTTGGATCCAGCACTGCCCAGTCTGGATCCAGAACCGCTCTGGTTTGGATCCAGCACTGCCCTGTTTGGATCCAGAACTGCCCAGTTTGGATCCAGCATTGCCCAGTTGGGATCCAGAACTGCTCTGGTTTGGATCCAGCACTGCCCAATTTGGATCCTGCACTGCCCAGTTTGGATCCAGCACTGCTCTGGTTTGGATCCAGCACAGCCCAGTTTGGATCCAGCTCCATCGTCCCTTTGCCCATTTTTTAAGGAAATCAATGTTTGGGAAAGGACTGAGATGTGACGTCTGCAGGGACACCCGTGTCCCCTGCACGTCCTCCAAAAGTGAAGAAATCATGCCCAGAGAGCCAGAATTGCTCCCTGCCAGGGGACAGAGCCTCTGGAGTTTGTCCTGCTGCTGCTGGAGCGGGGCCAGCGCTGCCTTTTCCCTTCTCTGGATCCATGACTCAGCACCACCCTGCTCTCCTTTCGCTGAGTCATCCCCAGCCCTCGCTCAGCACAAACAAATCTTCCCGAATTTCTGTCCCAGCACCTCCCTGCTGCTCCCGGCAGCAGCAGCAGCAGCCTTGTGGGACAAGCTGATTTTCGGGAATGGCTCTGGTGGCTCCTCACGCTGTGCCTGGGATTTATTCCAGCAGGGATGAAGTCACCGAGCCCTGCAGCTCTCCCTGCTCCTCCAGCAGCTCCGGGATCTGGCAGATCCCAGCACAGGGAAAGATTTCCCAGCAGCTGGAAAACGCTGCAGCACTCTAAAACCACGACAAAAATCCATCAAAATTCAGGGAACACAAGAGGCAGGGAGGGATCATCCCGAGGTCAAGGACACAAACAGCTGGGAGGGACATTGGGAAACGCAGACAGGTGAGAGGTTTGGGAATGACACAAACACATCCAAGGAGGGTCTGGCTGCAGCACAAACCCCTCCCAGGAGCGCTCCTGTCTATTTTAGGGAAAGCACTGAAGTCAGGAGAAAGCCTGGAATGACGAGGATTCGGTTTTTAAACCGGTTTGGATATTCTGGACTAATGCTCAGAGCCACGTCCTGCAGCAGCTCGGTCTGACTCAGGAACAGCCCCAAATCCCTCCTGGGTTCCATCCCTAAATCCCCAAGCTCGCTTTGGCACAAACGCGATGTTTTGTGGCTCACATTCCCAAAAAACGTGCGGGGAGCCGAGGCTGTGCCACCCTGCCAGTGTCCTGCACAGCCCCGACGTCACGACAGCACCGAGTGACCGCGTCCCACGGAGCCACTCTGTTCCCGAGCCCGCTGTCCCTGTACCCTGCCAAACTCCCGATTTGGGCTTCTTTTTTTTTTTTTTTTTTGGGAAAAAAGCACCGC
>VWZS01008800.1:301-13342 GCA_013397075.1 Rhabdornis inornatus | reverse complement strand
GGAACCAACACCAATTACACCAGTTACCCCAGTAACCAGCACCAGTTATACCAGTAACCACACCAGTTATACCAGTAACCAACACCAGTCACACCAGTAACCAGCACAGTTACCCCATTAACTCACACCAGTTACCCCATTAATTACACACCATTATCCCATTAACCCACACCAGTTACCCCATTAACCAACACCAGTTACACCAGTAACCACCACCAGTTACACCAGTAACCCACACCAGTTACCCCAGTAACCCCACACCAGTTACACCAGTAACCCCACACCAGTTACACCAGTAACCAACACCAGTTACCCCATTATCCCACACCAGTTACTCCAGTTACCCGATTAATTACACACCAATTATCCCATTATCCCACACCAGTTACTCCAGTAACCAACACCAGTTACCCCAGTAACCCAACCCCTCTAGCCCAAAGTGTCACTCAGGAGCCCCTGGAGCAGAATTCCAGGTTTTTCTCAGGAATTCTGGGAGTTTAAGGGGAATTCTCCCCCTGCCTCCTGCTTTCTGCAGGGTGAGGAATCCCAGTGCCAAACACCACGTGCAAAAACCCTGGAAAATTTTGGGAATTCTCCCTCCCTGTGGATGATTTCCCGCACGGATCCGGTTTCATTCCCGTGCCTGCACGAGGGGAGCGACAGCTGGGTTTGGAAAACAACAACAGCCATGGAAAGAAAAAAAAAACCACACAAAAAATCCCAAAAAAACAACCTGGAGGTTGTGACAAAAATATTGACTTAAAACTGCAATCCATGGAAAACAGAGATAAGGAATTCTCTCCTGGATTGACGCTGAGCAAACAACAAATCCGTGGAGAAACCTCCTGGGAATGGGAGCTGGGAGCGTTTCCAGCCTCTTTCCTGAGGTTTTCCCAAAGAAAACATCGATCCTGGAGGGATTTGGGGATTTCAGAGCTCCAGGAGGCTCCCGGAGCTGCTTTTTCCAAGGCAGAATTCCCAACCCCTGCCTCCTGCTGGGTGTGTTTGCCACCGAGTCAAGTCAAAACCGGTTCAAAATAAAATTGTGAATTTCTGCTGAATTCTCTGTCCAAGCATCTCCCAACAACCCCTCGGAGGCTCTGAAATTCCACACTTTAGCAGGATTTTCATCCCATCTCAGTTCCCAATAACCCTCCAGAGGCTCTGAAATTCCACATTTTAGCAGGATTTTCATCCCATTGTGACTCCCAGAGCTGGAAACATTGACTGGCACTCGCTCTGCTCTGTCCAAACCATTAAAATCCGATTCTCCAGGTTTGTGGGGGAGATTTTCAGTGGGAGATGCTCATGAGGATTTTTCCCTGTGCTTCAAATCCCGTTTTTCTGCAGGAAAAGCCCCCTGGAACCTCTTCCCTGGGTCACACCTGCTCGGTTTCCCCACCAGAGCCGTGTTTGGAAAGGCTTTTCCAAAGGGATCAGCTCCCAAAGCTGGGAATGAGGGCACCCCCTGCCACCACTCTTTGGGGTGGAGCAAAATGACCTCAAAATCCCAAATTTTGCTGGAATTGAGGAAGGAATGAGACGCAGGGAGAGCTTTTCCAAGCCCCAGGAAGCTCAGGTGATGCTCAGCTGCTGCTTTCCCTATGGAGCCATCCCAGAGATGCCACCAAGCTTGGAGTGGAGCAAGGAACCCCCAGGAAACAGGAACAGGGCTCCAAGGAAAAGAGGAAAAGCAGGAAAAACATCTCTGCAGGCTTTGAGGTGACTTGGGGCCACAAAACCCCCAGGCTCTTCCCAAAGAAAATTCCAGGTTGTGGCAGAGCTGGAGCATGAGACAGGGACTGGGGACAGACAGCTCCAGCCCTGCTGTGACCTTGGAGAGGCACAAATGCCATCCCTGTTCCCACTGTCCCCATCCCTGTCCCCATCCCTGTCCCCATCCTTGTCCCCACTGTCCCCATCCCTGTCCCTGTCCCCATCCCTGTCCCTGTCCTCTCCCTGTCCCCCCTGTCCCCATCCCTGTCCCCACTGTCCCCATCCCTGTCCCCATCCCCATCCCTGTCCCCACTGTCCCCATCCCTGTCCCCATCTCCATCCCTGTCCCTGTCCCATCCCTGTCCTCTCCCTGTCCCCATCTCCATCCCTGTCCCCATCCCTGTCCCTGTCCCATCCTTGTCCCAAGGGAGGGGCCCAGGTGGGGACGGAGCAGTGCTGGCATTGTGGAAGTGCTGGGATTTGGGATTTGGGATTTGGGATTTGGGATTTGGAGCAGGCTGGCATGGAGGCACAGGCTGACCCTCAGGGCATTGCCCGAAGCACCAGCCCGGAGGGGAATAAAGCACAATTCCAGAATTATTTCAGTTGGAAAAGCCCAAATCCAACCTGTTCCTTATTCCCACTGCAGTGGGATCCTCATTCCCTAAAAATGGGCCCTGCTGGCATTGGGGCCTGGCTCATTCCCAGCTCATTCCCATTCCAGAATGGGAACACGGAACCACTCTGGGATCTTAAAAATGGGCCCTGCTGGCACTGGGGCCTGGATCATTCCCAGCTCATTCCCAGCTCATTCCCATTCTGGAACAGGGACGCAGAGCTGCAGTGGGATCCTCATTCCCTACAAACAGGCCCTGCTGGCATCGAGGCCTGGATCATCCCCAGCTCATTCCCATTCTGGAACAGGGACGCAGAGCTGCAGTGGGATCCTCATTCCCTACAAACAGGCCCTGCTGGCATCGAGGCCTGGATCATCCCCAGCTCATTCCCATTCTGGAATGGGGACATGGAGACACTCTGGGATCCTCACTCCTCAAAAATGGGCCTTGCTGGCATCGGGGTCTGGATCATTCCCAGCTCATTCCCAGCTCATTCCCATTCTGGAACAGGGAC
Organism: Rhabdornis inornatus; assembly: GCA_013397075.1. Classification (NCBI taxonomy): domain Eukaryota; kingdom Metazoa; phylum Chordata; class Aves; order Passeriformes; family Rhabdornithidae; genus Rhabdornis; species Rhabdornis inornatus. Next base: position 10,495 of record VWZS01008800.1, on the reverse strand, counting down.
GCAGAGCTGCAGTGGGATCCTCATTCCCTACAAACAGGCCCTGCTGGCATCGAGGCCTGGATCATCCCCAGCTCATTCCCATTCTGGAATGGGGACATGGAGCCACTCTGGGATCCTCATTCCCCACAAAGGGCCCTGCTGGCATTGGGGCCGGATCATTCCTGGCTCATTCCCATTCCATAAAGGAACACAGAGCTGCAGTGGGATCCTCATTCCCCACAAAGGAGCTCTCCTAACATCATCCCTGGCTCATCCCTGGCTCATTCCCGGCCCATTCCCATTCCCAGGACACGTGAGTGACCTTTGGGGCCCGGCCATCACATGAGCGCCCCCCCAGCTTTGTTTTTCCTCCTCCACCCATCCCCTCTGTCCTGTGACTTTTCCCTCCCCAGCTTTGTGTTCATTCCTGCTCCGGAGGGTGACAACGATGACAAAGCCACCCTAAATCATCCCCAAACCCCTCCAGGCCTCCTCCAGCCCTGGATTCAGATTCACATCCCGATGACTCCTCTGCACTTGTTCCACCACCAAACCCCAGCAGCCCCGTGTGACCACGGCTGTTTTCCCGCAAAACCTCGGATTTTTGGGAAAAAAAAAAAAAAAAAATGACGGCAGCATCATGTGAGGGTTTGCAGCTCCCAGCTCAGGGCAGGATCTGAGAGAGGAGGAAGCTGAAAGTTTCTTTTCTTTTCTTCTCTTTTTGGTCACGCTGGGCTGGCGGCGCTCCAGGGCTGAGCTCAGGGCTGGGGCTGCTGCCAGCGGGGCCAGCAGGGCTAAAAAAGGGAATTTTCCCCTCTGGGAGAAAGGGCTGGGGTGGGAGGCACGTGAGGGAGCTGCCCTGGGGTCACAGGCAGCTTTGGGCTGGCTGGGGTTTAAATTTAGAAAATTATCTGCTGCAGGTTGGAGGAAAACAGGGATAGGGAAAGAGGGAAAATGCCTGGAGAGGTTTTGGAGTGAGCTCACTCCAGCCCTGCAGGACCTGGGGGAGCTGGCAGGGAGATGGAGGGGTTCTGCCAGGATACTGGGAATGGGTTCCAAACTGGGAAAGGGGAGATTTGGGGTGGAATTGCTGCCTGTGAGGGGCTGGGATGGAATTCCCAGGGAAGCCGTGACCTTTGCTGGGGTTTGGTGGTGGGACAAGCGCAGAGGAATCACCAGGATGTGAATCTGAATCCAAATCCAGGGCTGGAGGAGGCCTGGAGGGGTCTGGAGGTGATTTAGGGTGGTTCTGTCATCGCTGTCACCCCCTGGAGCAGGAAGGAACACAAAGCTGGGGAGGGAAAAGTCCCAGGGCTGAGGGTGGAGGAGGAAAAGCAGCAGCTGGAGGATCCCTGGAAATGCCCAGGGATGACAAAAAGTGTCCCCTGCTCGGGGCAGAGTGAGCTTTAAATTCCTTCCAATCCAGAAAATTCCACAATTCCACAAATCCACACATCTCCCATTCCTCACCCTGCATCACTCCCACCCTCCTGCACCCAAATTCCTGCTCGGTTTGGGGCTNAAAAAAAAAAAAAAAATTAAAAATGGATAAACATTTTTGTGCTGCTGGGAAAAGCTGTGCTGGCACTTTTGGCACCACCTTGGGATAAACTGGGATAAACTGGGATAAACTGGGATAAGGATCAAGGAGAGGCTCACCTGAGCTGGCCAGACCTGGCCCTGTGCAATCCCAGCCTAATTAACATCTTCATTTAACAAGTGAAATTAGGAGGAGCTCGGTGCCAGGACATTGAGGTGACACAGCTGATCCTGTTCCTTTCCTCCTCACCCATTCCAGCTACTTTTNGGATAGGGAAAGAGGGAAAATGCCTGGAGAGGTTTTGGAGTGAGCTCACTCCAGCCCTGCAGGACCTGGGGGAGCTGGCAGGGAGATGGAGGGGTTCTGCCAGGATACTGGGAATGGGTTCCAAACTGGGAAAGGGGAGATTTGGGGTGGAATTGCTGCCTGTGAGGGGCTGGGATGGAATTCCCAGGGAAGCCGTGACCTTTGCTGGGGTTTGGTGGTGGGACAAGCGCAGAGGAATCACCAGGATGTGAATCTGAATCCAAATCCAGGGCTGGAGGAGGCCTGGAGGGGTCTGGAGGTGATTTAGGGTGGCTCTGTCATCGCTGTCACCCCCTGGAGCAGGAAGGAACACAAAGCTGGGGAGGGAAAAGTCCCAGGGCTGAGGGTGGAGGAGGAAAAGCAGCAGCTGGAGGATCCCTGGAAATGCCCAGGGATGACAAAAAGTGTCCCCTGCTCGGGGCAGAGTGAGCTTTAAATTCCTTCCAATCCAGAAAATTCCACAATTCCACAAATCCACACATCTCCCATTCCTCACCCTGCATCACTCCCACCCTCCTGCACCCAAATTCCTGCTCGGTTTGGGGCTCCCGAGGCAATTCCAGACAAAATTCGGGCCAGATGAGGCCAAATAATCTCCAGGAGAATTCTTGGAGCAGCAGCTCCCACAGTCCCAGCTCTTCCCTGGAAAGGAGAAATCAGCTCCTTATCCATGTTTAAACTGGAAATAAATTAACCCAATTAGCACAGTTTTAATTAAAACCAGTGTCAGGCACTTCTGTCCCAGCTGGTTTAGGCACACTCACCATCCCAAATCACGTTTCCGTATTTTAATTGGATTTGTTTACAAATTTTCAGCTCAAAATTCCCAAAACAGAGCTCAAAATCTGCAGGAAAATGGGAAATAAAGGGAATAAACGACAGGAACCAACATGATCCCAATTTATGGCACGGGACAGGCAGCAGGAAACTCCCATCCCATAATAAACTCCCTAACCCAGGGATGAGTGGAATTTTTTATATTTATGTTTAGTATCTTTCATAGTAATTGACACAAACACCTCCTCCTTTGTCCCACAGGGTTTGGCTTGGAATTCCCAGCTGCAAATCTCAATTTGANTTTTTTTTTTTTTTTGCTTGTGAACTGTTAATTTTGATGTATTTTTATCTTCAATTTCACCAAATTAAACTCAACACCCACCCACCCAACCTGCTGCAAAACCATCTGCGTCTAAATTAAAAACCCCGGGTCCAAATCCAACCCCCAACCACCTAAATTCAGAATTTCTTTGCCCAAAATGGAGTTTTGAGTGCTTTTAGCAGCACTGAAGGAGCCCAGCTCTGCAGGGAACTATCCCTGAGTTGTGAGAGAAAGGGGGGAAATAAAACAAGGAATATTTGTAGAACCTAATGGGATTTTAGTTTGGTTTTTTTTTCCAGCAGCACCAGGGTTCTGCAGGCAGGCAGCCAGGCCCACTTCAAAGTGTGGGATGGGAAAACTCACAGAGACCCCAAAGAGGGGCTGGAGACGGGGAACACAGAGGGGATGGGGAACTGTGGGGATGGGGACCCCAAAAAACACCCCAGATACAGCCAGAACACCCCAAGGTATCCCAGACATGGCCAGAACACCCCAAAACACCCCAGATACAGCCAGAACACCCCAAAATACCCCAAATACAGGCAGAATACCCCAAAACATCCCAGATACAGCCAGAACACCCCAAAACACCCCAGATACAGCCAGAACCCCCTCAAACACCTCAAATACAGCCAGAACTGCCCCCAAAATACCCCAAATACAGCCAGAACACCCCAAAACAACCCAAATAAAACCAGAACTGCCCCCAAAACACCCCAGATACAGCCAGAACCCCCCAGAACACCCCTGACACAGCCAGGACCCCTAGAAGGTTTGGGAGCAGCCAGAACCCCAGGGAAGCACATCCAGGGCCAGCGGGGCCGTGCTGCAGGAATCCCCATTTCCAAACGGGAAACAATTCCATGGTTTGGGCTCCTCCTGCACCTGGATCCTGCACGGAGCCACCTGGGAAAGATCCCAAAGGGGCAAAAAGTGCAATTCCTGAACAATTCCCAAACAATTCCTGAACAATTCCTGAACAATTCCTAAATAATTCCTGAACAATTCCCAAATAATTCCTGAACAATTCCTGAACAATTCCTAAATAATTCCTGAACAATTCCTGAACAATTCCCAAATAATTCCTAAATAATTCCTGAATAATTCCTAAACAATGCCTAAACAATTCCCAAATAATTCCCAAATAATTGCTAAATAATTCCTAAATAATTCCCAAACAATTCCTGAACAATTCCCAAACAACTCCTAAATAATTCCTGAAAAATTCCCAAATAATTCCCAAACAATTCCCAAACAATTCCTAAACAATTCCCAAATAATTCCTAAACAATTCCCAAATAATTCCTAAACAATTCCTAAATAATTCCCAAACAATTCCCGAACAATTCCTGAACGATGCCTAAATAATTCCTAAACAATTCCTGAAAAATTCCTAAACAATTCCTAAACAATTCCTAAACAGTTCCTGAACAATGCCCAAACAATTCCCAAACAATTCCTAAACAATTCCCAAATAATTCCCGAACAATTCCCAAATAATTCCCGAACAATTCCTAAATAATTCCCAAACAATTCCTAAGTAATTCCCGAACAATTCCCAAACAATTCCCAATCAATTCCCAAACAATTCCCAAACAATTCCCAAACAATTCCATTTTCCTGGGAAAGCTGAGCCTCAATTCCTCCGATTCCATGGAATTCCAAACCCAGTTCTGGCCTCACTTCCCACTGCTGACACACCCCAGCCTGGCACCACCTGAATCCCAAAGTTCCTCAATTCCAACTCTTTTCTGGGCAGGCTTTCAAGCCCTCAGGCTGGAAAAGATTTTTGGGATCATCACGGGACAGGAAACTTCCCAAAACATGGAGCAGCTCCAGGAAAAAAAAGGGAAATTGCTGCTCAGGATTCCTGCCTTGCCTCCAGCCTCCCATTTTTAATTAATTAGCGCTGCTCCTACCTGGAATCACTCAGGGCTAAAAATAAAAAGGAGGAGAGGCAGGATTCAGCATGCTGGGAAAAAATTGGGAATTTGGAATTCCCAATTTGGGAATGCTGGGAATTCAGCTGCTACTACAGGGCTAAAAAAAGGCGGAAGCAGCAGCAGTGAAATCCTTGGCACCGTGTGGATCTTCCTCCTCCTCCTCCTCCTCTTCCCAATGAGTCACATTCCCTGAGGAACCCACTCATCCCAGTTTTTGGTGTGGAAAGAGCAGGGAAAATATCCTTTAATTCCAAAAAAACCCACGGAGCTGAGCCCATCCCAGCTGCTGGATGATCCCACAGCAATTCCAGCTTTTCCAGAGCTTTGCTCCCCCGACCCCAAAGCTGCCTCTGATCCCGTTTTGTGCCCCACACAATCTGGGACACAATCCCAAATTCCCAAATGCCTGCAGGGATGCAGGGTGGGAACGTGCCCTGAGTGATGGGATAAGGACAGCCCCAAATTTCAGGGTGGGAAGGGCCCTGAATGCAGATTTTTGGGTTAAAATGCAGATTTTTTTGGTTTAAAATGCAGATTTTTTTGGGTTAAAATGCAGATTTTTTGGTTTAAAATGCAGATTTTTGGGTTAAAATGCAGATTTTTGGTTTAAAATGGGAATTTTTGGATGGGGCTGCTGCCATGGGGGGAAACTCTGCAGGATGATTTCTGAGGGAGAAGCAAAGGGATCAGGAATGGCCATTCCAAAGGAGATGGACAGCTGGATAACGCTGCTAATTAACAACTGAATAATGCTAATTAATAACTGAATAATGCTATTTGATAATTGGATAATGCTCAGTGTTAATAATCGGATAATGCTGACAATTAATAATTGGATAATGCTGATAATTAATAATTGGATAATGCTGATATTTGAATAATGCTATTTGGGGGGGGTTCCAGGTGCCATTCCCTGGGAGANTGCTATTTGATAATTGGATAATGCTCAGTGTTAATAATCGGATAATGCTGACAATTAATAATTGGATAATGCTGATAATTAATAATTTGATAATGCTGATATTTGATATTTAATATTTGATATTTGAATAATGCTATTTGATAAATTGATAATGCTGATAATTAATAATTGGATAATGCTGATATTTGAATAATGCTATTTGGGGAGAGGTTCCAGGTGCCATTCCCTGGGAGAATTCCCTCTTTTCCTGCTGCTCCAATTCCCTGGATTCAGCCCAGGATTCAGAGGGGTTCCAGGTGCCATTCCCTGGGAGAATTCCCCCTTTTCCCACTGCTACAATTCCCTGGATTCAGCCCAGGATTCAGAGGGGTTCCAAGTGCCATTCCCTGGGAGAATTCCCCCTTTTCCCACTGCTACAATTCCCTGGATTCAGCCCAGGATTCAGAGGGGTTCCAGGTGCCATTCCCTGGGAGAATTCCCCCTTTTCCCATTGCTGGGTTCCAGGTGCCAGCACACAGGGCTGGGGCACTTTGGGAAGGGGCAGAATTCCAGCTCTGGGCATTCCCTGGCACTGGGGGAGGGCAGAGGCCACTGTCACTTGAATCCTGGGAGCAGAGATCCCATTCCAAAGGCTCCAAAGGTTCCAAAGGTTCCTCGGGAGAGCAGCTGGCCCGGGGCTGTTTGTTGTTTGTAAACAAATCCTCACCTCCACCCCAGATAAAGGCCGGGGATATCAAATTCCCAGACAAAGGAACTTTCTCCTGAAGTTCTGCAGAAATGAGCTCCGGGAAAAGCAGCAGGAACAGGAAACAGGATGCAGGGTGTGATCCTGGATCCGGCTGTCAGCACACCACGGAGTCCTGGAAGGGGTTGGGCTGGATCAAGGAATCCTGGAATGGTTTGGGCTGGATCAAGGAATTCTGGAATGGTTTGGGTCAGGTCACGGAGTTCTGGAATGGTTTGGGCTGGCTCAAGGAATCCTGGAATGGTTTGGGCTGGCTCAGGGAATCCTGGATTGGTTTGGGTCAGGTCATGGCATTCTGGAATGGTTTGAGCTGGCTCATGGAATCCTNGGGCTGTTTGTTGTTTGTAAACAAATCCTCACCTCCACCCCAGATAAAGGCCGGGGATATCAAATTCCCAGACAAAGGAACTTTCTCCTGAAGTTCTGCAGAAATGAGCTCCGGGAAAAGCAGCAGGAACAGGAAACAGGATGCAGGGTGTGATCCTGGATCCGGCTGTCAGCACACCACGGAGTCCTGGAAGGGGTTGGGCTGGATCAAGGAATCCTGGAATGGTTTGAGCTGAATCAAGGAATTCTGGAATGGTTTGGGTCAGGTCATGGAGTTCTGGAATGGTTTGGGCTGGCTCAAGGAATCCTGGAATGGTTTGGGTTGGGTCATGGAGTTCTGGAATGGTTTGGGCTGGCTCAAGGAATCCTGGAATGGTTTGGGCTGGCTCAGGGAATCCTGGAATGGTTTGGGCTGGGAAGGAGCTCAAGGATTGAGCTCCAGGAGGAATTTGGGACCTCCTGAAGCCCAAACTCCTCCCATGCCCACCCTGCAATCCCATCCCTTGGATGCGCCGCTGGAATTCTTCTCTGGTGAGGCCTGGCTTGAAAATCTTGGGATGGGAATTCCAGGAAGGGAGATGATGGAATTACAGCTGGAATTAAAGCCCTGGTGTGGCTCTGTGCTGTTTAAGGCACTGCGGCAGGGGGAGCTGATCCCTCCTGGGATTTTGGGATCAGTGGATCCCATCCAGCTCCTCCCAGCTGCACCTGAACCCAGCCTGAACCCCAGAACTTTGGGATGGGTCACAACCAGACAGACCCTGGAATCCTGCACCCCCCTCTGAGTGTGCTTACAACTAAAACCCCAAAAAAATCCTAAAAGGGAAAAATTTGGGATGGTTCCCTGTGCTTTGAATCCTCCCTGGCCCCACAGGGAACGAGCACAGAGCGGATCAAAGCCCCGAGATTTCATCCCCCTTTAATTCCTGCTCCAGCCACAAACTCTCCCAAATATTTATCCGCCAGCTCTGATCCCATGGAGCTTTTTAAGTTTTGGGATCAAAGCTGGCCGGGTTTTTGAAGGCTCTGTTTCCATTCCAGCTCGTGGTCTCTTCCAAGGAATCATTTTGGGGTTGGTTTNGGATCCTACAGGGGGTTCACACAAATTCTGGGATCCCAATGGGATCACACAATTCCTGGGTTCCCAAAGCTCCCAGGGTCCTGCAACTGGATCACACAATTCCAGGAATTTCACACCTAGAACCACACAAATCCTGGGATCTTCACACCTGGAACTACATTGGGATCCTATAGTTGGGATCCCACAAATCCTGGAATCCCAAAGCTGGGATCCCACAATTCCTGGGACCACACAAATCCTGGGATATCAAAACTGGGATCACACAAATCCTGGGATCCTAAAGCTGGGATCCCACAATTCCTGGGACCACACAAATCCTGGGATATCAAAANTCCCACAATTCCTGGGACCACACAAATCCTGGGATCCTAAAGCTGGGATCCCACAATTCCTGGGACCACACAAATCCTGGGATCCCAAAGCTGGGATCACACAGTTCCTGGGACCCCACAATTCCAGGAATCCCACACCTGGCACCACACAAATCCTGGGATTGCACAGCGAGTCCTGTAAGGCACAGGGACATCCCCTAAATTCCCCTGCCAAACAAACCCCGGTGACCATTCCCAAACCATTCCCAACCCAAGGAATTCCGGGCGTTCTCTGATCCCAAAAAATCCCCCAGAAAGGAAAAAGGAGGCAGAATCCTGGAATTACTCAGGCTGGAAAAGCTCAAGTCCCCAAGTGCCACATCCACATGGATTTTCAAATTCCAGGCATGGGGACTCCACCTTTCCACGAGGGAATGTTCCCAAATTCCAAGCTCACCCCTCCCTGTCACTGATTTCCCCCAGGATTTCTGTCCTAAAATTCTGAATCCTAAAATTCCTAAATCCTAAAATCCCTAATCCTAAAAATCCCTAAATCCTAAAATCCCTAAATCCTAGAATTCCTAATCCTAAAATTCCGAATCCTAAAATTCCTAAATCCTAAAATTCTTAATCCTAGAATTCCGAACCCTAAAAGTCCTAAATCCTACAATCCCTAATCTTAAAATTCTGAATCCTAAAAGCCCTAAATATTAAAATTCTGAATCCTAAAATTTCTAATCTTAAAATTCCTAAATCCCAAAATTCCTATCCCTAAAATCCCAAATCCTAAAATCCCTAATCCTTGAATTCCTAAATCCTAAAATCCCGGACCCTAAAATTCCTAATCTTAAAATTCTGAGTCCTAAAATTCCAAATCCCAAAATCCCTAATCCCAAAACCGCCGCCCAGAAACCCCTGGCTGAAGGAGCTGCTCACCAGGCAGAGGGATTTTAAAAATGAATTTTTTAAAAAAAAAAAAAAATCAGATTCTGATGGATTTGTGTTCGAGGTGTTTTAAAGCCATGGATTTAAAAGGGAAAAATGGAGGAGTTTCCACCAAAAACTTGGAGGGAAACAAAGAACAAAAAACAAAAAACAAAAAAAACAAAACAAAAACAAAAACAACAAAAAACAAAAAAAAAAAAACCAAAAAAACAAACAAAAAACAAAAAAACAAAACAAAACAAAACAAAACAAAAACACAAACAAACAAACAAACAAACAAACAAAAAAAAAACCACAAACCGGGGGCTCATCCCAAAAATCCACTGGGAAGAAGAGCTCCAACAGCTGGAGAACATCTGGAACAGGAAGCTGCTGGAAAAGGGGGATCTGCTCCCATTTTCCATGGAAATCATGGAATGGGTGGGGCTGGAGGGATTTTAGGGATCATCCTGGGGGCAGGGAATCTCCAAAATCCTGAAATTCGGGGCTGGGAACTCCAGCAGGAGTCGTTCCCAGCCCGTGATGATTTTTCCAGATGTGCACCCGGATGAAAAAATTTCTTTTTTCTTCCCAGGGGTTGGATTCTCCCTCTGTGGGAAACTCAAATTCCCACCCCCAAAAAAATAAAAAACCAAACCGGGAAAACAAAGAGGTGTCAATGGTCTGAGGAGGGAAAATCAACATCCAGGAATGAAGGAATTCCAGCAGATTGAGGATAAAACATTTTTTTCCTGAAAATAAAAGTTTTACTAAAACTAAAAAATCACGGAATCCAGGACACAAAATTCCTCCATGAGATTCCTGGGACAATCCAATCCCCAAAATCCCTGGATTTCTGAGCTAATCCTGGTTTTAACAGAATTCAGGAGAGATTCTGGGGAGAGATTTTGGGGGGAAATTTTGGGGGGAAATTTTGGGGGGAAATTTTGGGGAGAAATTTTAGGAACAGGTTTTAGGGACAGATTTTGGGGACAGATTTTGGGGAGAAATTTTAGG
>VWZS01008799.1:36903-48028 GCA_013397075.1 Rhabdornis inornatus | reverse complement strand
TCTTTCAAACCAAGACAACCAGTTAACTGTGCTTTACATCAGAAAACAGAATCAAAAAATTCCAGACAAAGCCCAAAGAGAGTCTTTAAGAGGCTCCTCAGTGACTTAAACAGCTGTACCCACCAACACAGGGTCAAATTCCTGTCTTCTACTGTAGTGACAATGAACAAAGGAAATACCTGAAGGCCCAGCTCCAGAGAAACTTTCAGAAGAGTTATGTCTGGCAAGCTGTCCATGAGTGTTGCTATTTTAAATGCATCCTGGGCAAGTCTGAAGATGTGTGATGAGGAGTGGATATTTTTCTGAATGGATTCTAACACTGTTTCCAGCCTCTGAACATCACCTGCAAGGTGTAAACACAATCACCAAAACAGAACAAGTTTCCAAAACATACAGAAATGCATTATAATTGAGCTTGCCTTTGCTTCGAAATAGTACGTTGTTTCAGTTATGCACATTTTGATTTTATAAACCTTCCATAATGAAATTACATGAACAAAAGATAACATGATCATAAATTCCTCTAGTGCCTGATGGTGGTAGTGTAGTACATGGCCAAAAGTCATCCCGATTACTCAATTTTAGAAGTAATTTTTCTACTCCTGGGTTTCACAGTCTATACTGTGTCAGAAGAACAAAAAACTGTCTCATCAGCCTCAAATCTATCTAGCTAGTTTAACCACTTTTCTAGAAAATTGACAGGTTTAAGTCAGTTCAGTTTGTTTTTCCCATTTCAAGCTCCTGTCAGACTGCAATTTGAATTTCTAAACACAAGTTTTATAATCTGTTTATTTAATGAAATATTAAAAGCATACACTTAGTTGAGTATATAATTGACAGTAATGTACCTTTGGCTGCTGTCAGCATGGTAGATGCCAGCTCACACTGCTGGGATTCGATATGACTTAGGGTGAACCAGCGGGGATACCGGTTTGGAACAACTGATGCAATCTGGTGTGGACGGGATGTATCTCCCAAAGAAGCCATAGATTCTAATACTAGCAACCTGGAATAAGAAAGAAATACTATTTCATCAAATCATTATTATATTAGGTTACTCATAAGCAAAACTAAAGCTGCAAGAACTCTTGACCTTGTTTATTAAATGTGCAGGTTTGGGTATAAAGATATTGGAAAACCACTTATTTTCTTGGGGAATCTTAAAAGTCCATTTGCCAAACTTGCCTACATCAGCGGGCATCTGTAAGAATTCACAGAACAATTAAACCATTGTGCTAGTTTTGGCTGAGGTAGGGTGAATTTTCTTCATGGTGGCTAGTTATGGGGCTATGTTTTGGATTTGTGGCCTTTGCTGCTTTTCGCACTGCCAAGCTGATGAGGAGGCTGGGGGGAGACACAGCCGGGACAGGTGACCCAAACTGACCAAAGGGATATTGCAGACCATATGGCCTCATGCTCATTATATAAAGCAAGGGGAAGAAGGAGGAAGGGGAGGGCATATTTGGAGTGATGGCATTTGTCTTCCCAAGTCACCGTTGTGCGTGATGGGCTCTGCTTTCCTGGAGGTGGCTGAACACCTGATTGCCCATGGGAAGCAGTGAATTAATTTCTTGCTTTGCTTTGCTTGTGTTCTTGTGTTTTGCTTTACCTATTAAACTGTCTTTATCTTAACCCAGGAATTCTTTTGCTTCTATCCTTTGGATTCCCTCCCTGATCCGGCTGGTGGGGGAATGAGCAAGCAACTACGTGGGGCTTGGTGGCTGGCTGGGGCTAAACCATGACAGCCATTCACTAGCCAAGGCAGCAGAGACTTTCTGCATCATCCATAAAGTTGAAGCTTTTTCCCCTTGCCTTGTTTCAGTCTTTGAACCAGTCCTCAGGAAGCAAAGTGGAGTAGCTCTCTATCATACGGAGAACATGTAAGTATTTTCCAATATTTAGAATATACTTTCTTCACTTGCATATGCTCAAAGTAAGGGAGAAGGATATTCAGCAAGTCATAAGGTTTTTGACCTTGTAATAAATTCAGACATACCAAAAAAGACATTTTGCTGTTCAAATATGAAGTAATTTAAAAAGTCCTTAAACTGTAGTCGACCAATAATAATGTACATGTTAATATGAAAAAAGATACTTCCCTTCTGTTTTGTATCAAGAGTCAAATTTCTTCCCTAGTACTACTGAGACACCTCTATATAGTTTTATATATATAAAAATAAAATACATATAAATTTCCCAGCTGATTTCTTCCAAGCACAGAAGGGGGAGGAAAAAAAAAGTATTATTAAATAATTTCAACAAACAGGAAAAATCCTAACTAACATAATGCAAAAAGGATTATTTGGTTATGAGTAACAGCAAATAGACAAAGATCATGAAAGGAAAATCTCCTGTCACTTTGAATTTCATTGCCATCTTCTATGTTCCTTTGCTGTGAAAAGAAATGCTGTTGTGAATTGGTAGCTTGCGTGCAATTTTGGCAAGATTAGGGAACATTATAACAAGCAAAAGCAGATTTAGCATTCTTCATTTTTTTTCCTTTTGAAACATCAATTATTTAGCTAGGTTTTAGCAAAGCTACTTTGTGATTAAACATCACCATTAAAGGCTGACTCACAAAGCCTGGGTTAAAATTCAGGCTTAACAGGGAATCAGCCCCATGAAGCAAAACATTTGAGTTCACATTCCAAGTGAACAGTCAACTAGGTCACCGCAGATCCACATTCTCCAAAGCTGTACTCCATCTGTTTCAGTGCTGCAAGCAGAGAACTGTAGACAAGAGTGACAATCGAGGATAGCACACTGTCCTCGCAGCCCTGAAGTGCATGCATGAAAGGCCTTATGGTTGCAGATTATATTGATTTCACACTGTGTTCCACACACTAAAAGAAGATTAAAAACAAAAAAAGAAACGGTAACAGATAACGTTGAATGCAGAGAGGCAAAATACTTCAGAGTTGTCATCATGGGTCAATGACCTGTGTAGACTGACACTAAACACTTATGTCTGGAGAGCAACTAGCTGTCATCTTGGGAAGTTAGCTTCTTTCATAAATGTTCAAGTGAAGAAAGAAATACGCTCCACTTCTAAAAGTATGGGCAACCATGCAGATTTCTATGTGGAAACATTTTACCCATGCCATAAAGGAAGAGATGGTTAAAGTTCCCTCTTCTGATCCATTCCACCTCACAAATATGAGACATGTTCGTAATGGGTTTGCACAGCCAGGTTTTGGCAGTGGAGGGGCTACAGGGATGGCTTCTGTGAGAAGCTGCTAGAAGCTTCCATAACATCCGGCAAAGCCAATCCCTGGTTGCTCCAAAGATCGACGTGCCACTGACCAAGGTTGAGTCAATTAGAAATGGTGGCAACATATTTAAGAAAGAAAAAGAGAAAATGTTGCACAGTTGTAATTTCAGCCAGAGAAGAGTTGGGTGAGAAGATGTGAGAACAACTCTGCAGACACCAAGGTCAGTGAAGAAGGAGGGGGAGGAGGTGCTCCAGGTACCAGAGCTAGGATTTCTCTGCAGTCTGTGGTGAAGAACATGGTGAAGTAGGCTGTTCCCCTGCAGCCCATGGAGGTCCATGGGAATGCAGAAATCCACCCAGAACCCATGGAGGAGCCCCATGCCAGAGCAGGTAGATGCCTGAGAGGAGGCTGTGACCTCGAGGGAGACCCATGGAGACAGGGTCCCACACTGGAGCAGCCTGGCCTTGGAGGACTGCACCTCATGGAAGAGTGACCCATGCTGCATCGTGTTGCCTGTGGGATGGACTCACTGCAGCAGTTTGCAGAGAGCTGTTGCTTGTGAGATGGACTCACATCAGAGAAGTTTGAGGAGAAGTGTCTCCCATGGGAGGGACCCCACAGTGGAACAGGGGAACAACTCCTCTCCCTGAACAGCAGGAGAAACCACAGGTGATGAACTGACCATAACCCCCATTCCCCATCTCCTTGCACTGCTGGGGTAGGAGGCAGAGCTGGAAGGAGGAAGGCTTGTGGGGAAGGTGTTTCTAAGGTTTTATTTTACTTCTCATTATCCTGCTCTGATTTTGTCAGTGTAATAAATTCAAATGCATATATCTAAGTTGAGCCTGTTTTGCCCATGATAATACTTGATGAGCAATCTCTCCTGGTCCTTATCTCAACCCATGAGCCCTTTGTTAAATTTTCTCTTCCCTGTCCAGCTGTGGATAGGAGTGAGAGAGTGGCTTTGGTGGGTGCCTGGTGTCCAGTCAGCATCAACCCACTACAACATTCAATCTTCCTGTTTCCTTTCTTCCCTCCCCCCAAAACAACATTTAGGTTTAGTTAGCTATTCATTTGGTTTGTATCAGGAGTGCTTTGTATACCGAATTATCCCTTAGGCATGAATGGAAAAAGTAACCAATGTTCTTGATAAGAATTTTTGAGACATTTTGAGGAACACAGACAGACATAGAATAGAAAGTGTCTGCATCTTCTGTCACCGCAGTTCAAGATAGCAGTCCACATTTCTTAAGAGTGCCAAATATACTAAAAAATATTAAAAATGCATAAGTAAATAATATTAAAAAGCTGAACTCCCATTTGCCTTAAAAGTGATGCCAAGAGATCTATGGAGAACAGCCCTGATTCTGCTGATGTCACCTGTGATTTTACCAGATAGAAACAAACAGACAACTCTTTCTTATGCTGGTCTGTCTGAGAAGTAACTTCTTTGGCCAAGATGACAGCTTCATGCAAAAAGATGGCTGGAGCTCCCCATAATCAAATAGAGATTTGGATTTTTCAGTGTCTTGCTTGTTTTTCCAGTTGAGAAAGGAAATTTCCAGAAAAGAAGTTATTAGTTATGATTTGTTTCTGGGGAAAGCCCAAATACTTCTTCAAGAGGAATGGCATGTTGCCATAACATTCACTGAAGCGTTCAGTGCACTGTGCAAAGCTAGTCATAGATGTCTATTCTAGCCTTTCAATGTGGTCTCAGTAGTTTGGTTTAAGGAGGAAAACTCCCCACAATCTCTGAGAAACACTTTAAGGTAGCGACTAAAATTAAATACAAGGACACAAGTGTACTTTATAAAATTGATCTTTTAAAAATTCTAATTCTAAAAATTTTAATTCAAAAATTCTAATTGTAAGCAGCAAGTATGCAAATTTGCTTCTCATATTTCTTACATTCCTTCCCTAACATCCACTATTAGACACTCTTGGAGGCAAAACACCCAAACAGGCTAAGCAGACCTTTGGCCTGACTTCATGCACACCATCCCATTTAGTCCTTTGAACATGGGACTATTTTCTCCTCATTTGGCTTTCTAGAGTGTGCTAGTTTTGTCTGGGATAGAGTTAATTTTCTTCCCAGTGGCTGGTATGGAACTATGTTTTGGATTTGTGCTGAACACAGGGTTGATAATATAGAGATGTTTTCGTTATTGCTGAAAAAGACTTACACAGAGCCAAGGCCTTTGCTGCTTTTCATACTGCCACGTTGGGGAGGGGCTGGGGGTGCATGAGAAGTTAGGAGAAGACACAGCCAGGACAGGTGATCCAAACTGACAAAAGGGATATTCCATACCATATGACATCATGATCGTTATATAAAGTGGGGGGAAGCAGCTAAGCAGCAGATGATCCCAAGACTGCTGGTGAGATGCCTCTTGCCTCATTTCCTTGCCACTGGCATCATACACGCACAGCTACATCAGTAAAAGAACACGCACACATAGTAAAGCTGTTCTTCAATATAAAACCACAAGTCCCAGTAGTGGAATTCTAGAAGGATTTGTAACATAGAATGCTGTTTTATAGTTGTATATAAACACTAATTGTACTAACTACAGTATAATTTATAAATGTACAGACATTGATTGCTTTTACAGATGACAGAATCAAAGCAATTTCTCCTTAAACAGAACAATGCTTTTAGAAAAAAAGGCTAGGTCTTGACTACCAAGCTTTTCCCCATTTTTCAAACCGCTACTTGTGTTCTTTCTAGATGACTTGTGAATACATACCGCATGGCTCTCAGTGCACTTCTGTATGCCAATTCAGCATCATGAGGTAGGAGACAGGTAAAAAGATACTTGGCAAATGTATGCATTGGAACACTGTCTCGATGGATGACTTCACCTAAACCACTATATGGTCCAGCTGTGGGAAAGAAAAAGATAATATCAGTCCTTACAGACTGTTAAAACAACTTCTGGACCTTTAGAACCCATTTATTACACCTTGAGTTAGAGTTGGTATTCAGAGACAGTTTGCTGTACAAAAGGTAAAGTTCTATTGATATGTCTGTGAAATATATTACAAGTATATTAAATGCCATCTATTCTTTGGGACAACAAGACACGTTGCAAATTATATAGTACTAAGCACACTACCAATGCACGTACAAATGACAGAATGGTCCCAGGGCTCCATGGGGCTCATTCAGCAAATCTATGGTATGCAAAAGTAGAAGGTGATAATCCTAGCTTTGCCTCTGTGTAGTTATATCGTGCACACAAATTCTTACCCACCCTCTGTTGGTGCATAATTGTGTTACCACAAATCCACAGGAAAAAAAAAAAGGCGGCTATAGTGGAAAACCAGGTATCTTTAATTGAATTTACATGACTAATCAGTCCAGCAGCACCTGATCCTTATCACATTTCTCACCTGACATTAGGTATTTAAACAACCCTTTGGTCTAGACTTGGTCTCCAGAGAAGACTAGGTCAGATCTTGCATCAAAGCTACTTTTGTTAGTCTATTATAGCCACATAATCTTAAAAATTATATTTGTTGTGGGGAAACTATTCCCATTGTTGGGGCAATAGATTTTGCTCACACTCAGTGCAGTACTTCATAACAGCAGTGTTAAGACTGACAACAGAAATGACAATTTAAAAAAATTGCATGAAACTGCTTACTGAGTTCCGAGTATTCATAATGCATAGGAATTCCATTTTTTCATTTTTCCTGCAACCTTAAGATTGTTATTCCTATTAATAGGAACATTGCGTCAAGCAGTTTCTTACTTCAGTGGCTAGAGGTTCAGATATTAAACATCACAAGATACAGAATAAGAATCTTACATTAAGTATTATTGGATACTTATTGCACAAATAGCAGCCAGCAGTCCTAGAAGTTACCACTTCCTCTTCTACTAGAGATTCCAACCCACCACACTTGGATGAATGAATGACTGTGTGAGCACACTTCTTCATTGCAGTCACATGTGTCATAGTTTCCAGCACTGGTTCAAACTAATATGACTGACCCTTCACTGAAGCAGATGAGGAGTACTCACAAAATTTATTTAACCACTTCTGCTGCATGGGATGACAAACTCCATGAGAGAGAGATGTTAACAACTTAGACCAGCACAGCTGTTTCATTAATGTTTTTGACTGGTGCCTTAGCACAAAGTGCAAAGATAAAAACCACTAGGCATGAAAAAAAATAAAATCTGAGCTCCATAGGTGGGCATTTCTGAAGGCTGGAGCTGATCACAATGGAAACATCAATGAAGATTAAGTAAGTGCAAGTGTGTCTCAATCATTTTAAATTGAAAGCTGTTCAAAACTAGCTAGCATTGCTTGTATGAAAGAAGCCATTTCATGTCTGTTTGCCAGTTGGTGGTCCATTCAGAAACTCAGAAGACAAAGAATAAATGACAAAGCATTTATATGAAAATATATTCTGCCATTAACTTAGGAGTCAAGCAGAAAAAATAGAACAGTTCTTGCAACACAGTCTTATGTTCTGCTTTCCCATGCATTTAAACGGTAGCTACATACAGCATGCATTAATCTGCATTAACAGCACAGAAATCAGCCTAATACTGGATTAAACTTACTTTATTATATCTACAGAACTTCAACTATAAAACCACAATTGATACGATTAGAATCTTAAATCACTACACACTTTTTCCTCCATGTGATCTGGTAGTTTCTGCCTAACCTGGAGTAAACTGAAGTTATTGCAGAAAAGCCAGATTTCTCAACACACAGTAATGCAAGACCATTGTTGAATGCTGCTCACCACAGTAATTTTCTAGGTAGCTATTTTAGCAGGTTTTTCCTGCTATGATCACTTGTTTACTACTCTAAGAAAAAAAGTATATCGCTGATCACAGTTGTAAACTAGAAGTATCAGAGAATACTTGAGAAAAATCATGCCTTTTCCTCATACAGCATCCTGACCAATAAACAGATGCAGTACGTTGATTTTATAATACATAGGATCCCTCTATGGTGGTGAATAGCTGGATCCAGCAAGAAGCCATTCTTGTCCAAAGGCCATAAAGCAGCAACTCTCCTTATGGTGCAGCTTCTCTACAGTTTCAAATGGTACCACCAGTAGGTACCAAAGTCTTTAAGGATCTGGGCAATAATAGTGACTCAAAGCTGAGAACCCTAAACAACATACTGCATCTCCTCCAGTAAAAACAGTTTTAAAAGACAGATGTCTTACAGAAAGAAAGCAAAACCTGACTGCTGTGTAACAATCTTCACAACTTACCTGGAGCAGTATCAAACTCTCCACCATCCCTTGAGAAAGCACTCGAAACTCAGACCATGCCTTAGTTCCTTTAAAGTTTTTTCCTCCAGTTAAAAACCCCCAAAATCTAGAACAGCAATCTTAGAACCCACTAAATTACTATTTGAAAATAAGGTTTAAGTGTTATACGTCAAGCCTTTTTAAAAGCTAAGGCAAAAGCATGCACTTTTTTGTTCAGATTTTATTGCAATACGCAACTACAATTCCCAAACACAAGTTGTCTTAATCAAAATTTAGTCACAAGACCAGGCCCTAAGCCTTAATATTTATCCATATATTTCAACTTTCAGGTATGATACAAACTTCAGAGGCAACTCATATTCTTAATTGCTACAAAGGAAATGTTATATTTCTGTCCCAGAAAATTTAAGTGAATTTTCTGAGCTCTTCACTAGGGAATAGAGGTAAAAATCTCCATACGTTTATAAAGCTGCCAGTCCTTTTTCAGGATACAAATGACATTTTGAAATTTACTACCCAAGAACTGTTGATGATAATTGATGTCTATATTATTCAATTGTGAGCCTCGGTTGCATAATTAGGATACCGAACAAATGTAAAGAAGAAAATGCAATAAAAATTAAAAATATAGGCTTATAGGTTAGTAGATGGCTTATCTCTACAGTCGTGATATCTGAAGTATGTTTGATTTTCATAAGAGATTAGAAATAAAATTTTGGTGGAGTTCTACATCAAAAAACATCTTAAATATATAAGGTAGTTTCCACTGGAANCAATGCTACTTCCACAGCCAGCGTTAAATAAGATTCCCCTTCTTCTAAAAACTTGTGTGCAGGCAGGTGCTGGTACTCCAGAGATTTGCATTGCCCCATGTTCCCTGTAAAGGGTGACACAAAGAACAACACATCAGAAAACCATTAAAAAAATATTTAAGTTACGAGTGCAATCTCAATACCCAATCATCCAATATAAACTACCTGACCCAATTTCGCATTGCAGAAATACACAAAACAATTAGGTTTTAAAAAATCCACTCTAGTAAAAATAAAAGTTTTCACTTTAAACTGCACGATTTGGAGAAAGGCAGTTCCTCCAGCTTTGGGTTAATAAGGCCAACATTGGATGATCCATTTCAGTTTTTTCCCCTAGCCACTTCTGTATCTCCTTAAAGCTTTGATGCTGTACAAGTGGAAATGGAAGGTGCTTATACACCTGCATAGATTTCAGTTGAAGCTATTAGGATTATGCAAATACAGTAGGCCTGGGAACACCACAATTTTAAAGCATTCTGTTTGCTAAAGCTCTCTTCATGCTTTTTGTTAGTTGCATTTATGATAAACACACATAATGTTTGACTTTTATTAACGCTAGAAACGCTATTTTTAGTCAAGATGACTTGTAAATTCCACACAGACCAAGCCATAAATTGCTTTAAAGAGTACTGATTTGGCACTTCACTAATACACCATATGACAAAATGCTATATCAACCTCTATCAGTTTACAGTCTAGTTTGGGAACAAAAAGTTGTAATGTATAGACATAAGGAGATGGACAGCTGAAGCAAATGAGATAGCAAAATGCATTTAGTAGATTGTACACATGAATGTAGGGAGAACTTACATTTCAACACATACTACTTTTATTTCACGGGCTTGTTTTGGGTTCTTTTTTCTTATTGCAAAGACTTTAATTAAAAGTTCTTCCAGAATTGGTGGATATGGGATTAGAAGTTCATTGAAGAAAATCTAATTGAATAGAATTAGTTTTGAGGAAAAGCCCCAAGGAGATTTGGGATGTACATATAAAGGATCCATAGGTAATGACTCAAGTTTCTGACCACACAGAAGGTGATAAACTAACACAGAGGTGGAAAGAGATTGAGATCAGTTAATAAATCAGTTAAGCTCCTGAGAAGCAAATACTGAAGTTAGAATGGGCATATACATCCTGTCCAAAATCATGTATCAATACTACAATGCTATTTCCCAATTAATAACCTTTCTAAACCCCATACTTTATACACCATATATGTTATGAATCTTAAGTGTTTTGTCATCACTTTGAAGTATTATGTACACTTGTAGCTAAGAAGTCAAATAATAATCCTCCACATAGGAGGATCGGAGGTGGTGATCCTTCCCCTCTTCTCAGCACTGGTGAGCCCAGAGTGCCATGTTTGGTACTGGGCTCCCCATGGACCTACTGGAGCAGATCCAGTGAGAGGCCACAAAGGCGATTAAAGGACTGGAGCAGCTCCCATATGAGATACTGAGACAGCTGAGATTGTTTAGTGTGGAAAAGAAGAGGCTCAGGAGGATCTTACCAAAATATACAAATATCTAATGGGAGAATGTAAAGAAAACAGAGCCAGACTCTTCTCAGTGGTATCCTGTGACAGGACAAGAGGCAATGGGCACAAACTGAAATACAGGAAATTCCATCTGAGTATAAGAAAACACTTTTTTACTGTGAGGATGGTCAAACACTAAGAGGGTGGCTGGAAAGGTTGCATGGTGTTCATTCTTGGGACTTGTTTTGGTTTAATTTGAATTTTTTGGTTAATGTACTAAATAATGTTATAGTTTTGATTTGTTAATTTAAATATACTTATTTTTTGTTGTGAGACAGAACTAGGAGTAAAAGAGCAAGGCAGGTTTAAAACTTAAA
>VWZS01008799.1:20749-36837 GCA_013397075.1 Rhabdornis inornatus | reverse complement strand
CAGAAATCTGGAGTTTTTGAGCTTTCTGTGCTTCCAGGCACAGACTGCCTGGAAAACACTGCTCTGGACCTGAAACCTTGGAGACGGCTTGTAAATATGAAAAATGAGTTAGAAATCACAAATGTGTAGTGGGTTAGATGTGTGTATTTTCACTGGGTGATAGGTTTTCAATTTGAGGCTTTTATAGTATAGTGGTGGATATGGGACAAGATGGAGAAGTTTGGGTGGTGTCTTTTTCTTTGTTCATTTTCTTCTTCCGTCTTCTTCACGAAACTCAGGTAGTAGCCTTTGGCTGGTCAGTCAAATGTCACTCTAAGGGTCGTGGGAATCTATTATTGGGTCAAAAGGATAAATAATGTAGGTGTTAAGCTTTTATTGGTTTGTTTAGCTTTAAAAGGCCTTGAAGCAGGCTCAGCTTGAGCCATTTTTCCTACTTCTAGCAAGGAGCTAGAAGTGCCGCTATATTATATCTTATCAAAATTTACAGAAAACAAACTTCCTAGTCTGAACACAAGATACTGGCTCAATTGCCTTTCTAATAATCCTGGATCCGAAACAAAACAGATAAGACTGATGACAAGCCACTAATTAGTGGTGCATAAAAGCCCTGCAAAAGCCCTAAACTCACACTCCCTACAACTTTACAAAAGGATTTTCAGCCATCTTCACAGTATCTTCTCGTTCTCCTTCTATTTAAAGAAACTTAGCTCTTTTATTTTTTTCCCTTCTCACTCCAGGGAGGATTGAAAAGTCTGCAAGTCTTATCTGAGCATTGAAAGAGTTAAGATTTTACATGAAGAAAGCAAGGCTGCAATGCTGGGGCTATACCAGGATCTTGGAAACCTCAGGCTACACTGGAAAGGGGAAGGAGGGGGAGCAGCTGGGATTTCAATCAGCCCCCCGGGCTCAGCAGCAGCAGTCACTGCCATGGCCACCCCTCCTCCCTGCCAGGACATGCCAGCTCCCCAGATAGGGGGCCGGGCCCTGCCCCTCTGCCAGGCCCACAGTGGAGCCAGGCCCGGGCCCTGTTACCTGCACTGCTGCCGGAAGAGAAAGAGACCTTTTTTCCAGGTTACTTCCTTCAAAATGTGTGTTCACAGAGCAAACTAACTTAGTCTAATTGGTTCCGTAGGCTGTCAATAACCAGACCAGCCTTCAATTGGTTTCATCAACTCACAAAGGAAGTTCTCATAGAGAAAACCTCTCTCTGGGTCTATCCTCCCCAGGTGAAACCAGCACATGACTATTCAAAACTCAACTGGACACAGTCCTGGGCAACTTGCTCTAGGTGACCCTGCTCTGATCAGAGTAGGTGGACTAGACAATCTCTAGAGAAGCCTTCCAACCTCAACAATTCTGTGATTTCCTGTAATTTCTCAAAAAAAGAATAGAGCAATGTATGTAAAGAAGGTTGCTGCTATCAACTCTTATTCAGTTTTATTTCAAGTGTAAAATACTGAATTGCCTTCAAGAATGAGTAACTGGTAATTTTTGAAGGCTTCATATAACAGTTTTAGTCTAAACATTTTCTCTACCTTACGTTTTCTTAGGGAATGCAAATGTGAGTTCTTATACTATAAAGACACTGGCTTTGAAGTTAATTGGGAAAGGGGTAAGGTAGAAAAATGTCTCTGGTTACTGAAGACTTAGAGAAGACTGCTCCCTTTGCATGGTCTTACCTGTGAAGTCTGAGAATCCATAGAAGCTCTCATCATCCACCCTGCAGGCTTCAATCAGGCTACTGAAGAGGGTGCCAATTGGATCCAGAGGATGTCCCACCCAACCTTCAAGATTTGTTATTGAGGTTACTCCTATTTGAAGAAGTTCTGTGACAGAAAAGATGGAGGGAGGGAAAGAGAGTGTGTATTATCCCCTCAAAACATATATAGAAGTAAAACTGATTAAAATGCCCTTCTGCTTCGAAGGAAAAAAATCTCTCAGTGTGAATTCATTGCCCTTCATAAATATGTTAAAAGAGGGAAAAAAAGAAAATGGACAAAGGCCAAACATTTCAAGCACTAGTAAAGTACATTATGGGTCAAAAGATTTCAATTGCAGTATCTTTTGAAATCTCTAACTTGATACCAGTAACTTCTGAAATGTCTGCTCACTACAGTTTCCTCACTCAAAAGATACAGTACCATTTTCACATTTTAAGTGAAGCTGATGGCACTGAAATAAAATATTTTGAAATGTTCAGTTTTAATTAAAAAAATATTAACTTATTGCATCTGAATATTTGTTAAAGTAATAAACTCACAATGGCAGCTCCTAATAAAAAAAGGATGTGTTTAAATGAAGTATAAAATTAAAAAGTTGTCCTTTAAGTACATTTTTTGTCATTCTAAAGTTTCAGTCAACAAATACCTTCATGGATACTTTGTTTTGTAGCCCTCACCCATCAATCAGTTACAACATGAAAAAATTGTTTAGTACAATGAATTGAAGGAAGTGTCACTGTGGTAAAAGATGCTAGAGCTGACTCAAATCCCTTTTTTAACTATGAATCTTATGGCAGTAGTTCCCCTTCAACTCCCCAGCTTTTTCTCCTAGACACATACACAACTGAACTATGAGAGATCAGATGCATTATGGATGACCATTTAAAAACTGTATACAAGTCATTACAGATGCTCTGTTTCCTCTGCTTATTAGACACTAACTTGTACCTGCCTCTGTGCTCTCTCGTTCACAAAGCGCCATCTTTCTGAGTAATCGTAAGTATTATCACAAAGCTTTGAAAGCTTGCTTCTTGCCTTTAAATGTGTGGAACTACAAAATGAAACAGCCACACTGTTTAACTCAGCGTTCAGGACAGTGGCTTTTTTTTAAAAGAATCAACTGATATGTAATATGAAAAACAAAGTAGTAAATAATTGTCTTACTTGGAAATAGCATGTGCTAAAAACTACATTAAGAAGAACATAATATTACCAAAAAGGATTAATATCAATGACCTTACTGACTCACTTATATTCCATTTCATCTGTTATGTCCAGTTATGAGCTTCACTTGTGTCATGCCAAACAAAGGCTTCAGTACTCCATTCATATAGAGATTTAACTTTAAATCATGCAACTGGTTCCACAAATGTCAGATCAGTCATATGAATGAAAGCTAAGTAGAAGCATGTGGTGGTTGCTGAACTGAAACTATAGCTGCAGAATTATTCTGCTTATAATGAAGACAAGCATATTTTGCACTATTAAAACAAAATTCTTTAAATTCCAAACATAAGAGTGAAAAAACCAAAACAAAACAATGAGTAACAAAATAGAAATTACAAACTTCATGTTAAGGAAAGATATATTACATGATAAAAAGACTAAGAAAAATTCTCCTAAGTAATAATGCGAAGTGCTTTTAAGTTCTGTTGAAATCTAGGATCCACAATAGTACTCAAAATTTCTTCCTTGGGTATTGTGAAATGAAGGCACATAGGAACTGTCAAATAATTTTTTTTTCAGTCAGTTATCTACCTTGTCTTCAATTTCTAAATGAACATTCCTGGGAAAACACCTACACATACAGTTTAAAAATTTACACATGTGACTTCACACTGGTATTTTTGCCAACAATGTGTGAGGATATACATAGTTAAAAGTAGCAAAAAAGATCTAAAATAAAATTCAAATTAAAGGTCTTCTTGTAGTAGCCGAGAATGTTATTTTAATTTTCCCAGGTGCATTTTTAACCACAGAGTCACCCCTTTCTTCTTCCACTTCCTCTCCAAACCTATGACAAAGTTCAGTGAAAGGTTATTTTTGGAAGAACGTTCCTTCAGAAAATAGGGGTAGTGTTTAGAGGAACACCACAGAATATTTTATAAAGCAAGTGTTTCAAAAATTTGATTTCCAGGGATGTGAATCCACTAAAGTTTTAAGCATCAGAGACTTTTGGAAGAAACTGCCAAACTGGATAAATTTCTGTAGTGCAGACTTCACCTTGTCAACTTTAGGCTTCCACCTCAGAAATATATAGGTCTGCTAAATTACACATCAGAGGAAAAAAGTTATTTTAAATACATGACATTCCAAATGCAAATCTCTGTTTAAAAGCCTATAAATTACACAGGATGAATATTTACACTGTGTAACCAAAACCTCTGATTGGAATAAAGGCCCCATCATGTTAGACATATTGCAGAAGGCAGAACGGAGCCCTTGCCCTGCAGAGCTCACAACCCAGCTTAAAAAAACCCCCTCCAACATCCAGAATGTGGCACTATCACTATGATTGTTTGGACTGAAGAATTAAAGTCACCTCTTCTGCTATAGTTTCAAAAGCAGTTTTCTCATGCAAAATTCCAGTCCGGTGTTACTGTCACTTTGTCATGTCCTTTGCCCTTCTCTCTTCCCCGCATTTACCTTTCTTCTGGGCCTGGAACATTTCCAGCTGTTTCTGCTGCTGCCTTCTTAGTGTATTAACAATAGCTATTGCTAGCCTCAGTGCTTCTTGTGGGTATCCATGAGATCGTAACGCATCCACCCTCGCACAGGCTGTAGGAACATGTTCTAAAATGGAGACAATAATTGAGGAATAGCAATGCTTCCATGTCTGCAATAGCTTGTTTTGCTAGGTTATTCAAAAGGGCTTTTTTGTTTCCTTCGATTTGTTTTTGAAACTTTGCAAGAGAGTTAAAGGATTATTTCTGAGCCAACATTTCAAGGGAGCCTCTCTTCTTTTTGCCAGGCTTTTCATTTAGTTCCCTCCCTCTCCCCCAAAAAGAAAAAAAATGCCATAGAAACTGAACAAAGCAAATCATGGAAACGTCTTTCCAGTTTAGCCACTTACCATGCCAGAGGGGCCACCCTCGAGAGTCAAAGAGTGAGTTTTCAGTGTGTTCATAGTAACAGTAGTTGGTGTATAGGTCACTGCTGATAATGTGCTGTAAGTGGCTGTCCTGCCAGTGCAGTTCACATGCCTCTATGGCTCTAGTGAACACCGTCCGATGTGGCCTGTTTGATGAATCTGTCATTTTCAGAAATTCAGAAAGCTGCATCAGCTTTTATTCATTCATATGTGAATCAGTTACTCAGCATTCTTGTCTTCTGCCTATTCACCAACCCTTAACTGATGGCAGTCTACTTTGACCCACTCTGCAAGGAGCAGACCGCAGACTATATTTCACATCCTGTTACTCAACAGCTCAGGCAAAGTGTGCGCCATTCACTTTGCATTCAGAGAGATCTACAAACCATCATGGCTAATGCTAAATAGGACATTGCAAAGGGAACAGATAGACATGAAGGACATTAAAGAGCATGTAGAGGATTCCCCTTAAAACAGACTAGAAAGTATATGGCACACAGCTACTCAAGCATCCCCAGCTTCTTCTTCTCAGACCCAGAGCCACTAGGATGAGTGACAGATAAACATCACATTAAATATTTTTAATTCTTCTCTTTGAGAAGTGACATTACCTTGAGCACTTCTATAAATTTTTGTCATAAACAAATACTGCAAAGAAAGCAAGGTACTGAGGCCATGGGACTGACGATCCTTTACTGGACATCTTCCTATGGCAAAAGTGCTGTCAACATGGCACTGTCTGTGAATGTTAAAATGTCATGTCAAAATTGCTACTAGCATGCCCAGGTTGGTCTGAACATCACGAGATCCAGAACACCAAACACCTCTGTAGGAAGTTACATGTCGCATGAACTTCTGTCCACAGCTAGCTGCAAGATTTAAACATGAACCAAGTCTGTTTCCTTCAGAGGTAAACTTCCAAGAGAAAGAAACAAGGAAAAATCCAAGTCTAATTCTACCACCTTTCACAAGCATTTAATTTTAACTTTTATTAAATATGTATTCAAATACTGAAAGATTTGATGATTATGAAGAGCTTTTTTCCCAGATAAATAACCTGCATCTTCCTCAACTATTAGTAAAGTAGCAATATTTGCTTGAAGATAACTGGAGAAGGCTTCTGTCAGGTTTGATAATCACATTTTAGATTAGAAAGCATGATATCGAGTAAGAAGAGACACCTCCTCCAAAAAAGGCAGTGTTGCCTCTGCACCCCTCCACACCTGTCAATGCGGACTGCACAACACAGAGCACATCCCACAAATAACTGCTTTAGTTTCTCACATACTCAGTTTAATGCAGTCACAACAGATCTCTCTTTAAGTTAGTATCAAAGGCTTTGTAACTGCAAAAAATAAAACCCCAACACCAGAAGGGATATAAGATTATAGTCAAGCAAACAAACAACAGGCTTTTACATTACATACTTCAGGGACATTCGATTTTTATGCAACAATTATTTAGAAGGACTGAGTGAAAAGTTAGAAGACCTAACTTGCTTTAAAAACATCGCAGCCCCAGCACAGAAGTAAACCCTATTTATCCTTTCTGCGAGGACAATATCAATGAAAATAAATTTGTCTGGTCAATCCTCAACAAGAAAGTTACTTGTTCCAGGAAAGACTTCTGTATTCTGCTGCAAGGCTCAAGCATACAAGATAGAGGCTATATTATGTGTTGCAGTCAGTGTATATATTTAGGCTCACCTTGGTTAGCATTTGTGCCCTGAGGCAAAGCATTGGTTAAGTTGAGCAGCTCATTTCCATGGTTTCCATCTTCCCAGGGACAAACATCCACACTGTTCCATTTTTTCAGCTGTTTTAGCCAACTGGACTTCTGCTCCAACTTGCAGTGGGGATTTAAGACTATACACATCCACAGAGCACCTGATTTTAAAGAAAATTGCTAAATTAGGTTTTTTATTAAAAATGCAGCAGCCAATGGCTAATTGCAAACTTTTATTCTGTAACACTTTTCCTCCCCTCTAAGGCTACACTGCTTGTTTCCCAACTATGCTTGACACCAGGCAGACTGAATTCCTAATGCAGAATCTTGGAGCTGGTGTGGCCCATCCAAAGTAGTTTAAAGACTGTATTAAGCCAGTCTTCTCAATTAAAAGCAATTAAATGGGTATTTTTTATTAGGAAATCCATAGTTCACAATGTATGGCCCATCAGACAAAAGCAAACAAAAATTCACATAAAGTTAAAGCAGGAAATTACCCAAGTTTTCTTCTAATTTTTGTACAAAAACTATGTATCTTCCAGCTTCACATTACAAGAACCAAATAAGTGTATTAGTAAGACGTGCATTTTCTAAACATATACTTCCACACTTGAAACCCAGCAGAAGTAGAGATCCAGTAAACACTAGATTTGTGCAGTGTAATAGGAATAAGATATTTTTGCTGCTCTTACTTCAGTTATTTGGTTTCACTAGAAAATTTGTCTTACATTTTTTGTATACAGAGCTCAAAGGGAAAGCTAATTTGCACTGGCATTTCACATGTACCATCACTTTAGAACCTGCTTCCTGATACTACAGAGCAGGGCAGGCATAAACACATCAGGGTCTAGCAACAATTTTCAAATTGAAAGATTTTTCTCTAAACCAGCTGTTTCTTCAGGGTGAACTTTGATCCTAGTGGTTCTCTTCCAACTCAGAATATTCTGTGAAATCTTTTGTAGTGTACAAAGCATGTTCTCAATGAGCAAATGAACAGTACTTTCAGATGTCTTCATACTTGTATCAAAGTTCAACTCCTGGCCCTGCACAGGATGGCCCCAGGAATAAAATTAAAAGAATATGTTTAAATTATGTAATCTTCATGACAGGCTGAAAAAAAAAAGACTAGAAATGCAGCTGGTTCTTCCAAGAAATTAGAATTCTCATATTCAAGCATTCTTTTGCTAACTAAGAATGCAAAATGGATACTTCAAAACACAGGTCATCACATTACATTCATTCCTAAAGTAACTCAGTATGTTGGTATGCCACAGCACAGGAGCCAGTGGAAAAATAGAGCTTCATCCTTAAGGCTTCAAGTCCGCTCCTATTCAAGCAGACATGGAATGAGGAAGCAATATCAAAGAAATCTTGAAACCACAAAAAATATTATATGGTATAGTGCAGAACACCAGAGCCACTACACTAATGCACATTATTACTACACAGTAGTTACATACAGTAGAACATGCAGCTTTTTAGTTTTTTGTTTGCATTTTCGGGAGGTTTTGTCTTTGTGGTTTTTCTGGTTCGATTTTGGTTTCTTTAAGTGCCATGGGAATAAATAAAGAAAATATTGTTTTAAAAAACTTCTTTTAAAATCAAATCATATGACTTCCTTTAGACACACTGTTCAACACACTTCACTCCCCAGAGTCAAATTATAGAATAGAATCATAGAATGGTTTGGGTTGGAAGGGACCTTTAAAGGTCATCTAGTCCAACCTTTCAGCAACAAGTAGGGACATCTTCAAACTAGATCAGGTTGCTCAGAGCCCCATCCAACCTTACCTTGAATATTTCCAGGTACAGGACAATCCACAACAGTGTTTTATCATCCTCATTGTAAAAGTCTTCCTTATATCTACCCTCTTTCAGTTTAAAACCATTACCACCTGTCCTATTATTACAGGCCCTACTAAAAAGTTTGTCCCTATCTTTCTTGTAAGCCCCCTTTAAGTACTGGAAGGCTGCTACAAGGTCTCCTCGAAGCCCTCTCTTTTCCAGGCTGAACAGCCCCAACTCCCTCTTCATAGGAGACATGCTCCAGCCCTCTGATCATCTTTGTGACTCTCCTCTAGACCCACTCTAAGAGCTTGATGTCCTTCCTGTATTGGGGACTGTAAGAGTCGGTCCGGAGTTTCCCTTATATGCCTCACGACCGTCGCAAGGATAGAGGCTACCCCAAGGACCCCCCACCCGCTTCTAGACAGGAGTCCTGGCCTGGTCGAGGTGGATGCTTGCCAAGGGACTGTTTGCTGGTGCACTGTGCTCACTGTGCTGTCCACAGCACAGTGCCTTCAAACAGGTACTACACCTACATCTGCTTCTTGGAGCACCACTGCATGTTCTGTCTCCAAGCACCTCACAATGGCCCATAAATCTCCCCACCTCTTGGCCAGACACCACTTGCTTTGGAAAAGGACTATAAAAAGGTGACCCTCTAGAGAAGCTTTTGAGATCTCCCCACAGAAGACGCACCTATTGGCTGGGACCATGAGGACGCTGGAGTCTATTGGCTGGAACCATGAGGACAACCACCTCGTATGTTGGTAGCTATTCCCCATTCCCCCCTTTCTCTCCCTCTCTTTACTTTGTTTCCTTTAACTCTCCCTCTATCGCAAAACTGAGTTGTTGGCACTCAGAGTGCATTCTTGCTTTGAGCAAACTGATTTGTCCCCTGTTGTTGTCTTTTGCACCCATTGAGATCAAAACAAACCATTACGACTCCCGGCTGTATTAACAGTAGATTGTGACAGGGACTGTGGCAGGACCTTTCACCCCGATACAGCAAAAGCCTATGTCCCCGTAACATATGGCTAGGTTAGGCCGGAATGATTTGTCATGTGATGAATTATCTCAGCTGAGAACCTCCTTAGCCAGCAATACACAATCTGGCTTGAATGGTGAGAAAGGAAAACCTAAAATTAGTGACTGCAAAGCACAAGCATTTTTACAACTATAAAAGATCACTGATTTTCATGAAATCAGAAATCTCTTATACACTGAGTATGTAGAGAGTTCTCCTTGATGTTAAGACGTTAGAATTGAATTACTTCCCTGGGCCTAAGAGAAACTGGGAGATTCCCTGCACACCGCTATCATCATTAGATTGCTAATCTATACTATTTCCTCGCTAGCTGTAACATAAGGTACCTTTATTACTATTGTCATGCACTGTATATTTATCTACTAGTAGTTATTTGTGTTATCCTGTGTAGTAAGTAGTCTGTTTAAGTCTTATGTCTGTTTTCCTTGGCCTGTTCAAATAAATAATTCACGTTATAATAAGGCCTGATTGGTCATTATTAAGAACTTGCAAGAGAGAGTGGGTTTTGGGGGGCTGGCCACCTCAATAAAGCTATTGCCTACTTCCAGAAACCTGGAGAGGCAGAGATTTGTCTAAACTCTCCCCTCTCCATTCATAACAGGGACCCCAGAGTTGGAGGCAGCACTGCAGGTGGGATCTCACCAGAGCAGAGTAGACAGGGAGAATCACCTCCCTTGCCCTGCTGCTCACACTGGTTTGGATGCAGCCCAGGGTACGATTAGCATTCTGGGCTGCAAGCGCACAGTGCTGGCTCATCTCCAGCCTCTCATCCACCAGCACCCCCAAGTCCTTCTCTGCAGGGCTGCTCTCAATCCTTTCATCCCTCAGCCTATATTGATACCAGGGGTCACCCCAAACCAGGTGCAGAACCTCATGCTTGGCCTTGCTGAACCACATGAGGTTCTCGTGGGCCCACTTCTTGAGCTTATCCAAGTCATTCTGAATGGCATTACAACTAGTTCTTCTTATTAAGCATCAATGGATTCAGTACTGCCCTAGACAAAGGACTATATTTCTTGCAACATAAAAAACAAAACAGAAGATAAGGCATATTAGAAAGCCTTGTAGAATAGTTATCTTGGTCTTATTTATTTTATAAATGAATGATTATTTTAGGGCACTGAGGAGTCACTGTACCTGTCAGCATCTAAAAAAATTTTTAAAAGCCAATTTAATACTTTGTAACCAGATTCCCAGTGATTTCAGACTGAAGCAAAAGCAAAGTGGAATATCTTAACCACATGCAGGAAGTATTTCAATCATCCAGCAAGGTGGAGTGCACACTACTGATTACAGTGTGCCCCTACAAAATGAGTGGCCTTTTTCTGCATCTCAGAAACACCACTAGAAGCAAAGGAATTCACTTGCCTTCTTCAGAGGCTTCACTATGCACATGGTACATTTAAGAGGCAGAAAAGCAAAGAGATACTCCAAAGTACCCAAATCCTTTAAAAACTTCTTTGGTTTAAAGAGGAAGCCTCAAATCCATGCTATTTTTATGCAAATGAACACAAGGACAAGGGTATTTCTAATAAACCCCACACAAACCACTTAAGGAAGGAGCCTGGAAGATATTCTTCCCATTTCACTCTGATGCTGCTCTATAGAAGTTGTCACCTGAAAGCTTACAATGCCCTCAAAAGATTCTCTATTTTCTGCCTAATGGCTCCTATAAGGGGAAACTACTCATCAGACTTACCCCATACTACAGATAAGGCTTATGGAAAAATGAACAGCAGCTAGTTGTAATTAATTTTTGGGGAACATATCTAAATTCCTTTATCATGACCTCAGTCTGGAAACCGCTGTTGGCAATAGCCTACACTCAAAAGAAGTTTGCCAAAATACATTATTGGCATTCTCAAGTCAGTTTACCTGTTTATCTAGATTTAATGATATCACCCACAATATGAACAAATGCCTCATTAAATGGAAAAAAAATTTAAAAAAACCAAAACAGAGAATGAGTTTGTTTTTACATATTCTGGTTTTATAACACAGCTCACATTTTTGTTTCTTTTTCCCCAGGCACCAAGTATCTTTTTATACCAGATCTCAGAAGGCTGACGCATCCCCTTCTCTCCCTCCCACCCCCCTTCCCAAACTAAACCAAAAGTAAGGTTCTGATTTGGATCCATTGACTGTGACCCATGTCTTTCCAATGTGAAGCTCCTCACAGCACAGTGGCAAAATATCACAAACCAATATACAAAATTTCCCTCCTCCAGAAGATAACTGGAAGACAAGCCATTTTGTGATTGCAATTTGATATTAATTTCACAAGGGAATGAATATTAGAACTGTCATAATGGAGTGAGGAATTGCCTATTTTGGTTAAAAAAAACACTAATCCTTTTGACCTGGAAAAAGCCAGCTTTGCCAAAACAGACCTTTTGTTCAAATAGTCCTATTTGAAAATGCATGATTGCCATTCATCTTTAGTAGACCTCACACTACAAAGAAATGTGTTACATTACTGCTTTACACAATGAATGCATGCCTTATACATACAGAGGGAACATCAGTACTTTTGTATTTCTCAGTAGACATCCATACCTCTGAATTCACAAGGGAGAAAGGAACAGCATGCCTTTACACTGGTCA
Organism: Rhabdornis inornatus; assembly: GCA_013397075.1. Classification (NCBI taxonomy): domain Eukaryota; kingdom Metazoa; phylum Chordata; class Aves; order Passeriformes; family Rhabdornithidae; genus Rhabdornis; species Rhabdornis inornatus. Next base: position 24,866 of record VWZS01008799.1, on the reverse strand, counting down.
GGATTTAAACACACAAATAAAAAAACATTAAGAAGAATTTAGTCACTGTAAAAGTAGGTGTTGTAATAATTATACATCTTGTGTATGCATGTATTCATGAAGTCAAAGAAAGTGCAAAGAATGCATACAGACTCTCCAAAGAGATTAAGCATTGCTCACTTTTCATATTTTACTCTTATCCCAGTAAATGGAAGGGTGGTGGTAGAAACAACTTTAGTGGGGGTTAGGACACTGAGCATGACTGAAGATCCAGCATACAACTATGTTAGACTGATTGCAGTCTTCTGAAGAAATATATTTTTCCTAGAAATCTTATGCTATCTTATCAGTGCTACTGTAATAGCCCTGGTTTGGGTCAGCATTTCCTCATTTACAATACCTGTGTAATCAGTGGCTGAAACTTGGCCTTAGAATTTTGCTATATACTTAAGATCAATCTATTAATTTGCAAAATTAAAATATGCAAGAAACTGATGCATGTTTGACATGCCTTTGCTCTTCCCATTAATCATAGAATCATAGCCACAGAATGGTTCGCATGTTAACGCATGTCTTAAAGAAACCTAAAAACCCAAAAGCTACAAGACTGGAAACATTTGATTATTTCAAAGAAAGTGGAGCCAGGTAAACAAGATCATTCCCTTTGTGCAACAGACAAATTGGCTTCAGCACTCAAGGCAAACTTGCTACTGTGCTCCATTTGAGCCTAATGAATTCTATTACAAAAGCATCATTTTCCAGCACTGGAAGTGCCAGAAAAGAAACAATAATAGAAGACAAACTATGATTCCTGTAAAAAAGAAGTGTCAGTGGAGGATTTTAAAGTGAGAGCCTTTTCAAGTGCAACAGCCACTTGGAAACCTCAAAGAAATACTGTATGATATTCATTGCTTCTTGAAAAGAAGGAAAAATGCCTTCAGAATGACTGGCAAATCCACCTCCCTCCTCCAGGAATGGAGAGATCTCCAATAGAACAAAGCATACTGAGAAGTCCCACTGGAGAATGCTCCAATTGAACAGTTGATGTTATGAAGTACCAAAGATAGGCAAAGCATTTAGGTGCTGATCTCAACAAGAATAGAATCATTTAGTTTGGAAAAGATCTCCAAGATCGAGTCCACCATTTGACCAATCTCTACCACATCAAGTAGACCATAGCACTAAGTGCCACATCCAGTTGTTTCTTGAACACCTCCAGGGATGGTGACTCCACAACCTCCCTAAGCAGCCCATTCCAATGCTTGACACTTTCAGTGAAGAAATTATTCCTGATGTCCAACCTGAACCTCCCCTAGCAACAGCCATTCCCTGTTGTCCTGTTGCTATGGCTGCCTGGGAGAAAAGGCCTACCCCCACCTGGCTACAACCTCCATTCAGGTAGTTTTAAAGAGTGAAACAATCTGCACCGAGCCTCCTTTTCTACAGGATAAACACCCTCAGCTGCTCCTCAAGAGACTTACTCCCTAGACCCTTCACCAGCTTCTTTGCCCTTCTCCAGACATGCTTCAGCACTTCAATGTCTTTCCTGTAATGACAGGCCCAGGACTGGACACAGTACTCGAGGTGCTGCCTCACCAGTGCCAAGTACAGGGGAACAATCACTGCCCTGGTCCTGATACAGGCCAGGATGCCATTGGCCTCCTTGGCCACCTAAGCACACACTGGCTCATGTTCAGTCAGCTGTCAACAAGCACCCCCCATCCTTTTCCAACTGGCTGCTTTCCAGCCAATCCGCCTCTAGCACCACATGGCATTGTTGTGACCCAAGTACAGGACTTGGCCTGTTTGAACCTCATACCATTGTTTTCAACCCATCCATCCAGCCTGCCCAGATCCCTCTGCAGACCCTTCCTACCCTCCAGCAGATCAATGCTCCCACCCAACTTAATGCTGTTTGCAAACTTACTGCGAGTGCACTTGACCCCCTTGTCCAGATCATCAACAAAGCTATTAAACAGGACTGGCTGTAATATTGAGCCCTGGGGAATCCCGCTAGTGACCAGCCACCAACTGAATGTGGCACCACTTACCACCACTCTCTGGGCCTGGCCATCCAGCCAGTCCTTAACCCAGCGAAGAGTTCACCTGTCCAAGCTGTGGGCTGCCAGCTTGTCAAGGAGAATACTGTAGGAGAGAGTATGAAGGGCTTTACTGAAGTCCAGGTAGACACATCCATAGCTTTCCCCTCATCCACTAGGCAGGTCACCTGGTCATAAAAAGAGATCAGGTTGGTCAAACAGGGCCTGCCTTTCCCTAAATCCATGCTGGCTGGGCCTGATCCCTTGGTTGTTCTGTACGCGTTATATGATTACACTCAAGATGATCTGTTCCATAACCTTCTGGGGTACCAAGGTCAGGCTGAAAGGCCCCATATCCTCCTTCTGACCCTTCTTGTAGATGGGCATCATATTGGCCAACCTCCAGTCATCTCGGACCTCCATAGTTAGCCAGGACTGATGATAAATGATGGAGAGTGGCTTAGCAAGCTCTTCTGCTAGCTCCCTCAGATGAATCCTATCCAGCCCTATAGACTTATAAGTGTCTAAGTGTCTCAGCAGATCACTAACTACCTCCCCCTGCATTGCAGAGGGTCTATTCTGCTCCCCATCCTCGTCTACCAGCTAATAGGTCTGGCTGCCCTGAGGATAACCAGTCTTACTGTTAAAGACTGAGGCAAAGAAGGCATTGAGTAACTCACCCTTTTCCTCATCCTTGGTGACAATGTTTCCCCTTGCGACCAATAAGGGATGGAAATTTTCCTCGGCCCTCTTTTTGTTGCTGATGTATTTATAAAAACACTTTTTACTCTCCTTCATAGCAGTGGCCAGATTGAGTTCTAGTTGAGCTTTTCCCCCCTTCTAACCTTCTATCTACATGACCTAATGACATCCTTAAACATTTGAGTTGCCTTCCCCTTCTTCCAGAGGTCATAAACCATCTTATTTTTTCCCTGAGTTCCTGCAAAAGCTCCCTGTTCAGACAGGTCAGTCTTCTTCCCCTTAGGCTTGTCTTTTTGACACATAGGGACAGCCTGCACCTTCAAGATCTCCTTCTTAAAGAATGTCTAGCTTTCCTGGGCCCCTTTGTCATTAAGGAATCTTTCCCAGGGTACTCTCTGAATCAGTGTCCTGCACATGCCAAAGTCTGCCCTCCATAAATCCAAAGTCAAGGTTTTGTTGATCCCCTTCCTTACTTCATCAGTAATCAAAATCATTTCATGGTTGCTGTGCCCAAGACAGCCTCTGACCACCACATCTTTCACCAGCCCTTCTCTGTTCACAAACAGCAGGTCTAGCAGGGCCCCACCCCGGTAGGCTCACTCACCAGCTGTGTCAGGAAGCTCTCTTCCACACATTCCAGGAACCTCCTAGACTGCCTCTTCTCCACTGTGCTGAGTTTCCAGCAGACATCCAGCAGGTTAAAGTCTCCCACAAGAACAAGGGCTGACAATAATGAAACATCAACTAGTTGCTTCTAGAATTGTTCATCCACCTCTTCATCCTGGTTGGGTGGTCTATAACAGACTCCCACCATGATCTCTGCCTTGTTGGCCTTCCCCCTGATTCTCACCCATAGGCACTCAACCTTATCATCACTATCCTTGAGCCCTATACAGTCAAAACACTCAATGTACAGAACCACTCCACCACCTCTCCTTCCTCTCCTGTCCATTCTGAAGAGCTTGGAGCCATCCATTGCAGTATTAAGGAAACTTCCCTGTTCAACCATCCAGGAGCCACTCTGGTACTCACCCTCACACCACCTGAGCTGGAACCGAAGCCCCTTTGCAGCTACACCTCCCATACTCACACAGACAAGGTTTCCTTACAGGCTTGACCCCAGGTTTCCCATAGCAGACTCTCAGACATGCAGATCCTTCAAATAGTTTAATCTTGGTGGAATAATTAAATAAAAAAAAAATAACATCTGTGTGCCTCTGAGGACAGACCCCAAACAAAGGAACCCCTGGACTTTTATACCCTCATGGTCTAAGCATGAGAAAGTCTGGGGGTTCTCAGCTCCTGCTATGTCTCTCAGTGTCTGGCCCTCTGGCTTAGCCACAGGTCCCCGTGTCCTTTGTTAGACAAAGGGTCAGCGGTTCACTGCCTCAGGCTCC